>JANAVB010027600.1:0-370000 GCA_029216955.1 Iris pallida
ATAGAGCACGGGGCACTGACTGACAGGTCATCCCCAAAGTTTGGGATGACCTCGTGTCGTGTCGGACACGGAATCGTCCCCGCAAGGGTCGTGCACTGCACTGCACAGCCGAGTTTTTGGCTCTGACACGGGTCTCGTGTCCCACGTACACGAGTCGTGGACACGTGTCAGGGTGACACGTGTGTAGTAGACCCTAGGGCGAACCCCAGGACACGAGCACGAGGTGTGTCGTGTCCTGTGTTGCGTACACGAGACGCGTGCATCACTGCACGACGCGGTCTGAAACCACGTATTTCCCTCTCTGATACGCGTGTCGTGTCCTCTCTACACGACACGTGGACACAGTGCAGGGTGTTGGACACGTACCCTACCCCTAGGTGAACATTCGTGCACGTGCACGAGACACGAGAGTGTCTGTGTCGTGTCCTAGGGTGAGTTGCACGCGTGCACGATACTGTGTGTGTGCGTGTGTATCAGGTTTACCCGAGTGGTTGTTTTGTGAGTTGGACACGTCGTGTCGTGTCTATACTCTGTGTCAGGCACCTAGGACACTAGTATATGTGTGGGGCTAGTGTTACCAACCTAGGGATACGAGTCTTAGCTCGTTTTTCGTGTGAAATCGGGATTTCCCTAGTTACCTATGCACAGCCTTTAGTTCCAGGTTTAGGATTTTCCAGTTTTGCAGAAATCGAATTTCAAACCTATTTTGATCTGTTTTAATCCATTGTATTAATGTATTTTAGTATGTAAATACGTAGTATATATGTATATGTGAGTATGGGTGAAATTTGGGGCTAATTGGTTGTGTGTACGTATAGTTATGTATATATATACATATATGTATATATGAATTGTGTGTGTGTGTAATTGGGGGCTGGACTTTGGTTCCAGAAATCAGGAACCCCCATTCCCCTACTGTCCAGCCCTCTCTCACTGTCCCTCTCTCTCTCACTGTCTCACTGTCTCTCTCTCTCTCTTCCCTTCCCTCTATATATATATATATGTAATATATGTATAGTTATATATATATATATATGTATTGTATATATATATATATATATACATGATATATATGTATATTGTATTAGGTCTCTATATGTATATGTAGTGTATTATATACATATGGTTGTATTATATATGATATTCATATATGGGCATGTGGGTAGTAGGTTAAATAGTGTATGACTATATGTATAGATATATATATATGAGACTTTTAGTTATAGGTTTATGTGGAAACCTAGACTATGGCCTATGGCCAAGGTTATTGGCCTATGGTTGGGGTTAGCCCTAATGACCCAAAAACCATTGTTGACCCTTGTTGACTAAGGGTTGACCAAAGTCAACCTTAGGTCAAAGTTGACCTAGTTAACCTAGAAATGACTAGGAATGACCTAAAATAACTAGTTTGACTAGTTTGACTAAAACCCTAACTAGTTTAACTAGTATTGACCTAGCCTTGACTAGATAATTGACCATTGTTGACCAAAGTCAACTATGGGTCAACCATGACCAAATTTACCTAGAAATGGCTTGGATGAACATAGAAGGACTTATTGACTAAGATTTGACTAAACCCTAGGCTATTAACTAGTTGGTTTAGGTTTGACCTATATATAAGTATATTATTGTGACTTGGGTTTTGTGGAAGACCTATGTAGATAAGATATGTATGGGGTTAAGTTAGATACTTAGAGTTGAGTCATGACTTGAGATTGGAATGTGGGATTAGCTTGAATATAGGATTAAGGTTGGTATTATATATATGTATATATATGTGTGGTATACTTGTATAGGTATTGGTTATACCTTAACCTTGTGGTGTAGTACCTTAAATAGTCTAGATTGACCTAGCTTGACCATATTGACTAGTATTTGACTAGTCTGACCATTGATTGACTAAAACCTAGATAACTTAACTAGTTTGACCCTATTTGACCTTGTTTGACTTTATTTGACTTAGTTTGATTTTCTGTAACCTAGTATGACTTCCTGTGACCTAGTTGACTATTAGAGTTTACCAAGAGTTGACTTTTGACCAGATTGACCTAGAATCATGTAGTATGCATTGTATACTTTATTTTTACCATTGTGGATACATTGTGACTTGTATTGCTCTGATTAGGAGCCAGACACCTCTCCTCAGACAGTATATCCTCTTCAGACATTCAGTTATCAGGCGAGTACATTCTCTGACCGTTTCATACTTGTTCAGGCTTTACTTCTTGCTCTAGATTACTTTACTTGTTGCTGTCACGTTGGTAACACGGATTGGTACTATATGGATCTTTACATGAGATGTTATCCCCCTCGGGAGCATCGGGTACTTCATGTTATGTGTGTTTCACTATCATCATGTACTCCCATGCTTCTATTATTCATGTGCACTCATGTGATCTTGTACTCTCATGTTTACTGAGCCCTCATGTATACTATCATGTACACCCTTTCATGGGCCCCATGTGATATCATGTACAATAACGTAACTTGTATAGATCCTTGTGTATTGATTGGGGAAACGGGGGAGTAGAAGTGGTCATGTGAATAATTCCAAAGTAGTGTAATCATGTGCAAACTCAGTAGTGTAATCATGTGCAAATTCTAGCCATTCACATGTCTATCTTGTGCTCTACATCACTAGTCACTTACAGTTCTCTATATACAGTAGATATTTCATTACAGCTATCTCTTTTACAGCGTATATTTCCTTTCAGCAGTTCATGTATCTTACTCTATTGCCTGTATCGTATTTTCTAACATGATATGCACTGTGTGAGATGTATTGTGCTCGTTCCCGTCCTGATTGGACCTGTTGAAAATATTACAGAGGATGAGGAGGAGGCCCTGGTGACCACCTATTATGGAGCAGGACTAGATGATACTTATGTTGTGGACCCTCAGCAGGATCCACCTGCAGCTGAGGATGTTGTTCCAGTAGTCTAGACCAGTTTAGTCTAGGCAGTCTTTCTATATTTACATTTTGTCTCACTTTCTGTGTTGTATTTTGAGATGTGGAGATGTATAGACTCTTAGACTTTTTGTATTATGAGTTGTCAGTTCTGGATTGTGTTGTACTAGACACTTAGACTTATTCATCTATGATACTGTTCTCTTGAGTTACTATCTATCTATCTATCTGTCTGTCTTTCGTTCTTCTACCCTAGATGTGATTGAGATGTATATTGTTATGTCACCTCCGTTCGGAGAGTATAAACTGTACAGGTACTTGATATTGATAGATGATTGACCTAGGACAGCGTTCTACCGCCGACACTGCGGCGTAGGCTGGGCGTTGTTACGTTCTCGTACCCTAACAGTGGGTGCGGGTCGTGACACGTTTTTAGTGGTGGCCCATGCAGGTCGAGTTTATGTAGTGATATTCGAACTAGAGTATCACTACAGCCTGCGATAGGATTAGAGGAATAGGCTTAGAGAGAGTGGATACTCAATCACTGCTAGGATACTTTGAGAGATTCCTGGGATGACCCTTGAGAATCTCATTTGAAATTATGATTTAAACTCCTTTTCCCTTGATTGAATTTGATTTGAGGGATTCACTGTAGAACTTTGAATCCTGGTATTAGTTGATGATTTTAAAAATTTTGTAGTTGTTGTTTTTAATTTCTTAGTGTTAGATTAATATCCTTTATTTTTAAGGTACTCAATCACATTTATGAGAAAACTCTTATCTGCTTCTTGCCATCTAATCCTCTTGCTAATTGTTTTTCATTGAAAAGAACTGTCCCCTCTATTTTTTTGCATCTTGCTTAAACTCTTTCTACCAAACTATGTGACTGTATCCCAAACCTGACTTACTCGACATTTCCCTCAAATAAGGACTTATTGAGACCTTCTAACCTTGACCCTTGATTGGTCGAACCCTAACTATATTCATCTGGTAGCCTATCTATCCCTAGGACTGTGTTCCTAAATTATTTACTAGATTCCTGATTTCATGAGTTAATTTGATCTTCTTCAATTTTTGCATCAAATATCACGTCTTGAACTCCCACTTTCTATTCTAGATCATTGAATGTCCTTTACCATGACTTAGATATTCAGAGTATAATACTAGCTGTTACCTCCCAACAAACTTCACATGTAAGACCTAGACTAGCCTACCTTCATGTAGGTATTCCATGTCCCACTAAAACCCGTCTACTTGTACTCTATTTCCTTGATATGATTTTCTGGTCAAATGGCTAAACCCTAACCTCTACCATGATGCTAAATTGGTTCTTATTTCAATTAGAGATCCACCTTGGCTCAATTCTTTCGACCTGGCATGTGATGGTGTTCTGCTTGAACCCTCAAATACTTAACCTCGTACCGTATCTTGATTGCTTGACCCGATTGGTTAAGGATCTTGGACTATGTATCTTCTTTTATCATTTCCACCCTTACTTATATCTTATACTATAAATTTATCCTTAAGTTTTACAAGCTTATCCTTTCGAGCTTGATCATGATATATTTTATTGGGTGTACACCCACTAACATATTGTCTAATCAGAACCGGCGTATGATGGTCTGATCAACCTATTGCGTTTTGGTTCGCTTTTCGTATATTAATCTACGTGGATGGAGATATAATTTAACTTGCCCTAAAATCTTATCCGCAACAGCCTTGACAATTCTCCTTGAAATTATTTTTATTGTCTATGAATCTCGTATTCATATCCAGTTGAATTAAAATTTATCATGACCTGGATTTTCATCATTGGATGCTCGTACTTGATTTCATTGATTTTTCATCTTGCCCAAATCCCAGTTTATCTTGAAATTGATCAACTTAGATCGTGTCAAGACTAAAATCTATTTGTGATTGTTGTACCTAAATTTTCAATTTTCTTTTTATGGAAGGGTAACTTTAATGATTTCTCACTTGTTAAATGACCTATTTTCATATAGGATGGTAGACGACCCTATAGCCTTGATGATTGTTGTTTCCTTATTTTCCCAATTAGGACACTTTAGATTGCTTGTACGTTTTCATACCATAGGACAGTATTGATCTAGAATGACTGGTACACCTAGATGAGACCACATATTGTTCCATTTAACCTGTCCCCCTGGTACCACTATTTCATCACGATTTTGGTTCAATTTAGGCCATAGACCTTCCCACTCTGAATTATGATCATCGTAGACACATTACCGTGACTTTTAAATTTGGAGCACAAGACTAGTTGTTTTCTCAAAACTGACTTCACATACCAGACCTAGACATGACATACTACAGCCATGACCTTAGTGTCCCACTCAGGCATACCATCATATGCTTCATTTGCTTAGTACGATTTTCTTGACCCAAGACTCCATCTTGATTTACCCCATGGGTTACTTTTGATTTCGATTTGATTTAAGGACACCCTATGACCTGAAACTGCCAACCAATTTTTGGACATGACCCAGTATAGGTCTACTACCCATATTTTGCTTGTTGACCTTGTATGTTGCCTAGGTAGTGGCTTTGTCCTTGATTGTTGGAGGTTTGACCTAGAAGGAGTACGACCATCTAAATTTCGAGGACGAAATTATTTTAAGGTGGGTAGACTTGTAACACCCTGTTTTCTGAAATTGGGGATTTTTGAAAATTTATTATTTTCTATTATTTATTAATGGTATTTTAGTCATGGTATGATTTTCTGGTAATTTTAATTAAGTTAAACCATTTCTAAAGTCATGCTAAGTCATGACTCATGACTTTGTGACTTTGTTAGTAAACCTTAGTGTAAACCCTAGTTTTCTCTAACCTAGAAGTTGCCATGCCCATGAGAGCTTAGCCATAGGCTTAGAACACCAAATTAGTGATTTTTAGCCTAAAGGGTATTTTGGTAATTTTTAGGAATTTATTTGGAATTTAGTGGGATTAGTAAGATTTTACTATTCATGGACTTTTAGATTAGTGACTTGCTAATCCCTAACCTAATTACCCTAATCTATAGGTTAAACCCTAACCTAGAATAACTAAGGGGATTAGATATTCATGGTAGTCAAGCTATATAAATATCTAGATATTACTTATTGATATTTTGCTTAAATTATGCAAAATATCTAAACCCCTTTACAAAGTCTTTCCCTTAGCTTGCAAGCAAGCCAAGGACAACCTCCCCCCATGCCTTGGCCATGTTTGGCCGGCCAAGACCTCCCCCCCCTTGGCATGACCCCCTTTTCTATATATTTTGATTAATTCATTGCATTTGCATTGAATTAAATTCATGAAAAAATTGCCCTTTACTTCAAAAATCCATAACTCTCAACCTAGTGATCCAAATCACTTCAAACCTCTTGCATTGGGTTCCTACAACCTAGAGGGTGCTAAGGGAGGCTAGCAAGTTGGACACAAGGACTTGGACACACCCACAAGTGGACTTGGACACCCCCCCTCATTATTTGAATTTTCAAGGATTTTGCACATAGAGGTAAATATATTTAACCTAGTTATTTTACTAGTTTTTCTTCATTATTGCATGCATATAGTCATAATATGGTTGTGGGTAGAGTTTGGTGATTTCAGGGTTTGATTTGGTGTCGTGTCGGACACGTATCCCAATTTAATTACATTGTATTTTACTCACTGTTGCAC
Source organism: Iris pallida (assembly GCA_029216955.1). Lineage (NCBI taxonomy): Eukaryota > Viridiplantae > Streptophyta > Magnoliopsida > Asparagales > Iridaceae > Iris > Iris pallida. The sequence goes on from JANAVB010027600.1 coordinate 6,590, forward strand.
ACTGTCACATTGATGAGTACACACTGATTTGTAAAACTTTTTGAACCAAAACCTAGTCCTAGGTTTCCTAACCCTAACCCTGTGTCACTGTGCACATTTTGAGCTTGTGTCGTGTCCAAAACTGGACACAAAGCTCACTGGACACAACACTGTTTAGACACTGCAGTACACTGTAAATCCCCTGCAACCACCCCCTTAGTTCTCCCTCTACACGCCACTTGGACACGCCAAAATTGGCATAGAGCACGGGGCACTGACTGACAGGTCATCCCCAAAGTTTGGGATGACCTCGTGTCGTGTCGGACACGGAATCGTCCCCACAAGGGTCGTGCACTGCACTGCACAGCCGAGTTTTTGGCTCTGACACGGGTCTCGTGTCCCACGTACACGAGTCGTGGACACGTGTCAGGGTGACACGTGTGTAGTAGACCCTAGGGCGAACCCCAGGACACGAGCACGAGGTGTGTCGTGTCCTGTGTTGCGTACACGAGACGCGTGCATCACTGCACGACGCGGTCTGAAACCACGTATTTCCCTCTCTGATACGCGTGTCGTGTCCTCTCTACACGACACGTGGACACAGTGCAGGGTGTTGGACACGTACCCTACCCCTAGGTGAACATTCGTGCACGTGCACGAGACACGAGAGTGTCTGTGTCGTGTCCTAGGGTGAGTTGCACGCGTGCACGATACTGTGTGTGTGCGTGTGTATCAGGTTTACCCGAGTGGTTGTTTTGTGAGTTGGACACGTCGTGTCGTGTCTATACTCTGTGTCAGGCACCTAGGACACTAGTATATGTGTGGGGCTAGTGTTACCAACCTAGGGATACGAGTCTTAGCTCGTTTTTCGTGTGAAATCGGGATTTCCCTAGTTACCTATGCACAGCCTTTAGTTCCAGGTTTAGGATTTTCCAGTTTTGCAGAAATCGAATTTCAAACCTATTTTGATCTGTTTTAATCCATTGTATTAATGTATTTTAGTATGTAAATACGTAGTATATATGTATATGTGAGTATGGGTGAAATTTGGGGCTAATTGGTTGTGTGTACGTATAGTTATGTATATATATACATATATGTATATATGAATTGTGTGTGTGTGTAATTGGGGGCTGGACTTTGGTTCCAGAAATCAGGAACCCCCATTCCCCTACTGTCCAGCCCTCTCTCACTGTCCCTCTCTCTCTCTCACTGTCTCACTGTCTCTCTCTCTCTCTCTTCCCTTCCCTCTATATATATATATATGTAATATATGTATAGTTATATATATATATATATGTATTGTATATATATATATATATACATGATATATATGTATATTGTATTAGGTCTCTATATGTATATGTAGTGTATTATATACATATGGTTGTATTATATATGATATTCATATATGGGCATGTGGGTAGTAGGTTAAATAGTGTATGACTATATGTATAGATATATATATATGAGACTTTTAGTTATAGGTTTATGTGGAAACCTAGACTATGGCCTATGGCCAAGGTTATTGGCCTATGGTTGGGGTTAGCCCTAATGACCCAAAAACCATTGTTGACCCTTGTTGACTAAGGGTTGACCAAAGTCAACCTTAGGTCAAAGTTGACCTAGTTAACCTAGAAATGACTAGGAATGACCTAAAATAACTAGTTTGACTAGTTTGACTAAAACCCTAACTAGTTTAACTAGTATTGACCTAGCCTTGACTAGATAATTGACCATTGTTGACCAAAGTCAACTATGGGTCAACCATGACCAAATTTACCTAGAAATGGCTTGGATGAACATAGAAGGACTTATTGACTAAGATTTGACTAAACCCTAGGCTATTAACTAGTTGGTTTAGGTTTGACCTATATATAAGTATATTATTGTGACTTGGGTTTTGTGGAAGACCTATGTAGATAAGATATGTATGGGGTTAAGTTAGATACTTAGAGTTGAGTCATGACTTGAGATTGGAATGTGGGATTAGCTTGAATATAGGATTAAGGTTGGTATTATATATATGTATATATATGTGTGGTATACTTGTATAGGTATTGGTTATACCTTAACCTTGTGGTGTAGTACCTTAAATAGTCTAGATTGACCTAGCTTGACCATATTGACTAGTATTTGACTAGTCTGACCATTGATTGACTAAAACCTAGATAACTTAACTAGTTTGACCCTATTTGACCTTGTTTGACTTTATTTGACTTAGTTTGATTTTCTGTAACCTAGTATGACTTCCTGTGACCTAGTTGACTATTAGAGTTTACCAAGAGTTGACTTTTGACCAGATTGACCTAGAATCATGTAGTATGCATTGTATACTTTATTTTTACCATTGTGGATACATTGTGACTTGTATTGCTCTGATTAGGAGCCAGACACCTCTCCTCAGACAGTATATCCTCTTCAGACATTCAGTTATCAGGCGAGTACATTCTCTGACCGTTTCATACTTGTTCAGGCTTTACTTCTTGCTCTAGATTACTTTACTTGTTGCTGTCACGTTGGTAACACGGATTGGTACTATATGGATCTTTACATGAGATGTTATCCCCCTCGGGAGCATCGGGTACTTCATGTTATGTGTGTTTCACTATCATCATGTACTCCCATGCTTCTATTATTCATGTGCACTCATGTGATCATGTACTCTCATGTTTACTGAGCCCTCATGTATACTATCATGTGCACCCTTTCATGGGCCCCATATGATATCATGTACAATAACGTAACTTGTATAGATCCTTGTGTATTGATTGGGGAAACGGGGGAGTAGAAGTGGTCATGTGAATAATTCCAAAGTAGTGTAATCATGTGCAAACTCAGTAGTGTAATCATGTGCAAATTCTAGCCATTCACATGTCTATCTTGTGCTCTACATCACTAGTCACTTACAGTTCTCTATATACAGTAGATATTTCATTACAGCTATCTCTTTTACAGCGTATATTTCCTTTCAGCAGTTCATGTATCTTACTCTATTGCCTGTATCGTATTTCCTAACATGATATGCACTGTGTGAGATGTATTGTGCTCGTTCCCGTCCTGATTGGACCTGTTGAAAATATTACAGAGGATGAGGAGGAGGCCCTGGTGACCACCTATTATGGAGCAGGACTAGATGATACTTATGTTGTGGACCCTCAGCAGGATCCACCTGCAGCTGAGGATGTTGTTCCAGTAGTCTAGACCAGTTTAGTCTAGGCAGTCTTTCTATATTTACATTTTGTCTCACTTTCTGTGTTGTATTTTGAGATGTGGAGATGTATAGACTCTTAGACTTTTTGTATTATGAGTTGTCAGTTCTGGATTGTGTTGTACTAGACACTTAGACTTATTCATCTATGATACTGTTCTCTTGAGTTACTATCTATCTATCTATCTGTCTGTCTTTCGTTCTTCTACCCTAGATGTGATTGAGATGTATATTGTTATGTCACCTCCGTTCGGAGAGTATAAACTGTACAGGTACTTGATATTGATAGATGATTGACCTAGGACAGCGTTCTACCGCCGACACTGCGGCGTAGGCTGGGCGTTGTTACGTTCTCGTACCCTAACAGTGGGTGCGGGTCGTGACAAAGCTTTTTCTCGCCGACTACTCATTCGCGAGCGCCGGAGCATCGCCACCATTTCCCCCAGATCTCGTCGACCCGCAGCCGTCGTGCGCTCCGGCACGCGTAGGCCTCTTTCCAACGACCTCCGGACAGCCGTGCACACCACCGCGCGTAGGACCACCCCGCGCCGCCGCTTCCATCCGCCTATTCCCCTCATGTGAGAATTCCCTCACCCCTTCTCTCCCTACCCCTTCTCTCTCCACTCCCTTTCTTTTTATTTTCTCTTCCTTACTTTAAGAACAGCAGTGCAATTGCTGTCAATCAGTATATGTTTATTATTGTTTACTGATTTATTATTATTACTCTTATTATTATTATTATTATTATTATTATTATTATTATTATTATTACTGATTTTAGTGTATGTATGTATGGAATAATGCTGTTATTGTATTATCTTTCCTCAATTTTTAAATTATTAACATTTTGTGCAATATAGTGGCTATATTATATCAATGGGTTACTACTATTTTTATTAATATTTAATGTTGTTATATTCCTAAATTATATTTTTGCATTATTTCAAATATAATTTTACTATAGTATTCCAGCTAATCTCTTTCTAATATAATTTGGCCTCAAGTGTATATTATTATCTTTATTTTTCTAAAATAAAGTTCTAAATCAAAATGTAAGTTTTGAGCCTGAAAGTATTTTGATATGGTTTATCAATTTTTAGTATTTAATTTTTTATACAAATTTTGTTGACTAAAAATATATAGTAGCTTTCAAATTACAAAATGTATTCTAGTATTTTTAGTTATCAAATAAATAAAAATATGATTATTCTATTTTTACAAACAGAGAATTTTGCCTAAAACGGTTTTTAGAATTCAAGTATTTACCAAAATTATTATACTAACAAAAACCTAGTCTCAAGTGTTAGAAATACTTTTCTAAAAATAATATGAGTATGTTCTTCACAATTTCTCCTCGATTTTCACCATTGATCACGACTGATCACGCGTTTCTCTTCTCATGAAATACCGGACCCTCATATATCGACCCCGGCCATTGGACAGAACCGGACTTGTTGGATCATTGCACCACACCAGGCGTAACACCAGACAAGATACCTTGCCATATTTACTGCTTATATTTAGTTGCATTTTATTTCAGTTATTGTATCTATATTTCTTGTTTATTATTTTCTTCTTGCATGTGGACTTAGAGTTAAGAGACTTCCGTCAATAGAGTGCAGGTCATTGACTTTGTCACGATTGTATCACGAGTTGTGTGTGAGTTATGAGTATTATGTAGTGGTCACTAGCGTGTTGGCTGATCTCCCGTGCGTATGCGTAGGAATAACTGTCAATAGATGCATGATAGAAGACTTGACAGTTATTAGGTATAAAATAGTGTTGTAGAAGTGACACGTATTGGTGTGTCGTGGTTACGATGCATGTATAGTATCATTGGAGGAGGGGACAGCTATTAGCGTAGAGGCTACATTTACTTTTTGCACATTTGTGGGCCGATAGTGACTCTTAAGAGCACTACCTTCTGCCCCGGGGCCGATAGCGACTCTGAGGAGCGCTACTTACTGCCTATGGCCGATAGTGACTCGGATGAGCGTTACCTACTGCCACTCTTTATTTACTCTGCTGATCCTACAGCCCCTGCGTAGAACGTTGTCCTCAAAGTGCATATCACTTAGATGGTTAGGAACCCTGTTGTGTCGTAGTTTATAGTATTTATATTTGCAGTTATAATGGCATATTCTTCTTGTATCTTGTTACGTCCCTCTGAGGACCTGGTGATCTCTCCAGGTGTGTGTTTTATGATTCTTGCAGGTGCTCTAGCTAAGGCCATATCTTCCTTCCTCCATGATGATTGCTCTTGGACTCATCATTGCTTCGCTCGACCAAATCAGTTATTTGTATATTTCTTTCTTATTTAAACTTGTTGGTAGTGGATATATCTCCGTCCAACGTTTGTACAAATGACTATTTGATTCTATCATTAAAACTTCATATTTGTGGATGAGATTTAGTTTGAGCATGGCTTTCTACATTTTACAGCTTATGTATACATACTGTCAGCCCCAGTTTTTCAAAATTTTTGTTAATCAGTATTAAATTGGCCATTAATGATTATTTTAGTATTAAAATATTTTATAATAATTATTAGGAATTTTTCCTGTATTTTTAAATGATTTTAAATGGGTTTTAAATACCAAAATATCATTTTGCAATTATTTAAAGTTGTTTTAAATAGGTTTGCAATTATTCAGATTGTTTTAAATACTGTTTGTAATTTTCCAATTGTCCTTTGCAAATTAATTTTGCAAACTAAAACCGCGGGGGTCAGTTTGTAAATTATTAATTGCATTTGACATTGGGGAGGACCTATTTGTAAATCCTAAGTTTTTAGGGGCCCTAGTGTAATTTACCAAACCCCCCCCCCCCCCCCCGTCACACTCTCTCTCCCCTGACTCGACGCTGTCCGACCGACGACCGACCTACGCTGCCCCCGCCGAATCCGGCTGCCCCCCGACCGACCTAAGACCCTATTTAAAGACCCCCCTCGACGGCCAGAGTCACCCCACACCGCCCAGAACCACTACGAAGCCCCACGACAACCCCAAGCAGCCCTTTCTTCTTCGACAACCCACCGGAACCCTAACTCCGGCCAAGCGCCACCCCCGCTCCGTCCGACGTCCTCGTCACCAACCACCGCCACCAACTTGTTCGCCTCGTCGTGCTGGTTCCGGCGCCACCCAAGCGCCACCGCCACGACGTCGTCTCCGTCCGTTCGCCGCCCCGAAAGTTCACTCGTCGTCCGGACACGTACGTGTCATCCTCTTTTCGTGTCGCATGTGTCTCGTGCACACATATGTTGTTCGCCGTGTCCTGGCGAACACTTTTGTTAGAACTGGACACGCGTGATTAAACTCGTGCGTGTCGTGCAGGCCTAGGACACGAGGATACCTGTGTCCCTAACTGTCAGGACACAGGACTATGTTTTATATTTTTTTTTATTAATTAACCACTTAACTCCTAAATAAAACTAAACAAAACCCTATCCTAACAATCGGGCCGGACTGGCCTACTGGCCAGCCCGCACAGTTTAGAAACCCCCCCCCCCCCCCCCCCCCCCCCCCCGCTGAACAGGGTTCGAGCCCCCTTTCCTTCTGTCTTCTTTTCTCTTTTCTTTTTCTTTTCTTTTTCCTTTTTATATATATATATTTATATATATATGTATATATATTTTAGTTTATATAAATATATGTATATACTGTATTTTACAGTATTATATATATATATGTATATATATTTTATAATTAGTAAATTTTGTGTATATTTATGTATATACCTTGATATATATATATATCTTAATATATATATATATACACTTTATTATTAAAGTATTTTTCCTATATATGTATATATAATTAAACATGTATATTTGTACTCTATAAATTAAGTATTTTCTTTACAAATATATATGTACTTTTAACACATGTATTTATATTTTCCACTATGCATAACTTTGCCCTATTAAAATATTAATAATTATTTTGTACTTTTACCAAACTGTATTTTATTATATTTAAATTACTGCAACCATTTGATGTCCAAGCCTAGCATGGGTATTTGGGCTCAAATGTGTTTTCACACATTCAAGACCTGTACAAGTCATATTGGACTTGATTCATGGCCTTGGGTCCTGTATTTGAACTTTGGTTCAAATTATATACATGGACAAAATACGCAGATAATTAATCATTATTGTGCATAGCTGTTTTATGATTTTCTAAAAATACTCAGGGTATTGCTAAAATTATGGAAAAATAGTTTTTAGATACTTTGTTAAGTTGACTAATTTAGTATAATTTTTGTAGTATTTAAACTACTGTTTTGCCACTAGTTTGGCATATGAAACCAAAACTCACTTTCTGTATACTTAGGAAAGCTGATTTTTATAAAATATTTGTACTGGTTAATAAATTCCAGAAAAATTATAATAAATTTCTATAGTTAGCAAGGATCGTTTTGGTACTTTGTTTTATGCAAAACTAGGCTTTTTGTCTACTTTAAAAATTGTTAGAAAACAATGATCTTCTGATTTATTTATTGATTAATTACGACTTGTAGCTTTTTGTGTTATTTGGAGTTTTAGTCGTGTTGAACCCCACCCCTCACTAGTGTAAAGACCCTAGAAAGTTAGTTAACATAGTGTGTCACCCCACATTGGTCTCCTAGGCCAAGTCATTATTTTGGCTAGGTGCCCAGTCACAAGTCGTGTCGCACCAGATTAGTGTCCTAGTGTTTTAGCTTAGTATAAAGCTAAGTTATTGTATGTATTTCTACAGTGACGAGTTACCAGACATCCATAGCACTTTTATCGCAGCTTGTTTTGCTAGAGGCAAGTACATCTACAAACTCATTTACTGTCTTTTAATGTTAAGTACATGTGACAACCTTGTAAATTACCATTAATCCAGTTGCAAGTCTTTTGTTAAATGTTAAAACACTGTTATGTGATAAAAGAATGTTAATCAACCCATGTGAATGCTGATCCTTGGAGTAGCAAGTCAAATCATAACATGTTTCATACTATTGACAGTTCCCACCATGCTTTACACTATTTTCCGTATCTTTTACATGATGATTACTGGGTTATGAGAGAGTTGATAGTGTAGTTACTGGACTCATGGAATGTACTCACTTACATTGCAGTATGCTAATCGTGTAGTTTCTGGACTTATGGAATGTACATACGTACATTGCAGTAAACTAGCAGTGCGGTTTCTGGACTTGTGGAATGTACATACGTACATTGCAGTAAACTGAGAATATAGTTTCTGGACTTGTGGAATGTACTTACGTACATTGCAGTAAACTAACAATGTAGTTTCTGGACTTGTGGAATGTACATACGTACATTGCAGTAAACTAGCATAGCACTTATTGACCGATCTCATACCAGCTCCAGTTTTAATACATAATGTACACATGCCACAATTGACAAGAGTGTCTTAAAATGATAATCAAGATATACCATGATTTTCCGCTTTATATGATTTACCCTGATTCCAGTATATCTATTTTTCAGTCTTATCATACCATGTTCCTGTTGTACATCTCTTGCATTATACATTCAGTACTTTAGTAGTAGAGGTTGTACTTGCTCCCGTCCTGACAGGATAACGTTGTAGGTATTTTGACCGAGGAAGAAATGCTTTGTGACCCGTACTATGGAGCTCCAGTTGAGGATATTCCAACAGGGAATCCTGCTTAGCTGCTTAGTTTGACTTAGTGTTTGGTTATTATCACAGTCGCTGTTTTGTACCTTTAAACTGGACCTTGTCTCCAGTCTTACATTTTGGTTTGTATTATTATCAAACTTAGTGGTTTTTCATCTATATAGAAGCTGTGTTGTGATCATTCTTAAACTATCTTAATTATTAGCACATTTATCATTATTACCTGACTGTCTAGAACAGCTTACTGCGCTTTATCTTAAGCGTAGGCTGGACATGGCTCGGCCCGGCCCAACAATTTGGGTAACGGGTCGTGACATGTTTTTTTGGCGGCCCATGCAAGGTCCTGACTAAAGTTGTTTGGTTACGTTACTGTACCAAGCACGCCTGCAGAAATTAAGGATAACTAGATAACACTAGGAACAACATCTAGAACACCTAGAGGATTTCTAGGATTGCAACATAGGAAAACTCATCACAGCATAGGACCAGTAGTGTAACTAAATTGTTTGCTTATGATTGCTTGCTTTATTCTTATAATTCCTTTGTCTTTTATAAATAGATGGACCCTACACACTCTCCCGATTCCGCCACCTCAGGTGACGGTATACCACCCCCACCTCCTATCATACCTCCCCAGACTGTTGTTTCCCTCGACGGAACCCAATTACTGGCTTTGATCCAGGGGCTCCTGAATACTCAGCATACCCCCGTCTCGCAACCTATAGAACATCAATTGAGGCTAGGTAGTATCAAGAGTTTTATGAACCTAAAACCGAAGGAGTTTCTTGGGACGGAAGGCATAGTTGTAGCTGATGACTGGTTAGATTCCGTAGAGAGGAAGCTCATAGGGGCTAGATTACCTGACGATCTTTGGGTCGAGGCAGCAGGATTTTTGTTAGCAGACCTGGCAGGGGTCTGGTTCAGAAATGAGACGATGTTCATTGGCGGCAGAGGAAACTGGGAGCAATTCAAGATCCAGTTCAAGAGGAAGTTCTTCTCCACCACCGCTAGAGTTGCCATGGGATTGCAATTCCAGAACCTGCAACAGGGGAGCCGTACAGTCGATGAGTACGCAGGTGAGTTTAGCAGACTCAGTCGTTTTGCCCCGAGCTTAGTAGCCGACCCAGAGGAGATGGCTCGCAGATTCTGCCATGGTCTTGTCCCGGACATTAGCATCTTACTAGTGGCCAACGGGATCACAGACTACTACCAGCTACTGGAGAGAGCCCGAGGTATCGAGGAGCGTCTTTTGTCTTGCAAGAGGCCAGCTACCACACATCATGACGGTCCATCCAAGCGCCAGACTTTCCAGCAGAGGACGACTACCCAGCACCAGCAGGCCTATTCTCCACCAGCTCATCCTCAGCATCAGTTATCATTTGCCCGAGATCCGGGGCAACAGCAGCAGAAGTGGGTCTCTTGTGCCTTCTGCAAAAAGCCAGGGCACGATGTCTCCATCTGTAGGAAGAAATTGAGCCAGTGTCTTGCGTGCGGGTCTTCCACCCATATGATTCGGGAGTGCCAGAAGGCGAAGCCATTTACCAGAGGACCTTCAGGGAGAGCATACCATTTAGCCATCTAGGCAGCAGTACCAGTGCAGGGCCCAGAGCCAGAGCCAGAATACTTGACAGACGGTGCCACAGGTTGGATTTATTTGCATATGACAGTTTGATTCTAGTGCCTCATTAAGTTACCTATCACTAGACTTTTGCCAAACCATCATTTAGTAACTGCACCCATGAGACCAAACCATTGACCAGTAGACCTGTTTCATAGACGTTCCATCATTAGGAGATAGCCTTAGTCATCGCTGTAATTATTTTTAAAACGTTAGATACCTTGCGTGTCTTCAGTTCTTGTAAATTTCGAGGACGAAATTTTTCAAGGAGGGAAGATTTGTCAGCCCCAGTTTTTCAAAATTTTTGTTAATCAGTATTAAATTGGCCATTAATGATTATTTTAGTATTAAAATATTTTATAATAATTATTAAGAATTTTTCCTGTATTTTTAAATGATTTTAAATGGGTTTTAAATACCAAAATATCATTTTGCAATTATTTAAAGTTGTTTTAAATAGGTTTGCAATTATTCAGATTGTTTTAAATACTGTTTGTAATTTTCCAATTGTCCTTTGCAAATTAATTTTGCAAACTAAAACCGCGGGGGTCAGTTTGTAAATTATTAATTGCATTTGACATTGGGGAGGACCTATTTGTAAATCCTAAGTTTCTAGGGGCCCTAGTGTAATTTACCAAACCCCCCCCCCCCCCCCGTCACACTCTCTCTCCCCTGACTCGGCGCTGCCCGACCGACGACCGACCTACGCTGCCCCCGCCGAATCCGGCTGCCCCCCGACCGACCTAAGACCCTATTTAAAGACCCCCCTCGACGGCCAGAGTCACCCCACACCGCCCAGAACCACTACGAAGCCCCACGACAACCCCAAGCAGCCCTTTCTTCTTCGACAACCCACCGGAACCCTAACTCCGGCCAAGCGCCACCCCCGCTCCGTCCGACGTCCTCGTCACCAACCACCGCCACCAACTTGTTCGCCTCGTCGTGCTGGTTCCGGCGCCACCCAAGCGCCACCGCCACGACGTCGTCTCCGTCCGTTCGCCGCCCCGAAAGTTCACTCGTCGTCCGGACACGTACGTGTCATCCTCTTTTCGTGTCGCATGTGTCTCGTGCACACATATGTTGTTCGCCGTGTCCTGGCGAACACTTTTGTTAGAACTGGACACGCGTGATTAAACTCGTGCGTGTCGTGCAGGCCTAGGACACGAGGATACCTGTGTCCCTAACTGTCAGGACACAGGACTATGTTTTATATTTTTTTTTATTAATTAACCACTTAACTCCTAAATAAAACTAAACAAAACCCTATCCTAACAATCGGGCCGGACTGGCCTACTGGCCAGCCCGCACAGTTTAGAAAACCCCCCCCCGCTGAACAGGGTTCGAGCCCCCTTTCCTTCTGTCTTCTTTTCTCTTTTCTTTTTCTTTTCTTTTTCCTTTTTATATATATATATTTATATATATATGTATATATATTTTAGTTTATATAAATATATGTATATACTGTATTTTACAGTATTATATATATATGTATATATATTTTATAATTAGTAAATTTTGTGTATATTTATGTATATACCTTGATATATATATATATCTTAATATATATATATATATATACACTTTATTATTAAAGTATTTTTCCTATATATGTATATATAATTAAACATGTATATTTGTACTCTATAAATTAAGTATTTTCTTTACAAATATATATGTACTTTTAACACATGTATTTATATTTTCCACTATGCATAACTTTGCCCTATTAAAATATTAATAATTATTTTGTACTTTTACCAAACTGTATTTTATTATATTTAAATTACTGCAACCATTTGATGTCCAAGCCTAGCATGGGTATTTGGGCTCAAATGTGTTTTCACACATTCAAGACCTGTACAAGTCATATTGGACTTGATTCATGGCCTTGGGTCCTGTATTTGAACTTTGGTTCAAATTATATACATGGACAAAATACGCAGATAATTAATCATTATTGTGCATAGCTGTTTTATGATTTTCTAAAAATACTCAGGGTATTGCTAAAATTATGGAAAAATAGTTTTTAGATACTTTGTTAAGTTGACTAATTTAGTATAATTTTTGTAGTATTTAAACTACTGTTTTGCCACTAGTTTGGCATATGAAACCAAAACTCACTTTCTGTATACTTAGGAAAGCTGATTTTTATAAAATATTTGTACTGGTTAATAAATTCCAGAAAAATTATAATAAATTTCTATAGTTAGCAAGGATCGTTTTGGTACTTTGTTTTATGCAAAACTAGGCTTTTTGTCTACTTTAAAAATTGTTAGAAAACAATGATCTTCTGATTTATTTATTGATTAATTACGACTTGTAGCTTTTTGTGTTATTTGGAGTTTTAGTCGTGTTGAACCCCACCCCTCACTAGTGTAAAGACCCTAGAAAGTTAGTTAACATAGTGTGTCACCCCACATTGGTCTCCTAGGCCAAGTCATTATTTTGGCTAGGTGCCCAGTCACAAGTCGTGTCGCACCAGATTAGTGTCCTAGTGTTTTAGCTTAGTGTAAAGCTAAGTTATTGTATGTATTTCTACAGTGACGAGTTACCAGACATCCATAGCACTTTTATCGCAGCTTGTTTTGCTAGAGGCAAGTACATCTACAAACTCATTTACTGTCTTTTAATGTTAAGTACATGTGACAACCTTGTAAATTACCATTAATCCAGTTGCAAGTCTTTTGTTAAATGTTAAAACACTGTTATGTGATAAAAGAATGTTAATCAACCCATGTGAATGCTGATCCTTGGAGTAGCAAGTCAAATCATAACATGTTTCATACTATTGACAGTTCCCACCATGCTTTACACTATTTTCCGTATCTTTTACATGATGATTACTGGGTTATGAGAGAGTTGATAGTGTAGTTACTGGACTCGTGGAATGTACTCACTTACATTGCAGTATGCTAATCGTGTAGTTTCTGGACTTGTGGAATGTACATACGTACATTGCAGTAAACTAGCAGTGCGGTTTCTGGACTTGTGGAATGTACATACGTACATTGCAGTAAACTGAGAATGTAGTTTCTGGACTTGTGGAATGTACTTACGTACATTGCAGTAAACTAACAATGTAGTTTCTGGACTTGTGGAATGTACATACGTACATTGCAGTAAACTAGCATAGCACTTATTGACCGATCTCATACCAGCTCCAGTTTTAATACATAATGTACACATGCCACAATTGACAAGAGTGTCTTAAAATGATAATCAAGATATACCATGATTTTCCGCTTTATATGATTTATCCTGATTCCAGTATATCTATTTTTCAGTCTTATCATACCATGTTCCTGTTGTACATCTCTTGCATTATACATTCAGTACTTTAGTAGTAGAGGTTGTACTTGCTCCCGTCCTGACAGGATAACGTTGTAGGTATTTTGACCGAGGAAGAAATGCTTTGTGACCCGTACTATGGAGCTCCAGTTGAGGATATTCCAACAGGGAATCCTGCTTAGCTGCTTAGTTTGACTTAGTGTTTGGTTATTATCACAGTCGCTGTTTTGTACCTTTAAACTGGACCTTGTCTCCAGTCTTACATTTTGGTTTGTATTATTATCAAACTTAGTGGTTTTTCATCTATATAGAAGCTGTGTTGTGATCATTCTTAAACTATCTTAATTATTAGCACATTTATCATTATTACCTGACTGTCTAGAACAGCTTACTGCGCTTTATCTTAAGCGTAGGCTGGACATGGCTCGGCCCGGCCCAACAATTTGGGTAACGGGTCGTGACACATACGAGCCATTCATTTACTCGTATGTATACAGCTGGCATGATACGTATCTAGCCCCAAGTATTTTGGGACTGGGGCGTTACATATTTTTGTAGTGGCCCATGCAGGTCTAGTTTGCCGTTTCGGTTACATGACTATACCGAACGGGCCTGCAATATAGGATTAGAGTCTAGGATCTCATCCACCTGCTTGACCCTCTTCCTTGACTAAATTTTTTGAATCACTTGTTCAACTCTACTGATCTACATCTTGCTTGAGCTCTTTCTACTGTAATCCTTATTTCCACACTTGATAGGAAGATGACTACACTAAAATATGCTCATAGGTCAACCACATGGCTAGAAGGATTACATTGACAACTAGTATGCATTGAGATCCTATTTGAGTTATAAAGATATGAGGATAAGAGGGACCATATTTTCAAGAAGTATGAACTTAGGGATTAGTTAATTCCAAGTTGGGTAGTAGCCACATTAATAACTTTGAAGGATTGTTAGAATTTTATTTACAAAATGATAGCGGAATCTATATACAATTGAGAAAGGAAATTGAATTGATTTTTGAGTTTAGATTTTTGAAGATCTTTGAAAAATATTTATGATTCAGTAAATTATAGCTATACATCCTTGAAGAGATAAAGATAGTTGAAAATAATTTTTATTTAAATGTTGCTGTAAGATTTATGAGGGCGATTGATAAAGCTTGGTAAACTCCTAAGGTTTTAAATTGGGTTTTATGGTTGACAATTAATAAGTTTATGAAATTTTGAATTTCAAGTTTGAAGTAATGATATTGAAATTCTGGTTTAAAATATTTGGAAGAAATGGAAACGATTGTTGAAAAAAATTTTAAATTTGAAATCGTCTCATTTGATTGAGGATTTACAAATCTATTTAGATTTTGGGTTTAAAAAGTTATGATTATGGATATCAAATTTTGGTAAAAAAAAAAATTGAAAATTGAGTTTAAAAAAAATGAATTGCTAATATTAAATTTTTGGAAAAGTTACTAACGATGTGATGAAAAGTCATTTTGATTGATTAAAGGAATTACCATTTAAAAGTTGAGATTACGTTTAAATGACTTAGAATTGAAGTTATGATATTGAGCGAAAAATTTTAGATTGCTCATGATATGCTTAAGGATTTTGAGAAAATTTTGGAGTTTTAAAGTTATGAAGAAATATTGAAATTTTTATAGATTCATGGTTTATGAACCCTTGAGTTCGAAGGTTGGAGTGAAAACGTTAAATCTTGAAAAAGTTAGTTGTAACGGGATGAAAGATCACTTGGAGAATTATGGAAGGGATTAAACTTTTAACCATGATTAAATTAGACGGCTTGGAGTAAATACAAATTATGGTTGTTCATTAGAAACTCTTTGAAGGAAATTTGGGTTTTAAATTTTAATAATAGGCCGCCAAGATAACCCTAATGGGTTAGAAGGATTCCACACTAAGTGCCATATCCCTCATGGCCATGATAGTAGTATAAACACAAGTGTTGTTAGTCATCTACAAAATCATGTGGTTATATTTCAATCTTGACTCACTCGACATTCCCTCAAATCTAAATTTTATCGTGACTATCTAACCATTTGAAACTTGAGAAATAATTGGATTGTTCCTTGATCATACCCTATCAAGTGGCTATCATATCTCTAGAAACTGTATCCCTAACTTATATTACCTTGATCTACTAGAATCTGAATTATCTTTATTTCATGCTTTAGCTTGGTCATTTATTTTGTACGTTAATCATTATCTCATGAACTGCCACTTTCTATTTAAAAATTTTTGTGTTCTTTACCGTGACTTGGATATTTGGAGCACAACACTAGACTTTTTCAGCCAACAAATTCCATATGTAAGACCTAGACGAGCCCACCTTCATATAGGTATATCATGTGCCACTAAAACACACCCCTTGTACTCTATTTTTTTGACACGACTTTCGGATCATAAAGACTAAATCATAACCCTACCATGGTACCGATATACTTTTCGACCACAGATAGGGACTCAATCTCGACTAAATTCTTTCAACCCGATATGTGATGATGTTCTACTTGATTTCCTTTAATGCTCAATTTTGAGCCTTATCTTGATTGCTTAACTCGTTATCCCATCACACTACTAGTTTAACTCTTGTAAGCTGGGTAGAATACCTCACAACCTAACCAACATTTTTGTGGACCGCATTGATAGGTTCACTAGGAGCATAGAATTCAATGGACCCTAACTTATCTAGTCAACCAAGCCGACTGTATAGGCCCGAACTTCGGACAAGACTCAAGCTTAAAGGATCTTGGACTATTTAATTTTCTTCATTATCCACTGCTTATATTTTGACTATCTTATGTTGTTATTATAGTCTAGTTTTGCAAGCTTACTCTTTATCGAGCTTATTCGTGACATATATTTATTATGGATGCCCACTAATACATTGTCTAATCAGAACCGACGTATTATGGTCTGATCAACCATAGTGCACTTGGTTCGCTTTTACCAATTGTTCTACGTAGATGGGACATAATTAAAACTTGGCCTCTAGAATCCCATCTATGACTGCATTGACAATTCTTTTGAGGTTATTCGGTCGTCTTTGAACCACGTATTCGTAATATCGTTTCTGAACTCTTTATTGCTTTCGCCTTCACCTATTTTGGAAGGACGAAGGCACTTATACTAGAATTTCCTCTAGCCTACCTATCATTTATGACCCTTGTCATCTAATGTGACTACATCTTCGCCTTAAACACCTCACCCTTTCCTCGACCTACATTTATTATCACCACTCAAGTTAGGAGTGAATCAATCTCGTAATCGTGCACTCAACCCTACCTATTCCTAAATTTTGAGGACAAAATTCTTGTAAGTTGGGTAGGATGTAAACCCCCTAAATTTCTACTATAATTTATTTTTAAAATTGGGTATTTATTTTTAAACTTCGGAATTGTACGTCGCATACAAGTTTGTATTTGTCGTATTTTCTCGTCGAGAGCGAATATGTGCGAGGTACATATTTTAGAAAATATTTTTACTTATTTATATAATAATATGGCTTTCAAAAATATGGGTGATAAATATTTATTCATTTTAAAAATACTAATAGTTGTGAAAAGATCGCATTGAAAATTTTCAACGCTTTATGCTTTATTGTAAAAATGCTACTTAATTTTATTTGTCATTTAAAACTAGATTTATATGAATATTCTAGATTTATTCGAGCTACATGAATTTAATTCATGTATAGAATATTGATTTTCGAAATTAATATATACCATTATTTTATTATTTCGAAAAAGTTATTTTAAATATATTTCAATCTTGACTCAGTCGACATTCCCTCAAATCTACAAAATCAGGGACTTTGGTCTTGGTCGCGTCATTCATATCGGCAAGATTCCAGTGGTACAGGAGGTGCTACGCATGGTAACTAGCGCCGATATGACGGTCGAGGAGATGGAGACAAAGGAAGATGTAAAGTAGCTCGGGGGATCGGAGATCATTGGTATGGGGGAGCATGAACTCTGTCACGGGACGACAGACATGAAGTCCAATTGAGGACCCATGGGGTCAATAACCTCTCATCAGACTGGAGGGGGAGATTGTTGGAGTGCAGTCTGGATTTGATAACAACATATTTGTGGAATTCAATCTAGTTAAATATTTGATTTGATTAGATTTGGATGTCTATAATTAGTGTTGTGCTATTTTAGATATAATATGATTTTTATTTTAGAAAATTCTATTATGATCTAAAATATGATGTTGATGGAATATTTTAGATATAATAGGATTCCTATTTTATTCATATTTAGGAAATCCTATTATGACTAGAATATAATTTTCTCGTCCTATATATATGGGCTGAGGGTGGAGGCACAAAGCACAACACAAAGTGGAGATTCGGGGTGCTCGTCCACAAGAAAATCTAAGAAAATGTCCGTACTTTGCTATTATGACGTCATCCAAAACAGAAGAAAGAAGAAGATCTAATCGAGAAGTCGTCAACTTCGGTTAGGAAGATTGCTATGGGTTGGTGAGTGATCTCAATTGTAATTTTCTATTTTTTTTCTTGAGTGTGGTGAGGGGGTTGAACCTAATTGTTGAACCTATTAGGACAAAGGGTTCAACATGAGTTATGTCAATCTTGTAATTTTACCTGAGTTATAATGGTTGGAATTTGTATAGGTGACGTGGTCACCACCATATACTTGTCTTTATCTGTACTTGATGTCCGTTAGACGGGGGTTGATTTGATCATGTGGGTTGACAAATACTTCCGCATGCGTCCAACAAATCAATAGGTAAGGATGATTACGATTTTATTCAATTCCAAAAATACTAAGAAATAACACATAAAATATTTAAAATTATGGCTAAATATATAAAAATATTTTTTTTCTAAATTTTAATAATTTATTTTCCGATACTAATAAATATAACACTTCAATCGAAACTACTGACACTATCGATATAATATCGTCGATTCTGATACTCGTAGTAAGCGTCCGATACGGATTCTGAGGCTGCAAACCTTGCTGCTTAGTTTATAGTGGCACTGTGCTCATGCTCTTCTTCATGTTTCCTTAAAGAGAAATTGGAGGTGGTGACCGAGGGCTGAAAAGGAAACGGAACCATTTTCTATTCAGTGGTTTAACCCTCAGCAATTTCTTTCTAATTTTTATCATCAATTTGCTGCGTCAACATTGCAAAAAAAAAATTCCTATTAATTTGGAAAACTATTGGGCTCATTAGGACATGTTGCCATCTTGTTCCAGGATGTTGATTGATTCTTCGTGCAAGTATTATTTTCCGGACCACATTATATAAATCCTTGAATAAATTGCTTGATTGCTTCAGCACTGTGATTACATAAACATGTGTGGGCCCTAACTAAGTAGGCCACTACACAGACACGAGAATAAGATGAGCTCCCAGTAAAGTTAAGATTAGTTGCCTGAAGGTCAATTAATCCACTAATTAACTGTTGACATATTTGGTTCAATGTTGATATTTGTACAAATTATTATTTACAGGACTTGATATATATGTCTAGTCATTCAAGGTTGTTAATGGTCAAATCGTTCTAGAAGTCGAGTAGCTTTATCTGGATTCGCAAAAAGGAAAGGAAAGAAAACTGTTTTTTTTCTAAATTATATTTCTAATTATTATTATTTTCGGTATTTGAAAATGTTAAAAATATTAGGAGAGAATGTGAATTCTTAGGCCTTGTTTGGTTCGCGGAAAGGAAAAAAAATTAATTTTTTGATATTTTCTTTCCTTTGAAAATTGCAATTACAATCAATATTTTTTCCGATGTTTGGAAAAGCCAAAAAAAATTGCGATATAAAGTGAATCCTAGAGAGAAAAAAGCGAATCTTTCGGTTGGTAGGAAGAATCATTTCTCTCCTCCCTATTATTTTTTTTCTTCCTCTTGGGATTCATATTCCTTTCCTCCTCATTTTCTATGGCATTCAAACAAAGAAAATGAATCACTTTCCTTTTACAAGGCTCCAATTCCTCGAACCAAACGTGGCCTTAGAGGAAAAAAGTGAATCATTTGATTGGTGGGGGAACCATTTTTCCTTCATATTTTCTTTCCCATTGGAATTTTTTTTCCTACTCATTTGCTTTGTCATCTAAACACTGGAAATGAATTATTTTCCTTTTCCAAGGTCCAGATTCTGTGACCCAAACAAGGCCTTAGTGTTAGCACCCCTAATAAGATCGTTGCCGTCTCGTCTTCACGTCGAATTGCCCGCTTCTGCATGGCCCACCAATCGTGCACGTTCAATCGAAGTAGGAGTTGAGCACACGAGACTTTCTTTGATTCTTCGACACCCAGAAGTTCGAATTTGTCTTCCAGCTCCTCCAACCACTCGATCGCCAAGGAGGGATCTTCGGTACCTTTGCAGGAAGTGCGACAGCTTTTTGTGAATTTTGACACGTCGAAGTTAGAACTTCTCGGTGCCTCAGGTGAGAGCACGGGTACCTCCGGTTCAACTTCTTTGGATCGAACCGCATGCTCGGTTACGGCAGACATCATCGTTGAATTGTTGTTGGCCACGACCGATTGGACTATTTGTTGAAGTGTATACAGCTGCTGCTGCTGCAACTTGAATTGAGCCTTGAATCGATTCTCAAACTAGGTGTCACGACCCGCACCCTAGGTAGGGGCACAAGTGCCTAACAGCGCCCAGCCTACTCCGTAAAAATAGCATAGAACGCTGTAGGTCTGCTAGCTACAAACAGTATATAATAACCTGTCATCTCCGTACGGAGAATATAATATAAAATACTGATAAACTCAATCACAATCTAGAAGGAAGAATCCTGGCACGAAAACTAGATAGATATAAACTACAAAGTGCAATACCCAGCTCAACAACAAGAAAGAGCTAGAGTCACAAAGTAATATAGTTATACAATTCCAAAATATAATATCATAAGTGGCAAGCTGGAGACAAAATCCAGTCCAAAATAACTCTAACTATGCAATAGGTAAAGTCTGATCAGGCGGAGCTAAGCCCTGCTGAACCAAGGTCTCCAAGTCTATGCCCACTAAGTCATCCGGACCGTAATAGGTACTGCAATCCTCCTCACCGTCATCTGTAATATTTTGTCAACATATCCAGTCGGGATGGAACGAGCACACTCAACAAACAACAGTTCACAAGATATGATAAAAGCTATATGACTGTAAATAGAGAGTATATACAAGAAATTATAGAATGTACATATGAGTATCATGGCATGGTAAGCTGTAAATCTAGAGCTAGAACAAGGCAAGTAAAACTGATCATGGCATGTACAAGAATCAAGAATCATCTATCTAGGTGTGTGAGTAATAGCTACAACATGTGGCCGGCTTGGGAACTTGCACAATAATAACAGGCCTGGCTAATCATACGTGGAGTGTATGATCAACACTCACAATCAATCGATACACAATAGGTGCACAATAGGAATTGACCACATATCTACACTAATACTCCACGCCCCCGACTGGTTGAGTGGATCCAAACAAGACACGTTACGACATGGTATTCTGCGAGAAGGAAGCAAGTCTCCTTGAGAATCGGTGTCCATATATTGTACAAGAACTACAAGAGGCTTGCACAAGATATACCAAGATAACAAGGAATAACATCTCATGTCGGGATCCATGAATACCAATCCGTGTGACCAATGTGTCAAGAACGAGCATATCTACACTAATTACATAAATTATAACAATTATCGTAAATTAGAAAAGTTACCAGAGAATGTACTCGCCTGTGATGTGATGGATAAGTTGACTGAGTCCAAGAACAGTGTCTCGAGGACCTATAGATGGAATACTGTATCAATATAATAGTTTGGAAGTGAAATCAAGTCATGCTAAGTCAAATTACGTCAAGGCACGTCAAACTAAGTCAAACTAGATCAAACAAAGTCAAACTAGATCAAGACAAGTCAAAGCAAGTCAAACTAGGTCAATCTAAGTCAAAGGTTGACTTACAGTTGACTTTTGGTCAACTGGTCAACTCTAGTCAACCCTAGGTCAACTCTAGGTCAACTTGACTAACGTTGACTAACAGTTGACTTTGGGTCAACTAGTCAACTTCGGTCAAGTTCTAGACAATTTTAGGCTACGGTTGACCAAGGTCAAAACTAGTCTATGTTCACTATTCCTAACCATTACCAACCATAAAATCCTAATTATAACTATATCTTAAAGTAGTAACTCACATGTTATGAAATGGACATTACCTTAAAGTACCCCGCTTACCCTTTCTAAAGTAATCCCTTACCTTAGCCTCTAACTCCGACTCTAGACTTCTCCACCTTCATTCTAAGTATTTTCCTACTCTCCAATATGGTATTCCAACATTCTTCTAGTATCTCGATACCATATCATGGTATCTTGATACTAGAAAGTCCAAAAAGGTAAATTCATATTACCTTAAGATAATTGAGAACCATGAGATACCAACTTGGTGTCTCAAGAATACCACACAACTCTAAACTCTAACTAGAATACTAAACTCTCACTATCTAACCAATACTAACTCGCTATCTAACTATCTAATCTATCTAGTATTCATTCTAACTCTAACTATCTCAATATCTTACATTATCGAACTATCCCTAGCTTATCTCAATTTTTTTTACTCTAATTATACACTATCATCTCATTCAAACATACACACATATAGGGCTATATAGGGGGCTATATAGAGGGCTATATAGTGGTTATATATAGGTATAAATAGGGGGTCATTGGGGGGGTTTGAAGCTGCTATTGAAGCTGCTACTGTTGCTATTGAAGCTGCTGCTGCTGCATTTATGGGGTGGGTTCCTGCTCACAGTAGGGCCCCCAAAACAGGGCCTGTTGTCCCTGTTTGGGACAGCAATGGGGGGATTTGCTGCCACTGTGCGGTCCTATAACGCCCGTATTTTGGAATACGTATTTTGATTAGGCTTATATGTATTTCGGACATGTATTTTATTTTTTCGGATTTTGGCCTGTAATTGTATTTTGGCTCGACTTGCGGATTTTGGTTTTCTTATAAATTGGGTTTTTGACCTGGCGTGGTTTTATTCTTTGTGGAGAAGGATTTGGTTTGGTTTGCATCGGACTACCCTTAGTTAACCTCCACCCTCAACACAACACACCCTCCCTCATTCAACCCCACCTAACTTTTCTCTCTCCTCATTACTCTTCCATTTATTTTCTCCATCTTCTTCCTTCCTCCACACAACACCCCAACCTCCATAGGCAAGTGCACCTTGCCACCAAATAGGAACCCTATTTTATTTGTCCATTAGTTAGATTAGGCCATAGGGAACCACATTAGAACTTGGCATTTTGTGATTTGGAGTTTCCATTTTTCTAGATCTAAGTTTTACCCATTTTCGGATTTCTTGGTTTTGATCTATTAAACTTTGATTTTGCTTGTTTTAATGCTTCCATGTTGTAGATAATTTAATTTTACACAAGATAGAACTTTAAAAATCTAAATTTCGTTTTGTTTTGGCTTAGTTATGAGCTTTGGAGTTTTTGGTGTTCTTGGGTTCTCCTCTCAGCTTGCTGGAGAAGATGACCTGTGGCCGGCGCCCTTTGGCGAACCGCGCCAGTCCCCTCGGCCAGCGCTCTTTAGCGCTGGGCTGAACCGCGCCAGTCCCCTCGGCAAGCGCTCTTTAGCGATGGGCTGAACCGCGCCAGTCCCCTCGGCTAGCGCTCTTTAGTGCTGGGCTGAACCGTGCCAACTTCCTCGGCCAGCGCTCTTTAGCGCTGGGCTGACCCGCGCTCGCTGCCGGCATTGTAAAACCCCTAAATTTTTAGTATATTTTTTTATTAAAATTTGTACGGATTTAAAATTTTGTATTGTACGTCGCGTAGCCGTATTGTACGTCGTGCGCGTTGTGCGCGAAATTTTATTTTTCGTAATTGCTCGACGAGTGCAAATATGTGCGAGCGTACATATTTTTAGAAAAACATTTTTCCTATTTTTATAGTTTCAAGATAATATATATATATTAATTATTTTTAGCTATCAAAGTTTCTAAATTTATGATTTATTTATGAAAGCCTTTTCGTTTATAACAGTTACTAATAATAAATAATATTCTTCATATATTTGTTTAATTATTTATTAGTGTATTTTAAATAATAAATATTATTTTTGAAATTATTATTATTTGTATTTTTGGAAAACATAATTTTGAAATTTTTTTGGCAATTTAAATCTTGAATTAATTTTATGGATATATTTAAATGGCTAAAATGATATCTATGTTTGGAAAATTGATTTATCCTATTTGATTTTTAAACTAAAAGAATTTAAATTGGAATTGTATTTGGATTTGGATCGATTTTAAATTAAATTGCGAACTATCTATTTTTGGGTTTAAACTACTCCTAATCATTATCCAACTGGAAATTCCCACATCCTATAAATAGGCAGGTACTCCTCCATAATTTTTATCATTCATCAATAATCCACAAATATTTTTCCACCCACGTACAGTGCATCGTGTCTATGTTTTCCTCCATCCAATATCTTATTCCATTTTTTACATATACAAATTCATCCCTCCCGTGTCAGACACACCCCCGACACAATCAAATTTTCTAACGTAAACCCCGTCCCCGCTCGTGTCCTCCTCCATGTCACCAACCCATCAGCCACTAACCTCACCGTAGCTACCATCATCGTCGTCATCATCTCCACCACCTACTTCTCCATCCCCATGACCGCAACCAACCTCACCGCCGTGTTCGACTGCAACACCCAAACCAAACTCCACCGCCGTCGAAACCCTCTCCGACCAACCCCATCACAGCCCATCCGCCGTCATCCCGACCGAGACCACCAACAGCAAATAAAGAAAAATAAATCTCTGTCACCACCTTGGCTTACCTCCACCGGAGTCGCGCCCGGCCGCCGCTCCAAAGAAGCAGTCGCCACCGCCGCCTCCCTCTGGTGCGCGACCGCCGTTGGATCCCCGACCAACCGGACCGCCCTCCGTACGCCGGAGACAGCTCTTCCTCCGCCGCGCGTAGATCCGCACCACCAAACCCTCCGACGACTCCGCACGAGCGAGCTCCGCCGACATGGCCGAAAACCCCCCTCCGGCGACTCCGCGCGAGCGAGCTCCGCCGACGTGGCCGAAAACCCCCTCCGGCGACTCCGTGCGAGCGAGCTCCGCCGACGTGGCCGAAAACCCCCTCCGATCGACCGCTCCTCCCTTTCTTCCTCCCAGCTCCTTCCTCTCACTCCCTTTAGGAAACCCCTTCCTCTTCCTCCGCCGTGCGCCTGGCCTTTGGTGGCCCATGCAGGTCAGAGCATATCGTACCGGTTACGTAACTGTACTGGTACGAGCCTGCGACAATGACTAAACCTTAGAAATCTCAATCCACTCTGCCTTGAAAATTTTCTTAGAAATTTCTCTACCGTCTTGAAACTTCATATTCGTTCTCGATTATTCTCCCTTGCCTTCTTGTACCATTGATTTTCGTCCCTTCCTATTCCGAAGTGACGAACGATCGTGCTGTCTAGGATTCATTAGAAATTCTTAAATTATAGTATAATACTGCATGATTATTGAGTTTTTGTTGTTTATAGATAGAAAAGATTATAGATGCCATACACCCTAGGTATCTGTTGGTAGAATTATTTCGAAGGTTATAAGATCTTAGTGACCGTGTTTGAGGAGTAGTGTGACCAAAGGCGGGTAGAATTCCTCAAGTATTCGGAGTTATAAAATGGCTAGAGAGAGTTATAAAATATTTTGAGGAATTAAATTTAAGGAGAGTAAGGTAGTGTGGACCTTCTTTTATTTTTTAAGGCATAGTTATGAATTAGAATTTCGAGGACAAAATTATTTTAAGGTGGGTAGATTTGTAGCTTCCCTTCCCGAAAAATTTTGAATTATTTTTTCTATTATTTATTTGATTTAAATGGGGATTTTAGGATTTTATAAATAATTATTTAGTCAATTATTACAGTAGATAATTTTAGCCATGGTTGAGTTTTGAAGTACCAGACGACTAGGAATCGTGGCACGGATAGTGCGGTGGCGTTCCTTGACTAGTGTATTAGCCATGCCAAGGAAGACCTAGCCATAAGTGTGTCCTAACTAGGAAAACCAGATCAAGTTGCGACTTAACCCCCACCGATAAGTTAATTATTATTAATAATAATATTTGACTTTTAGGTGACCCGGTTGTACCAACTTAGTTCGGACTGCACCCGAACCGAGTCCAAGCCTACGTAATCATGTAGTATGTTCAGAGACGACCATATAGATGTATGTTGTATTGGCAGGTTACTCTAGTGATTTAGACAGCAATTTGGAAACGATTATTTTATATATATATATATATACGTATTATATGTTTTGCTGTTAGAAATGATAATTTTATATGATAACATAGCAAATAATTTTCCTTAACAAATATGTTGGTTTTTATGGAAATTAGCTAGGTTATATATTTTCTTAACAAATATGTTGGTTTTTATGGAAATTAGCTAGGTTATATATATACTTGAATATATGTATATGTATGGAAGTGCATTATGGTATATGGAAAGATTAGGCTTTATATATATACATATGAGATCATATTGTTTTATTTTATTTGTATAAATGTTGTGTATGTATATATATATATATATATATATATATATATATATATATAAATGTATATGGGTACATGTGCATATATAAATAAATATATATGTGTAAGTGTATACGTGTATGTATATATGTATACGTGCATATATATATATATATATATATATATATATATATATTATATATATATATATATATATATATATATATATATATATAAATATATATATATATATATATATATATATATATATATATATATATATATATATATATATATATATATATATATATATATATATATATATAAAAAATATATATATATATATATATATATATATATATATATATATATATATATATATATATATATATATATATATAATTTTCCTTAACAAATATGTTGGTTTTTATGGAAATTAGCTAGGTTATATATTTTCTTAACAAATATGTTGGTTTTTATGGAAATTAGCTAGGTTATATATATACTTGAATATATGTATATGTATGGAATTGCATTATGGTATATGGAAAGATTAGGCTTTATATATATACATATGAGATCATATTGTTTTATTTTATTTGTATAAATGTTGTGTATGTATATATATATATATATATTTTTTTTTTTTTTATTTGTATAAATGTCGTGTATGTATATATATTTATATATATATATATATATATATATATATATATATATATATATATATATATATATATATATATATATATGTATATGGGTACATGTGCATATATAAATAAATATATATGTGTAAGTGTATACGTGTATGTATATATGTATACGTGCATATATATATATATATATATATATATATATAATATATATATATATATATATATATATATATATATATCTATATATATAAATATATATAAAATATATATATATATTAAAATATATATAAAATATATATATATATTAAAATATATATATATATATATATATATATATATATATATATATATAGAAAATATATATATATATATATATATATATATATATATATATATAATATATATATATATATATATATATATATATATATATATATATATATATATATATGCATTTATATATAAATATATATATATATATATATATATATATATATATATATATATATATATATATATATATATATATATATATATCTGCATTTATATATGTGGATGTGTATATACATATGTATATAAGTATAACAATTAGGAATAAATAAGACTAGGGAAACAAGGATTAATCCCAACCCAACCAACAAATCCCATCTCAGCCCAGCTGAGCTTGGGCCAGGCCCACATGGCAGACCTCAGTCCAGAACTGAATCCCCAGCCCAACCGAGCCTACAAGCTTTTGAACTCAGACCCGACCCCTCTGTTCGGATACACGACAGTATATATATATACACGCACGCGAAATCAAAGTTGATCGAAACCATAACTTTTCGACCCCGTGCCTCCACCTAATAGGCGACCCCGACCCCCAGCGTGTGCGCGCCGCCGTACGCCACCCCTGCACGGCCGTCGACCGGCGACAAGGCCGCGCGCGCGCGCACAGTCGCGGGTTAGCAGCATCGGGAGCAGTTGCAGCGACTCCACTTCGAGGTGAGATTTCTTCCTCGTTACTCCATGAAAGTTTGATCTATCAATTCTTACACAAAGCCGATATAACCCTCTCGAGATCCCCACGATTGGATCGAGATATAGCCCGACGACCACTCAGAAAAATCGAGCCCAAAACCCATCGAAAACTGTTTCAAAAACAGAGCACAAGTTAACCTAAAACCCCAACTTAGACGGCAATTCGTGACCAACACATTAGTAGTTTTCGAAATCTATTTAAAGGAAGTCCTAGAATACCTATAGGGCTTCACAACCTTTTTTGCGGATTTGGAAATCATCGACTACGCGTCTAGAAATCGAATCCCGAAGTTGACCGAAAACCTGTTTTCAAAACTAGAAAATTCTTCGATGCGACGTGCGTCCCGCCATTCCGGGCAACGTGGTCGTGAACCGAAGGCATCGAAAGCTGCGTAACGGCTTTGTGGTCGTGTGGGCTTTGACGGAATTCAAATTGGTCGCGTGTTTGCGACGAATTTGATGCGTATCCGTCGAAATTTCCAGTATCGTGCACTTTGCAAATTTCTCAATTACTTTGTGCACGCTCGTCAGATCGAGACAAAACTTGTGCCAACAGGACCGAATCATTTTTCTGGTCCTGTATGCCAAGTTTGGTCCGATTCTGAGACAGTTGATAAAATTGCCGTATCGCGGGCCCTCCGGTCCGATTCAACGGGTGATTTTGTGCACTACCCGCCGGAATCCAACTCTGGACATACGGTTGGGTTCACATCGGTAAACTGGATCCGTAGACTTGTAGTTTGACGATTTTAGAGACCGTTGACTCTGGCACATTTTTTGGTGCAAAGCGGGTCCAACGGCGGACACCGTTTTGGCCGAAATCCCCATTTTGCCCCTGTGTCCAGAATTGGACTTGAGGACAGGCAATCCTAGCTAATTTGACTATTATGAGAATGTTGGCAATGTTTGTTTCAGATTTTGAGGACAGTTGTGAAATTTGGACTTATTTGGCTCACTAGTTGACTATATTTTGTAGGATCTGCGTGCAACCTCCAGGCAAGTATACCTTGCCTTCCTCTACAGTTTTATTTACATGTATTTTCTTTTATTTTACAGTCTTTGGATTATTTATGGACATGTGCTTTTCGTGTTATTTTCTGTGGAGTTGTTCTTGTTGCATATAGCCGTGTCCATGTTTGGCCTTGTGTTTGGAGTTGTTCTCGTTAGTACCTTGCTTGAGTCGTGTCATAGAACGAGTACGTGTAATTGAACTGCTAAATCCTTGATATTGTTTCCTTGGCACCAGAGAGTCCACACTCGGGATGAGGGTATTTTTTTTGATCTGTTTACATCCGTGAGTCCACACTCGGGACTAGGATGTCAATTATTTGCACCAGAGAGTCCACACTCGGGACGAGGGTGTAGACTTGACTTGACTTGACTTGCACCAGAGAGTCCACACTCGGAATGAGGGTGTTTACATCAGAGAGTCCACACACGGGACGAAGATGTAGTACTTGTACCAGAGAGTCCACACTCGGGACGAGGGTGCCTTGCCGTGAACTAACCAGAGAGTCCACACTCGGGACGAGGGTTAGTACTAACCAGAGAGTCCACACTCGGGACTTGGGTTAGTGTTTGGTTCAAGCCAGTGAGTCCACACTCGGGATGAGGGTTTGATTCTTCCATTGATCTCGTGATTATCGTTCATCCGGCAGTTCATTTACGCGTAGTTGTTCTAGTGTTCGTGTTCATGTTCTAGTATTCGTTATTCGTGTTCATGTTATAGTATTTGTGTTCGTGTTCGTGTTCATAGTCATTTGTCTTATTCTTGTTCTTTCTTGTTTATTTCTTGTGCATAATAAAACTGCTATATAGGCATGTATATTATGTATCTTGCTATGTCCTCTGAGGACCTGATGATCTCCTCAGGTTTAGCGATTGCATGGAGTTAGCTAGTAGTTCTGGATGGCGGAGGATTTACGGTTCTTGTGGGTTTCAGGTATCGTTATCGTGTTTATTATTCGCTCGTGCTTTCATACCTTATCATGAGTTATCCTGTTTCTTGATTCAGTTTTAGACTCTTGTTATTTCCTTTAGAGTCTTATCGGGCATTTATGCTAGTGGGCTGCAGACCACGACCCATAGTGTTCATTCATGTTTCATATTCTTATTGTGGGTTGAGATATAGATTTGTTTGCCATAATTTGGCAGTATACCATAGCCTTGACAGAGTTTACGTATTCGAGTCGGGCTGGAGTCCGTTCGATACGTAGCTGGGCTTGCTCACGCTCTCGCGTCCGAAAAGCGGGTGCGGGTCGTGACATGGCCACACCCTCCGTCGAGTCCGATCCCGCTCTCTCCGCCGTCCTTTTTCCCGAGCCACCGCCTCTCCCGAGTCTCTGGTCGGTGGCGCCACCACCATCCAGCCGCCGAAACCCCGACCTGTCACCGAGCTCTCTCTCTCTCTCTCTGTATCCTCTCTCTCTCTCTTTCTTATTTTCCTTTCTTCTGTCAGTGTTCTTTGAATAATTTTTGTTTGTTTGTTTCCTTCAACAGGAGAGAGAACAGCTGTTCTCGATTTTCTAATTTATTTTATTTTATTATTTATTTATTTTCTAGTTTTTAAATTTTGTTATTTTGATTTGTGTTTTAACAGTAATAAGCATTGACTAGAATTTATAATTATTATTATTATTATTATTATTGTTATTATTATTATTATTATTATTATTATTATTATTATTATTATTATTATTATTATTATTATTGTTACTCCTAGTGTCTTCTGTCCTTGTAAGTATATATTCATCATTATTATTTTTAGTATTACTCTCATTAGTATTATTATTGTTTTGTAATTATTGTTATATTACTAAGATGGTGTGTATTACAGATATTTTATGATTTAAATAATGTATTTACCAAATAAAATATATAGGCTAAATATTTTCCAAATTTCATATGAATATAAATTTTGGCTCTTCCATATGTTTATTACTGGTCTAGAAGTCCTGAAATTTTTAGTATTATTCTAAAATATTTTTCTAATGGAATATTTCTCATCAAATATCGTATCTTGACAAACTTAGAATTTCTAGCCTAAAAATATTTTGGACTAATAAAAATGTAGTTTCCAAATTGTTTTCATATATTTACGTAAAAATTTATTTTTAGTTTTTCTTTTCGTTTCTCAAGTATATTATTATAAATATTTCCTAAAATAGTATTTTGACAAACTTAGGGATTTTTTGCCGAAAACGGTTTTGTTGACTTTAAGTATTTTTTTGTATTTTTTTGTAAATATTTTGACTCATGAAAACTAGTTTTCAGGAATTATAAATATTTTCTAAAAACTCATATATATAATATTTATCCATTATTTCTTTGATTTTTCCCTGTCCGTAACCAGTCCTATTATTCCTATTCTTTCGCCCAATTCTGAACTACCTTATGTCCACCTTAACTAAATTGACCCTTCTGGACCCAATGGAACTGTCCGTGCCACCACCCGAGGTCACCATGCATAGTTGTTGCACCGAAGTCATAATTTGTGCTACCTCGATCATCGCAGCACACTAGGCGTCCTACCAGGCAAGACACCTTGCCATTTGCTGTTTATTTATTTTAGCTCATATTTCATGCATTATTTATTTTCTTTATGCAAAATAAACTGTGATACATGGCATAACCTGTTAGAACTTACTGTTCATTTATATTTTCTGCTATGTATTATTTTTCTTACATATTAAACATATATTTAAGGGACCACCTTGTGTGTTGCATTCATTAGCCTTGACACATTGTAACACGAAGTTATGTGTCGCATGTAGAACACGGACATGCGTGACTGGCTGGCCACCGGTGCGTATAAGCCGTGCGATAGGAATAACCGCTAATAGAGATTGCATGCTAGTTTGACTTAGCGGTTATAGAGGTTAATGTTGTGGATACAACATAATAGGCATTGGGCGAGGAGGATAATTCCTTAGCGTATGGGCTTCGATGCACTTTTCCTTGTGATCCGGATTCTCCGCTGGAGATACGGGACTGATGACCCATGATTACTGACGGCCACTGACGTTCTGCGGAACGTTATGCTCTTACTGATGGGGCCTCTGGTGCCCAGGGGGGACCATGCCGATCCTATTTAGCCAGGGCCCATGCGTAGGAATGATTGTTCTTAACTACATTTCACTTAGAACGGTTAGGCACCTTTATCCGTTAGGTACGAGTACTTTTGTTTTGGGTACTTGCATCTGACCGTGGCTTGGAACAATAACTTGTCGCGGATTAGTTCGTCACATTTTGTCCTTATTTGGTTGTAGGTGTGACTTACTACTTCGATGAGAAGGTATTGAACCTTGTTGGGGTCCGGATACCATATTGGATTCATAGCATGGAAAGATACGTCACCGTGAATTAGTTTACCATCTCCTGTCCTTGTTTGGTTGTGGGGATGGTACGCTCGTTCAATAGGTGTGTATTGGACCATGTTATAATTCAATTGACTATTTATTTGAGCAATATTTATTCAGTTTATATGGCATGATATTA
Organism: Iris pallida; assembly: GCA_029216955.1. NCBI lineage: Eukaryota > Viridiplantae > Streptophyta > Magnoliopsida > Asparagales > Iridaceae > Iris > Iris pallida. Next base: position 39,065 of record JANAVB010027600.1, read on the forward strand.
TGTGTCTTGTAACATCCCTCTGAGGACCTGGTTATCTCGCCAGGTGTGTGCTATTATCTTTTGCAGGTGCTTTAGCTCTAGCCGTGACCATCTCCATTTCCTCGAGGATGATTGCGCTTGGATCGTCTTCGCTTCGCTCGCCAAATTTATTTTTTTTCTCATGTATTTTCCTTTACTTGTCTCCGCCCAACATATTGTATCAAAATAATTCATTATCATTATATGGTATCTTTTATTCATTTATTTTGTGTGGATGAGATTAGTTATGGTTCTACAGCATTTTACAGCTTATGTATTCATACGAGATTTTCATATATTGGAGTATACTTCGTATGTATATAGCTGGCATGTCTACGTTCCTAATCCTACGTATTTTGGAATTGGGGTGTTACATGTTTTTGTGGTGGCCCTTGCCGGTGAAGATAAATTATTTGGTTACTTTACCGTACCAAAACAAGCCTGCGAATAGGATCAGAAGTCTAGGATCTCATCCACATACTTGACCTTTTTCCTCGATTCCATATTCGACCGACTCATCGATTATATCTTGCTTGATTCCTTCTATCATTATTCTTATCTTTCCTTCGTGCTTACTAGAGATTAACCCTACTAGTTAGATGTCCCAAACACCCTTAGCTTAATTCTTTAAGTTGGGTAGAATACCCCACGACCTGACACACCCTTGACCATTAAGGGAATACAAATAGTATTATCTTGACCATAGAGACTAGAGGAATTCAACCCATTTGGTCAACCAAGCCTTGGTCAATAAAATAGTAGAATGATGGTATAGGAATAAACAAGGCTTAGATTCTTATGACTCTTAGACTATTCATATCTGTTCTTATTTCATCTACCATCGTGCCTATATTTTTACTATCTCGACTAATGATGCTAATGTAGCCTAGTTTTTGCAAGCTAAATTCCTTATCAAGCTTGTTCATGACGTATGTTATTGGATGCATCCACTAACGTATTGTCTACTCAGAACCGGTGCATGATGGTCTGATCAACCTAGTGCACTTTGGTTCGCTTTTATCTATCGTTCTACGTGGATGGGGACATAGCTAAACTTGCCCTCTTGAGTCTCATCCACGTCTGCCTTGAAAATTCTTTTGAAATTATTCAGTCGCCTTTGAACCACGTATTCGTATTCGATATCGTCGTCTTTGAACTCCTTATTGCTTTCGTCTTCACCTATTTTAGAAGGACGAAGGAGTTGTACTAGAACTTCCTCTAGACTTCCTATCGATTATGACCATACCATATTATTTTCTATGATCTAGATCGCGATTTTTTACGACATGATTTTGTGAAAACATTGTCATCGTTTGATCCCCATCGATACCCCTTGTGTCTTCTCACCCCCTACTAATTCTTAATTTCGAGGACGAAATTCTTTTAAGTTGGGTAGGATATAAAACCCCTAAATTTCTACTATATTTTTTATTAAAAATTGTACGAATTTAAAATTTTGTGTTGTACGTCGCGTAGCCGTATTGTACGTCGTGCGCGTTGTGCGCAAAATTTCGTTTTTCGTAATTGTTCGACGAGTGCAAATATGTGCGACCGTACATATTTTTAGAAAAATATTTTTTCGATTTTTATAGTTTCAAGATAATATATATATTAATTATTTTTAGCTATCAAAGTTTCTAAATTTATGATTTATTTATGAAAGCCTTTTCGTTTATAACAGTTACTAATAATAAATAATATTCTTCATATATTTGTTTAATTATTTATTAGTGTATTTTAAATAATAAATATTATTTTCAAAATTATTATTATTTGTATTTTTGGAAAACATAATTTAGAAATTTTTGTGGCAATTTAAATCTTGAATTAATTTTATGGATATATTTAAATAGCTAAAATGATATCTATGTTTGGAAAATTGATTTATCCTATTTGATTTTTAAACTAAAAGAATTTAAATTGGAATTGTATTTAGATTTGGATCGATTTTAAATTAAATTGCGAACTATCTATTTTTGGGTTTAAACTACTCATAATCATTATCCAACTAGGAATTCCCACATCCTATAAATAGGCAGGTACTCCTCCATAATTTTTATCATTCACCAATAATCTACAAATATTTTTCCACCCACGTGCAGTGCATCGTGTCTACGTTTTCCTCCATCCAATATCTTATTCCATTTTTTACATATACAAATTCATCCCTCCCGTGTCGGACACACCCCCGACACAATCAAATTTTCTAACGAAATCCCGTCCCCGCTCGTGTCCTCCTTCATGTCTCCAACCCATCAGCCACCAACCTCAACGTAGCTACCATCATCGTCGTCATCATCTCCACCACCTACTTTCCCATGACCGCAACCAACCTCACCGCCGTGTTCGACAGCAACACCCAAACCAAACTCTACCGCCGTCGAAACCCTCTTCGACCAAGCCCATCACAGCCCATCCGCCATCATCCCGACCACGACCACCAACAGCAAATAAAGAAAAACAAATCCCTGTCACCACCTTGGCTTACCTCCACCGGAGTCGCGCCCGGCCGCCGCTCCGAAGAAGCAGTCGCCACCGCCGTCTCCCTCTGGTGCGCGACCGCCGTTGGATCCCCGACCAACCGGACCGCCCTCCGCACGCCGGAGACAGCTCTTCCTTCTCCGTGCGCAGATCTGCACCACCAAACCCTCCGACGACTCCGCGCGAGCGAGCTCCGCCGACGTGGCCGAAAACCCCCCTCCGGCGACTCCGCTCCGGCGACTCCGCGCGAGCGAGCTCCGCTGACGTGGCCGAAAACCCCCTCCGACGACTCTGCACGAGCAAGCTCCGCCGACGTGGCCGAAAACCCCCTCCGATTGTCCACCCCTTGACCAGTTATTTTTTTTCTTGAATTTATTAAATTAAAAACCCAATTTTATTTGTCTCGTATATTGTTACGTTTATATTTTATTTCTTTGCATAAATATCAATATAGGATCAATAGGTAATAAAGGATTTGGCAGGGACCTATATGCAAATAACTCAAATTCAAATCTCCCTTTCAAACCGTAACTTCAAATTCCAGATTCGAATTCGATTTGAATTCACGCATCAGATAAACTCGAACCCCCCTCACAAACCTATTTGAATTCAGTTTGAAATAGAATCACCACAGATAGGATCAAATCTTTTGATTCTCTTTCATCCCCTCAAAGATTTGATCAATCATTTAGGTATATATATAAGAGAGGTTGTAGCCGATCCCCCAAAACCCAACTATGAACCCTAATAGCCCTGTCACGAAGAGGAAACATGGAGCAGCTGAAGGTTTCCTGAAGAGGCCTGTGAACCATCCAATCCCTGCAAATTGTATCACAGGTTATTGGATCTCCATACAAGTTGTAATCCGTGCCAGCAGCTCAGGACCAAAGGCAAGTATACCTTGCCTTTCTACACAGTTTTATTTACATGCACTGTCTTTATTTATTATCCAGTTTTTCTCATATTATTGATATGTATCTTTCATATCCTATTCGTATATTTGTATCATTGATTTGTAGACCATATTCATAGTTAGCTTTGTGCCTTGATTGAGTCGTGCCTCCTTGTCTTGAAATCGTGAAGCTAACCTGCGAGTCCACCTTAGGGACGAGGGTTAGTAGTTATCTGTGTCTTAAGCTAACCTGCGAGTCCACATTAGGGGCGAGGGTTAGTGGTTATTGGTTTACACCTGCGAGTCCACACTAGGGACGAGGGTGATGCTAACCTGCGAGTCCATACAAGGGACGAGGGTTAGTAGTATAGGGTTTATACCTGCGAGTCCACACTAGGGACTAGGGTGATGCTGACCTGCGAGTCCATACAAGGGACGAGGGTTAGTAGTATATGGTTTACACCTGCGAGTCCACACTAGGGACTAGGGTGATGCTAACCTGCGAGTCCACACAAGGGACGAGGGTTAGTAGTATATGGTTTACACCTGCGAGTCCACACTAGGGACGAGGGTGATGCTAACCTGCGAGTCCACACTAGGGACGAGGGTTAGTAGTTGTTCAAACCTGCGAGTCCACACTAGGGACGAGGGTTTGAGTATTCGATTTGGTTATCCATGACATCTTGACCTGAGTTCTCTTGTCCTCGTTCAGCAGTTCATTTATGTGTAGATAGTATACAGATTTGTGTTTATTCATTGTTCAGTTTTACTTGTTGATTCTGTATTTTCCTCTATATATAATAAACTGTTAGAAAGGCTCGTTTTTATGTATCTTGCTAGTCCTCTGAGGACCTGATGATCTCTTCAGGTTAGCCACGTTTGAGTCAGGAGCAGACAAGAAGGTTTGAGCCAGCATCAGATCGCAGTGCTTGCAGTTGAGGTGGTCTAGATTAGCAGTTTTTATTCAGTTAGTTACTCCATGTATTTTTTTATTTTTCCGTCTATTGGTAGTAGATTTGTGTCCACCGGACGTGACAGTGATTCTTGACATTCAGTTATATTCAGTATCTTGCAGTTCATGTCCTCTTTTTATTGATCTTGATTATGACATAATTTTATGTGGATGAGATATAGTTTACCATGAGATTCTAGTAGCCGTGACTTGTGTATAGACAGCGTACTACCGCCGACACTGCGGCGTAGGCTGGGCTTGGACACGCTTCGTATCCGAAAATCGGGTGCGGGTCGTGACAAGTTTTTTGGTAGCCCATGCAGGTCTATGTTAATCACTTCGGTTACGTCACTGTGCCGTCGTGAGCCTGCGAATAGGAATAGACACTTAGGACCTCATCCACATATCTTGACTCCTTATTAATCCTTAATCCTTGATTTCATTGAATCCTTGAATTGCATCCTGCTTGAAATTCTCTTCAACGGCTAAAGTATTTTCCTTGGACTCTCAACAACGCTGCACTGAACACTCCATCGACCGCAGAAGGAGGGCGAACCTTGCCATGATCACGGAAGATGCAACAACACCGCAGGGAGCAGCTGGCTTCTAGTAGATAATGGCAGTATTATAGATAGACTTATATTAAACTTTGAATTGTTTAGGAGGAAATGAATTTCTTTATAGCAGGTTGTACTAGACTATTCATTCGAGTAGATAGCAGCTCATAAAATTTCGAGGACGAAATTTGTTTAAGAGGGGTAGAGTTGTCAACCCCTTGACCAGTTATTTTTCTTCTTGAATTTATTAAATTAAAAACCCAGTTTTATTTGTCTCGTATATTGTTACGTGTATATTTTATTTCTTTGCATAAATATCAATATAGGATTAATGGGTAATAAAGGATTTGGCAGGGACCTATATGCAAATAACTCAAATTCAAATCTCCCTTTCAAATCGCAACTTCAAATTCCAGATTCGAATTCGATTTGAATTCAAGCATCAGATAAACTCGAACCCTCACAAACCTATTTGAATTCAGTTTGAAATAGAATCACCATAGATAGGATCAAATCTTTTGATTCTCTTTCATCCCCTCAAAGATTTGATCAATTATTTAGGTATATATATAAGAGAGGTTGTAGCCGATCCTCCAAAACCCAACTACGAACCCTAATAGCCCTGCCACGAAGAGGAAACAGGAAGCAGTCGAAGGTTTCCTGAAGAGGCCTGTGAACCATCCAATCCCTGCAAATTGTATCACAGGTTATTGGATCTCCATACAGGTTGTAATCCGTGCCAGCAGCTCAGGACCAAAGGCAAGTATACCTTCCCTTTCTACACAGTTTTATTTACATGCACTGTCTTTATTTATTATCCAGTTTTTCTCATATTATTGATATGTATCTTTCATATCCTATTCGTATATTTGTATCATTGATTTGTAGACCGTATTCATAGTTAGCTTTGTGCCTTGATTGAGTCGTGCCTCCTTGTCTTCAAATAGTGAAGCTAACCTGCGAGTCCACCTTAGGGACGAGGGTTAGTAGTTATCTGTGTCTTAAGCTAACCTGCGAGTCCACATTAGGGGCGAGGGTTAGTGGTTATTGGTTTACACCTGCGAGTCCATACTAGGGACGAGGGTGATGCTAACCTGTGAGTCCACACAAGGGACGAGGGTTAGTAGTATAGGGTTTACACCTGCGAGTCCACACTAGGGACTAGGGTGATGCTAACCTGCGAGTCCACACAAGGGACGAGGGTTAGTAGTATATGGTTTACACCTGCGAGTCCACACTAGGGACTAGGGTGATGCTAACCTGCGAGTCCACACAAGGGACGAGGGTTAGTAGTATATGGTTTACACCTGCGAGTCCACACTAGGGACGAGGGTGATGCTAACCTGCGAGTCCACACTAGGGACGAGGGTTAGTAGTTGTTCAAACCTGCAAGTCCACACTAGGGACGAGGGTTTGAGTATTCGATTTGGTTATCCGTGACATCTTGACCTGAGTTCTCTTGTCCTCGTTTAGCAGTTCATTTATGTGTAGACACTGTATAGATTCATGTTTATTCATTGTTCAGTTTTACTTGTTGATTCTGTATTTTCCTCCATACATAATAAACTGTTAGAAAGGCTCATTTTTATGTATCTTGCTAGTCCTCTGAGGACCTGATGATCTCTTCAGGTTAGCCGCGTTTGAGTCAGGAGCATACAAGAAGGTTTGAGCCAGCATCAGATCGCAGCGCTTGCAGTTGAGGTGGTCTAGATTAGCAGTTTTTATTCAGTTAGTTACTCTATGTATTTTTCTATTTTTCTGTCTATTGGTAGTGGATTTGTGTCCACCGGACGTGACAGTGATTCTTGACATTCAGTTATATTCAATATCTTGCAGTTCATGTCCTCTTTTTATTGATCTTGATTGTGACATGATTTTATGTTGATAAGATATAGTTTACCATGAGATTCTAGTAGCCGTGACTTGTGTATAGACAGCGTACTACCGCCGACACTGCGGCGTAGGCTGGGCTTGGACACGCTTCGTATCCGAAAACCGTGTGCGGGTCGTGACACCGATCGACCGCTCCTCCCTTTCTTCCTCCCAGCTCCTTCCTCTCACTCCCTCTGGGAAACCCCTTCCTCTTCCTCCGTCGTGCGCCAGGCCACACCCTCCGTCGTGCCCGATCCCGCTCTCTCCGTCGTCCTTTTTCCCGAGCCACCGCCTCTCCCGAGTCTCTGGTCGACGATGCCACCACCATCCAGCCGCCGAAACCCCGACCTGTCACCGAGCTCTCTCTCTCTCTCTCTCTGCATCCTCTCTCTCTCTCTCTCTCTCTCTCTCTCTCTCTCTCTCTCTCTCTTCCTCTCTTTCTTATTTTCCTTTCTTCTGTCAGTGTTCTTTGAATAATTTTTTTTTGTTTGTTTCCTTCAACAGGAGAGAGAACAGCTGTTCTCGATTTTCTAATTTATTTTATTTTATTATTTATTTATTTTCTAGTTATTAAATTTTGTGATTTTGATTTGTGTTTTAACGGTAATAAGCATTGACTAGAATTTATAATAATAATAATAATTATTATAATTATTATTGTTACTCCTAGTGTCTTCTGTCCTTGTAAGTATATATATTCATCATTATTATTTTTAGTATTATTCTCATTAGTATTATTATTGTTTTGTAATTATTGTTATATTTCTAAGATGGTGTGTATTACGAATATTTTATGATTTAAATAATATATTTACCAAATAAAATATATAGGATAAATATTTTCCAAATTTTATATGAATATAAATTTTGGCTCTTCCATATGTTTATTACTGGTCTAGAAGTCCTGAAATTTTTAGAAATTTCTAGTATTTTTCTAAAATATTTTTCTAATGGAATATTTCTCATCAAATATCGTATTTTGACAAACTTAGAATTTCTAGCCTAAAAATATTTTGGACTAATAACAATGTAGTTTCCAAATTGTTTTCATATATTTACGTAAAAATTTATTTTTAGTTTTTCTTTTCGTTTCTCAAGTATATTATTATAAATGTTTCCTCAAATAGTATTTTGACAAACTTAGAGATTTTTTGCCGAAAACGGTTTTCTTGACTTTAAGTATTTTTTTTTGTATTTTTTTCTGTAAATATTTTGACTCATGAAAACTAGTTTTCAGGAATTATAAATATTTTCTAAAAACTCATATATATAATATTTATCCATTATTTCTTTGATTTTCGCCTGTCCGTAACCAGTCCTACTATTCCTATTCTTTCGCCCAATTCTGAACTACCTTATGTCCACCCTAACTAAATTGACCCTTCTGGACCCAATGGAACTGTCCGTGCCACCACCCGAGGTCACCATGCATAGTTGTTGCACCGAAGTCATAATTTGTGCCACCTTGATCATCGCAGCACACCAGACGTCCTACCAGGCAAGACACCTTGCCATTTGCGATTTATTTATTTTAGCTCATATTTTATGCATTATTTATTTTCTTTATACAAAATAAACTGTGATACATGGCATAACCTGTTAGAACTTACTGTTTATTTATATTTCCTGCTATGTATTATTTTTCTTACACATTAAACCTAGATTTATGGGATCACCTTGTGTGTTACATTCATTGGCCTTGACACGTTGTAACACGAAGTTGTGTGTCGCATGTAGAACACGGACATACATGACAGGCTGGCCACCGGTGCGTACAAGCCGTGCGATAGGAATAACCGCTAATAGAGATTGCATGCTAGTTTGACTTAGCGGTTATAGAGGTTAATGTTGTGGATACAACATAATAGGCATTGGGCGGGGAGGACAATTCCTTAGAGTATGGGCTTCGATGCACTTTCTCTTGTGACCCGGATTCTCCGCTGGAGATATGGGGCTGATGACCCATGATTACTGACGGCCACTGACGTTCTGTGGAACGTTATGCTCTTACTGATGGGGCCTCTGGTGCCCCAAGGGGGGACCATGCCGATCCTATTTAGCCAGGGTCCATGCGTAGGAAGGATTATTCTTAACTACATTTCACTTACAACGGTTAGGCACCTTTATCCGTTAGGTACGAGTACTTTTGGTTTGGGTACTTGTATTTGAACGTGGCTTGGAACAATAACTTGTCGTAGATTAGTTCGTCACATCTTGTCCTTGTTTGGTTGTAGGTGTGACTTACTACTTCGATGAGAAGGTATTGAACCTTGTTGGGGTCCGGATACCATATTGGATTCATAGCATGGAAAGATACGTCACCGTGAATTAGTTTACCATCTCATGTCCTTGTTTGGTTGGGGGGATGGTACGCTCGTTCAATAGGTGTGTATTGGATCATGTTATAATTCAATTGACTATTTATTTGAGCAATATTTATTCAGTTTATATGGCATGATATTATGTGTCTTGTTACGTCCCTCTGAGGACCTGGTTATCTCGACAGGTGTGTGCTATTGTCTTTCGCAGGTGCTTTAGCTCTAGTCGTGACCATCTCCATTTTCTCGAGGATGATTGCACTTGGATAGTCTTCGCTTCGCTCGCCAAATTTATTTCCTTTCTCATGTATTTTCCTTTACTTGTTGGTAGTGGATTTGTCTCTGCCCAATATATTGTATCAAAATAATTCATTATAATTATATGATATCTTTTATTCATTTATTTTGTGTGGATGAGATTAGTTATAGTTCTACTGTATTTTACAGCTTATGTATTCATACGAGGTTTCCATATATTGGAGTATACTTCGTACGTATACAGCTGGCATATATACGTTCCTAATCCTACGTATTTTGGGATTGGGGCGTTACAGGCGCCCTTCGGCGAACCGCGCTCCCTTCTTCGCTGGCGCTCTTTAGCTCCAGCGCCTCCCCTCCCTTGGCGTGCTTGGCTCTGGCACGGCCTATGGCCGGCGCAACTTGGCCAGCGCCAGTCGTCGCTCACTTGCCCGGCGCACCTTGGCTCGGTTTGCTTGGCGCCCTTCGACCCCACTTGACCTGGTCCACCCAGCGCTTCTTGGGCCAGCGCCTCTTGGCGTGGCCGTGGCTGGCGCAACCCGACCCCCCAGGAACCCCAGCGCAACCTAATCCCCATTTTGCCTGGCGCCCACTACTTGGGCTGTCACCCTCAGCACCCCTCCGCTCTTGGTGCCTCCTGGCCTGGGTTGCTGGCGCAACCTGACCAGGGATGGCTTGAGCCCTTGACCTTGGGTTGGCTAGCGCAACCTACTTGCCCATGGTGGTTTGGTTTTATTTTACTTGGGCTTGGCATCTCTTTTGTTGATTGGAGTTTTGAGATCTTGTTCCACACAACACGACTGTCTCGACCCAACACGACCTAGCACGGTTTTCGGTATTTTGCTTATGACTAGTACGGTTTTCGTGATTTCTGTGATTCATGATCCTAGTACTTTCTGATCTTCTTAGTAGTGACCCGATGGGGTGCGCTCTTAACTTGTGACCTATGATTCATAATTAATCTCTGTAACTGGATAACTTGATAGTGGCCCGTGGCGGCGCACTCCTGACTTGTAACTTGACTTGATAATTGATGTTGTTGCGGTGGCTAACTTGACTCATATAACCAACTCTGACATCGTGGGTGTTCATTCTTGCTGCTTTGTGCAATCCACTTATCTTGTCTTGTCTTGCATCATGTCTAGGACGTGACTCCCTGGTTACCACGGTCAGGGATTCGTACTGAATATGGAATTAGGTTAATGACTAGATTATACTATAGTTCATGGAGAATTCCTAGTCACTGGAGATCTCGTTATCTAGGCGCTTTAATGGACTTGTAGCCTGCCGACGAGTAGGGCACATTTCCAGTACACTGTCATGTATTGCACCCTCTAAGTCACCTAAGGGTACATTGTCTCCCGGGCGATGTACCCAACCATACTCTCAATCCGCGGAAGGATAACTGGATAGTCTGCAGGGCTTGGGACTGGAAAATTCTCATTTGCATCTTGTTAAGTAATTAGGCTTATGATAACCCTAGTTAGTTAAGTAGTAAGCCGTAGTATTTGCTTGGCCGCCTTGTGAATGGATGGTGTCCAGCCATGTCTAAGTCTCGTCTAGTCCCAGTACCTGGTTTCTCCTGAACATGTTTGTTTTACTTATCTTTAACAATAAATGGGTAGAGACAAGGTGCTATTCTGGCGAAGGATACAACCCCGGTCCTTGTTTCGTTTAAGGGTTGTAACCTGGCTCCCGGAATAGTTCTACGTCCCTAGTCGTTTATTGTCCTGTTGTACTCTTTATTACTTGTACTTTTCTTCTATTCTTTATGATCTGATATGCTGGCTTTCGTTCTTATTTCGTGGCCTCCTTTGTGGCACTTGCTCTTTCTGGGGTTTGATCCAGCTGGTTTTTGTGTGACCAGATTTTGGAGCAGCTCCCGAAGATCTACCGAACCTCCAGCCCAATGGTGACAACTAGACGAAACCCGGGCTACGAGTGAGTTTTCCATTTTGATTCGCTCACTACATTGTAATATTATTCTTTTGAGGCGTTTAGCCGACGAGCACCTGTTAGCTCGATGCATATTTACTTACTGTCTGCCTACGGGTGGTAAACATGATTAACAAATCCTAGGGTTGATCATGTATGACTAAACTCTTGCTAGTCCTCGCATTTTGTATGACTAGCTTCATGATCAGCAGAATATATAATATTTGGGATGCCTTTTATTGTGTATTTGGTGGTCTAACATCTTGTAACTATATTACTTGCTTGAGATTGAGACAATATGCTTGACCTTAAGAGACTGTTGGCTTGTAGTAAACCCTCATATCTAGACAGCCGTGACCGAATAGCGAGATGGATTCCATTTCAATATACGTAGCCGGCTATGTACGCTCCCGCTCTTCAGTATTCTGGTTCTGTGGCGTTACATGGTTTAAGTGGAGGCCCATGCAGGTCTTGGCATTCAAGAATGTGAGGGTTTACCAAATAGATGTCTCAATGAGTATTCGCCCTTGGTCTTTGCTCGTATCCTCGAATTCCCTGGACTCTTGACGTGATCACATGTTTGTATCCTTGTTCTATCCTAGTCCTTCCTTATTGTTCCCTATGTCGTCTTCTTCAGCGGCATTGTTCTTGGACCTGCCGATCAGCAAGGCGGAGCACCTTCCGCGAACCAGCAGCAACCAAGAGATCGAGCCCAACATTCAGAAGTAGCCTCCAGAGCCATGCCTACTGGAGGAGAGCCACCAGTTCAGTCCGTCCAGCCTGCAGAGCCTGATGATGGCACTTTGGTGGGTCTCATCAGGTCACTACTGGCATCCCAGGATCGTCGGGACGACGCCCTGTACCAGACAGTTCAAGATGCTTTGAACAGAGGTGGTCAGCAAGGGAACCAGGCGGCGAACAGCTTCAAGCGCTTGAACCCTCCATTCTTCGACGGCAGCGAAGATGCGATTGCCGCGGACGCTTGGCTTCAGGATACCGAGGTGGTTCTGAAAGCAGCTAGGACACCCGAGAATGAGAAAGTGGCGGTGGTACGCCTACAGTTGCTAGATTTAGCTCGCAGTTGGCGGGCGGCGCAGGCCGTGGGATTAGCGGCGCCGATTACTTGGGCGGTGTTTAGAGAAAGATTCCAGACGAAGTATTTTGATGCTGTAGCTTGGTACGACCTACAGACGAGGTTTACCAACTTGAAGCAAGGAGGCAGGATGGTCAACGGTTATGCATCTGAGTTTTCTAGACTCAGTAGGTTTGCCCCCATCTTGGTGGCAACCGATTTTGATAGGGCCCAGCGGTTCCAGCAGGGGCTGCATTTGGAGATCTTGTTGGCAGTTGAGCAGTTCGAGCACCAGACGTTCGATGCAGTATTGAGGGCAGCTAGGAGGTACGAGTACACCTCCCAGAGGATCGTGGATAGGACCGGAGGTAGCAAGCGGTCCCACAATCAGATACACCAATCATCAGCTCTAGCCCCGGCAGCAAGGGGTTTGACCATTGGAACTCCGAGACGGACGACCTCAGTGACGTCGGTTCAACATTCAACCCCGACGTACCCACAGCAGCAGAAGCAGAAGTAGACTTCCGCGATGGAATGTTTTCAATACGGGAAGCCAGGGCATGTGGTGGCAGATTATCGCAGGGTACAGGGATTGTGCCTGGCTTATGGAGCGACAGATCACAAGATAGAAGCCTGCCCGAATAGGAGTAGTTCGTCCTCTTCCAACCTAACCAGTCTGTCGGTTAGGGGGCCAGCGCCTATGAAGCAACAACAGTACCTGAGGCCATTGTTGCCTCAGGCCCAGGCATTTCAGCAGCAGAACCAGCAGCAGTACACCCAGGCTCAAGTACAGAACAGGCAGAGAGGTTTCCAGCAGAGGGGACCCGCAGGCAGAGGACAAGGTCAGGCAATGATGATGACTATAGAAGAAGAGGTTACACCAGGTGAGGTAGTGGCAGGTACTATTCTTGTCAACTCCTCTCCAGCATAGGTATTATTTGATTCTGGTGCATCGCATTCATTCATGTCTGCACGATTCGCAACACGGATAGGATTGGAGCCCGAGTCATTATCAGTGAGGCTCAATATACTTACTGGTATTGGTCTTGTGGAAGTAGATCGAGTGTTTTCCTCGTGTCGGATCGTAGTTAGCGGTAGAGAGTTCTCCGCTAGATTTACAGAGTTTCCTATGGCATACTATGATGTAGTCTTAGGCACGGATTGGTTGAGGAACCAGTATGCTAGGATAGACTACCATGTTGGTAGGATTGTCTTTAGTATTCCAGGCGAGCCAGAGTTTTTATTTTCCAGAGGCGTAGTAGAGCCATCTCCCCCAGTATTGCGGATGGCAGTACCAGCAGTACAGTTACCCCGGATAGTTGAAGAGTTTCCAGATGTCTTCCCAGAGGAACTTCCAGGAATGCCGCTAGAAAGAGAGATCGAGTTCACTATAGACTTGATCCCCGGGACGGCACCAGTATCAGAGCGAGCCTACAGGATGGCGCCTTCAGAGTTGGAGATTTTGTACAAGATGATTGAAGAACTGAGGACCAAGGAATTCATTCGTACAAGTGGATCGCCTTAGGAAGCCCCGATGCTTCTTGTGAAGAAGAAAGATGGTACGTCCAGACTATGTATAGATTATCGTACCTTGAACTCGATGACAATCAAGAATAGATACCCTCTTCCGAGGATAGATGACTTGTTTGATCAACTTAAGGGGGCTTCAGTGTTCTCGAAGATAGACTTGCGATCAGGATACCACCAGATCAGGGTCAGATAGCAGGACATTCCAAAGACATCGTTCAGATCAAGGTATGGGCATTGGGAGTTTCTTGTTATGCCATTCGGAGCAACCAATGCGCCAGCCGTATTCATGGACCTCATGAATCGCATTTTCGTGCCTTACTTGGATCAGTTCATGATCGTGTTCCTAGATGACATCCTGGTCTACAGCAAGAGCGAAGCAGAGCATGAGCAGCATCTTAGAATCGTCCTTCAGACGCTTAGAGAGCACCAGTTGTACGCCAAGTTTAGTAAATATGAGTTCTGGCTCGATCGTATTTCGTACTTGGGTCACATCATTACCCGAGGAGGAGTGGAAGTGGATCCCCAGAAGATTGTGGCTATCGAGACATGGCTAGTACCTAGCTCAGTGGCAGAGGTTCGCAGCTTCCTTGGATTGGCCGGCTAATACCGACGATTCGTTTCAGATTTTGCAAGGATTTCGGCACCGATGACCCAGTTGACCCGCAAGGATGTACCATTCGTATGGACCACAGAGTACCAGGAATCATTTGAGAAGTTGAAGTGAGGTTTGGTAACGGCTCCCATTCTCACACTTCCAGATGGGACCGGAGGATTCACAGTTTATTGCGACGCTTCAGGGAAAGGATTGGGGCGTGTCTTGATGCAGCATGGGAAGGTAATAGCTTATGCATCACGTCAACTTCATGATCATGAGAAGAATTACCCGACCCATGACTTGGAACTGGCGGCAGTAGTATTTGCGCTTAAGCTTTGGCGGCACTACTTGTACGGGGACAGAGTGGAGATATTTACTAATCACAAGAGCCTGAAGTATGTTTTCACCCAGAAGGACCTTAATATACGGCAGAGAAGATGGCTCGAGCTACTGGTGGACTATGATGTGGACTTGCAGTATCACCCAGGGAGGGCCAATATTGTAGCAGATGCGTTGAGCAGGAGAGCCGGAGTTTACTTCCTAACAGCGCAACCAGAGTTATTGGCAGATATTCAGAAGATGGGAATTGAAGTGGTTCTTCCAACCAACGTGGCATTGATGGCCAGTCTACAGGTTCAGTCCAGCATAGTTGAGAGGATCCGGATGGCGCAGTCTACGGATTCCAAGATTCAGCGACTCAGAGCAGAGTGTGAGGCAGGAAGAAGGCCAGAGTTGTGCATTCATGAAGATGGTACACTTCGACACGGTACTCATCTTTGTGTACCCAGTGGAGATATCAGATAGGAGGTCATGGCAGAAGCTCACTATTCACAGTATTCTATTCATCCCGGTGGCACAAAGATGTATAGAGACATTCGTCAGCATTTTTGGTGGAATTGCATGAAGAGGGAGATAGCCCGGTTTGTCTCTCGGTGTTTGGTTTGTCAACAAGTCAAGGCTGAACATCAGAGACCAGCTGGACTTCTTCAACCCTTACCGATCCAAGAATGGAAATGGAAACACATAACCATGGATTTCGTAACTGGGTTACCAAGATCTCCGACTGGAAAGAATGCGGTATGGGTTATAATAGATCAGCTCACGAAGGTGGCTCACTTTCTCCCGTTCAGAATTGGGTAGTCTACGGCACAGTTGGCAGAAATATATCTCAGGCGGATCGTCAGGCTTTATTGGGTGCCGGTAAGTATCACCTCGGACAGGGATTCAAGATTTACATCACACTTTTGGCGCAGTCTTCACGAAAGTTTGGGGACTCACCTTCAATTTAGCTCAGCTTACCATCCGCAGACAGATGGTCAGTCAGAGCGTACAATTCGGACCTTGGAAGATATGTTGAGATCTTGTATCCTTGACTTCGGTAGTTCATGAGAGGATCACCTGCACCTGGTAGAATTCTCCTACAACAATAGTTACCAGGACAGTATCCAGATGGCACCTTTCAAGGCCTTATATGGCAGGAAGTGCAGAACCCCGCTAGCATGGGACGACATCGGAGAGAGGCAGATGCTTGGCCCAGAGATAATTACCCAGGCTGTCGAGGTGGCCAAGAAAGTCAGAGGTCGCCTTCGAGTGGCCCAAGATCGCCAGCGCCATTGGGCCGATGCTCATCGGCGTCCCTTAGAGTTTGTTATTGGCGACCATGTATTCCTTAGGATCTCGCCTAACCACGACGTCATTCGCTTTGGCATACGGGGAAAGCTTAGTCCTAGGTATATAGGGTCGTTCGATATTCTGGAGCGAGTAGGAGATGTATCCTATCGTCTCGCTCTTTCGCCGTCGCTAAGTGAGGTGCATGATGTATTCCATGTGTCCCAATTACGACAGTACATCCCGGACCCGAGCCATATCCTGGACCATTCGGAATTGGTTGTTGGTACCAACCTTTCGTATGAGGAGAGGACCGTGTCTATATTGGACCGGAGAGAAAAGATATTCAAGAACAAGACTATTAGCTTAGTCCGTGTTGCTTGGGGTCATCACTCCCTAGGTGAGTCAACGTGGGAGCGTGAGGACGACATCCGATCGCGATATCCCGACTTATTTGACTCGTAAGGTATAATGTCTTCCTTATACCTTATGCTTTCCATCCCTTGCTTGCATGTATAATTGTTTGATTGTTTGCTTAGTGTAGCTTATTTGTGGATAGTATAGCTGGCTCTTACATCTCTAAGCATCTTAATTTAAATTCCGAGGATAGAATTCTTTTAAGGTGGGTAGAGTTGTAATGCCCGTATTTCGGAATACGTATTTTGATTAGGTTTATATGTATTTCGGACCTGTATTTTATTTTCTCAGATTTTGGCCTGTAATTGTATTTTGGCTCGACTTGCGGATTTTGGTTTTCTCGTAAATTGGGTTTTTGACCTGGCGTGGTTTTATTCTTTGTGGAGAAGGATTTGGTTTGGTTTGCATCGGACTACCCTTAGTTAACCTCCACCCTCAACACAACACACCCTCCCTCATTAAACCCTACCTAACTTTTCTCTCTCCTCATTACTCTTCCATTTATTTTTTCCATCTTCTTCTTCCTTCCTCCATACAACACCCCAACCTCCATAGGCAAGTGCACCTTACCACCAAATAGAAAACCTATTTTATTTGTCCATTAGTTAGATTAGGCCATAGGGAACCACATTAGAACTAGGCATTTTGTGATTTGGAGTTTCCATTTTTCTAGATCTAAGTTTTTCCCATTTCCGGATTTTTTGGTTTTTGATCTATTAAACTTTGATTTTGCTTATTTTGATGCTTCCATGTTGTAGATAATTCAATTTTACACAAGATTGAACTTTGAAAATCTAAATTTTGTTTTGTTTTGGCTAAGTTATGTGGTTTGGAGTTTTTGGTGTTCTTGGGTTCTCCTCTCAGCTTGCTGGAGAAGATGACCTATTGCCGGCACCCTTTGGCTAACCGCGCCAGTCACCTCGGCCAGCGCTCCTTAGCGCTGGGCTGAACCGTGCCAATCCCCTCGGCCAGTGCTGTTTAACGCTGGGCTGACCCGTGCCAACTTCCTCGGCCAGCGTACTTTAGCGCTGGGCTGACCCGCGCTCGCTGCCGGCGCCCTTCGGCGAACCGCGCCCCTTCTTTGCTGGCGCTCTTTAGCTCCAACGCCTCTCCTCCCTTGGCGTGCTTGGCTCTGGCGCGACCTGTGGCTGACTCAACTTGGCCAGCGCCAGTCGCCGCTCACTTGCCCGGCGCACCTTGGTTCGGTTTGCTTGGCGCCCTTCGACCCCACTTGACCTGGTCCACCCAGCGCTTCTTGGGCCAGCGCCTCTTGGCGTGGCCGTGGCTGGCACAACCCGACCCCCCAGGAACCCCAGCGCAACCTAATCCCCATTTTGCCTGGCGCCCACTACTTGGGCGGTCACCCTCAGCACCCCTCCGCTCTTGGCGCCACCTGGCCTGGGTTGCTGGCGCAACCTGACCAGGGGTGGCTTGAGCCCTTGACCTTAGGTTGGCTGGCGCAACCTACTTGCCCATGGTGGTTTGGTTTTATTTTACTTGGGCTTGGCTTCTCTTTAGTTGATTGGAGTTCTGAGATCTTGTTCCACACAACACGACTGTCTTAACCCAATACGACCTGGCACGGTTTTCGATGTTTTACTTATGACTAGTACAGTTTTCGTGATTCTGTGATTTATGATCCTAGTACTTTCTGATCTTCTTAGTAGTGACCCAATGGGGTGCGCTCTTAGCTTGTGACCTATGATTCATAATTAATCTCTGTAACTGGATAACTTGATAGTGGCCCGCGGCGGCGCACTCCTGACTTGTAACTTGACTTGATAATTAATGTTGTTGCGATGGCTAACTTGACTCATATAACCAACTCTGATACCATGGGTGTTCATTCTTGCTGCTTCGTGCAATCCACTTGTCTTGTCTTGTCTTGCATCATGTCTAGGACGTGACTCCCTGGTTACCACGGTCAGGGATTCGCACTGAATATGGAATTAGGTTAATGACTAGATTAAACTATATTTCATGGAGAATTTCCAGTCACAGGAGATCTCGTTATCTAGGCGCTTTAATGGACTTGTTGCCTGCCGACGAGTAGGGCACATTTCCAGCACACTGTCATGTGTTGCACCCTCTAAGTCACCTAGGGGTACATTGTCTTCCGGACGATGTACCCAACCATACTCTCAATCTACGAAAGGATAACTGGATAGTCTGCAGGGCTTGGGACTGGGAAATTCTCATTTGCATCTTGTTAAGTAATTAGGCTTATGATAACCCTAGTTAGTTAAGTAGTAAGCCGTAGTATTTGCTTGGTCGCCTTGTGAATGGATGGTGTCCAGCCCTGTCTAAGTCTCGTCTAGTCCCAGTACCTGGTTTCTCCTGAACATGTTTGTTTTACTTATCTTTAATAATAAATGGATAGAGACAAGGTGCTATTCTGGCGAAGAATACAATCCCGGTCCTTGTTTGGTTTTAGGGTTGTAACCTGGCTCCTGGAATGGTTCCACGTCCCTAGTCGTTTATTGTCCTGTTGTACACTTTATTACTTGTACTTTTCTTCTATTCCTTATGATCTGATATGCTGGCTTTCGTTCTTATTTCGTGGCCTCCTTTGTGGCACTTGCTCTTTCTGGGGTTTGACCCAGCTGGTTTTTGTGTGACTAGATTTTGGAGCATCTCCCGAGGATCTACCGAACCTCCAGCCCAATGGTGACAACTAGACGGAACCCGGGCTACGAGTAGGTTTTCCATTTTGATTCGCTCACTACATTGTAAAATTATTCTTTTGAGGCGTTTAGCCGACGAGCACCTGTTAGCTCGATGCATATTTACTTACTGTTTGCCTACGGATGGTAAACATGATTAACAAATCCTAGGGTTGATCATGTGTGACTAAACTCTTGCTAGTCCTCGCCTTTTGTACGACTAGCTTCATGATCAGCTGAATATGTAATATCTGGGACGCCTTTTATTGTGTATTTGGTGGTCTAAAATCTTGTAACTATATTACTTGCTTGAGATTGAGACAAAAGGCTTAACCTTAAGAGACTGTTGGCTTGTAGTAAACCCTCATATCTAGACAGCCGTGACCGTATAGCGAGGTGGATTCCATTTCAATATACGTAGCTGGCAATATACGCCCCCGCTCTTCAGTATTCTGGTTCTGGGGCATTACAAGTCCCCTTCTCTCCCTCAATATCCCCTTCAAATCAACTCCAAACCACACCACTAACACCACCAACACAAGTAATCTATACTAATCAACACTCTAAACTGTCCAATATATTAAAGAGAACAACAACAATTATAATACATATATAAACAATGAAAATGAGAGATGATACATGCTTCCAACTCCAAATCCTCAACATACACACACCACACTCTAATACATATCCATATAAAATAGATTAGTTTTTCAACACAAACTTAAACAAAAACACAAGGGGGCTATAATTAGGAATCTACCAATAGGACACTAGCCAACAAGCCAACTTTCTCCATGGGACTCCAAATGGTCTCAAACTTGAATCGAAGGGTCTCCCTAGCAAGGGTATGGATCCTATGGATTCAAAACTAAACAACTACAAGGAGAAATAGGTTTAGAGGGTAGGTTGTTACCTATTAGGAGTGAATCCTATTGAAACTCTCTTCGACACGAAGATCCTTGTAGAAAGGACACTTCCACCTTGCACTTTTCTTCCAAACTTTGGTAGCACCCTCCCTTGATGATGTAGAGAGGATCGATGGAAGATCGATGGAGAAAATGATATGATTTGTAGATCAAATCAAAGGAAACTCTCCAAATTAGGGAAGAACACCAAAATAGAAAGAAGGAGGCTATATGAATAAACATTTGGAACGAAAAAAAAAAAGGAAAGGGGTGGCCGGCCACTTTGGTTACGGTTTGGCTAGGGTGGAAAGTCTATGATGCCCTCAAATCATCCTTCTTTGATAAACCAACCAAGTGCAAGAGGTTGGGGGCAAAAAGTTCAAGTTTAAGTCATTAATCTAACCTTTCTAATCAAGTGAGATTTGGCTAATCTCACCAACCTAATTGGTATGGTTGTGGGACATGGCCAACTTAAGTTTGGGTCCCATTTAGAGTCTAAGCTACCCGGATCCCCGATACAAGTCCGAATGAGATGAAATTTGAACCCGACTTAAATAATTCCCAAATAACATTATAAATAGATAAATAATTCTATAATACGCAAAAATGCAAAATGACCATTTTACCCCAATTTATGAAAAGTGGGAATGACAAATCTATCCACCTTAAAAAAAATTTTGTCCTCGAAATTGAAGGCGAAACTATCACAGCAACAAAACAGAACAAGGAAAGAAAAATAAAAAAATCTACCTCAAGGCTCGAAGAGATATGAAAATCGCTCCTGCATGTCGTCCTCTCTCTCCCAGGTAGACTCACCTGGAGAGTGGTGCCTCCATGCAACGCGAACCAAAGGAATGACCTGGTTCCGGAGCACCTTCTCTCTTCGGTCCAAGATCCCAACCGGCTTTTCTGGATAACTGAGATTTGGCCCCACTTTGATCTCGGAGTGGTCCAAAACGTGACTGGGATCTGCCATATACCATCTCAGCTGCGACACGTAGAACACGTTGTGTACTCCCCCTAGTACGGACGGTAACTCCAGCCGGTAAGCCACTGTACCGATCCTGTCCAAGATACGGAAAGGTCTGATGTATCGTGGACTAAGATTTCTGCCTCCACCAAAACGAATCGTGCAACACGTCGAAGAAATCCGTAGAAACACAAGATCACCAACCTAGAACAAAAACACAAGACTTAAGGCTTGATCTAAAATAATCACAATCAGACTCAAATACCAGAAAATCTAACTTTACCTCAAACTCCAACGGTCTCCGGTGGCTATCGGCCCAATGCTGCTGCCTGTCCTGCGCTACCCGAAGTCTATCTCTGATAACCTTGACCTTTTCTGCAGCATCCACTACCATCTCAGGGCCGAGCAAAATCCTCTCGCCGACATCATCCCAAGATAAGGGAGTACGACACCTCCGTCCGTATAGAGCCTCGAAAGGTGGCATCTCTATACTGGCTTGGTAGCTGCTGTTGTAAGCAAACTCTACCAAGTGAAGGTGGTCCTCCAAAGATCCCCCGAAGTCTAAGATACAGGTACGAAGCATATTCTCGAGGGTCTAAATCGTCCTCTCCGACTTCCTGTCTGTCTGGGGATGGTATGCGGTACTGAACTTGAGCGATGTGCCCAAGCTAAGCTGCAAACTCCTCCAGAAGTAGGAAGTGAATCGGCTATCCCGATCCGAGACTATGCTTACTGGAATCCCGTACAATCGGACTATCTGTCGTACGTACATCTCGGCCAGCCTCTCCGTAGACAAATCTACTTTGAAAGGCAAAAAGTGGGCCAATTTGGTTAATCGATCAACAATGACCCAAATTGCATCCTTCCTTCCTGGAGAACGCGGAAGTCCAGACACAAAGTCCATACTGATATGCTCCCACTTCTACTCAGGAATGGGTAATGGCTGGAGCAAACCACCTGGCCTCTGTCTCTCGGCTTTCACCTGCTGGCACACCAAGCATCTAGAAACGAACTGAGCCACCTCGTATTTCATGCCATACCACCAAACAAGCTGTCTCAAGTCTCTGTACATCTTGTTGGCACAAGGATGTATAGAGTACTGAGAACGATGCACCTCCTGAAGAACCTCCTTCCGAAGTCCTTCGCTCGGCACGCACAATCTGGTACCATGCCTCACTGACCCATCTCCGCTATAGAGAACTCATCCGATAATCCTGTCCGGACCTGCTCCCTGATGACCCTCAGAGCCTCATCCTCAAACTGAGCTGCTCTGACTCTGTCCATCAGCTCTGACTGCACCTGAAGACCCAACATCTGCTCTTCAAATCCAGAAACTATCACTTAAAACCCAAGCTCTCCAGATCTGCCCAGAAGGTGACGATCCATCGTCAAACACATGGCCACTGGATACATGCTCAAAGCATCTGCAACCACGTCGGCCTTCCCCGAATGGTACTGTAAGGATATATCAAAATCCTTCATCAGCTCCAACCATCGCCTCTGCCTCATGTTCAGCTCCTTCTGGGTAAACACGTACTTCAAGCTCTTATGGTCAGTAAAATCTCCACACGCTCTCCATACAAATAGTATTTCCATAGCGTCAAGGCAAAAATGACCGCTGACAACTCCAAATCATGAGTCGAGAAGTTCTTCTCATGTGGCCGTAACTGCCTAGATGTATAAGCAATTACCTTTCCATGTTGCTGAAAAATGCAACCCAAACCCTTCTCCGAAGCAACACTGTAGATCGTGAATCCTCCGAACCCAGATGGCAACGTCAAAATATGAGCCAACGTCAACCTCTTCTTCAGCTCCTCGAAAGCAGCCTGACACTCATCAGTCCAGACGAACTCCACGTCCTTTCTGGTGAGTCTAGTCATCGGCTCTACTATTTGAGAGAAGTCCAGCACGAACTTTCGATAGTAGCCTGCCAAACCCAGAAAGCTCTGAATCTCGATAACTGAACTCGGTGTCGACCAAGACTCCACCGCTGCAATCTTCTTCTGATCCACTGAAATCCTATCACCGGATACAATATGGCCCAAGAACTCCACTCGGTCCAAGAAGAACTCGTACTTCGACAGCTTTCCATACAGCTGCTCCTTCCTCAGAGTCTCCAGCATAATCCGTAGATGCTCCTCGTGTGCCTCAGGCGTCTTCGAACAGATGAGAATATCATCAATGAAGACCACCACAAAATTGTCAAGGTACGGATGGAATACCTTATTTATAAAGTTTATGAATACCGTCGGGGCATTAGTCAACCCAAACGGCATGACAGTAAACTCATACTGGCCATAACGGGTACGAAAAGCAGTTTTCGGAATGTCATCCCGTTTCACTTTCAGCTGATGGTACCCAGATTGTAAATCTATCTTCGAGAACACCCTCGTGCCGCTCAACTGATCAAACAAGTCATCAATCCTGGGCAATGGATACATGTTCTTGATAGTGAGGTTGTTGAGCGCTCGGTAGTCGATACACATCCGTACCGTACCATCCTTCTTTCGGACAAACAGAACTGGCGTGCCCCAAGGTGAGGAACTAGATCTGATAAAGCCCTTGTCCTGCAGCTCATCGACTTGCTTCTTCAGCTCTGCCAATTTGTTGTTGTTAACTCGATAGACATGCTGAGAAATAGGCTCTGCGTCCGGCATCAAGTCTATCTAGAACTCAACATCTCTGTCCGGCAGCATCCTCGGTAATTCCTCGGGAAAGACATCCAAGAACTCAGCAATAAATGGATGCGACAACTCCTGCCCCGCCAACAAGGCTCCACATAATCCATCTCTCGGCTCCCTGCTCCTTTGACAAACTGAAACTCTGGCTCTCCTGGCGGACTAAACAATGCTCTGCCTGCTCTACAATCTATACTAGCATGGTGCCTGCTCAACCAGTCCATATCGAGTACCACATCATAACTCGAAAGTGGCATTACGAGCAAGCACGCACTCAAATCCTGGCCTCCTAGAGTAACACTCCGTCCCTTGCAAATATTATGAACCAGGATAATACCTTCCCCGGTCATAATCTTGTAAGTCCTACCCAGATACTCAGTAATAATATTGTGTCTAAGTGCAAAAGAAACTGACACAAAACTGTGTGTAGCACCTGAATCAAATAATGCTAAAGCAGGAAAAGAATCAAGAAAAACTGAACCTGCCACAACATCTGTAACTGGCTCGATCTTCTCGGCTGTAAGAGCATAATCCCTGCCCTGAATACCCCGCTGCTGCTGGTGCTGAGCAAACCGCTGCTGCTGGATCGGAAGTGGACCCCTCAGCTGTACTGCAGGTACTCTCGCTGGCGCCCTCTGAGCTGTACCAGTAATACAAGGGTTCACTAGACAATCTCTCAACTAATGGCCTGTGCCACCGCAAAAGAGACATACTCCCAGCCTCTTCCGACAAACCTCCCAAACATGACCAGGCTTCTTACAGAAGTTACAAGAAGCTCCAATCTGTACCTGCCTCTGCTGAATGTGCTGCACCTGCTGAACCGGTGGTCTGGCCTGAACCTGCGGCTGGTGACGACGGAAAGAATGATGCTGAAGCTGAGGGCGTTTAGCAGACCCCGCGCTGCTATTAGCCTCCGAGAAAACATCGCGATCCCTCTTGGGCATCAAGCCCCACTCCCGCTCTACCTTGCGGGCCTCCGCATAGATCTGGGTGTAAGTCGCATAAAAAGAGGGAATGAGGATCTCGATATCCCAGATCAACCCCTCTCTGAAACGGCTCGCCCTGATCTCCGGGTCACGAACCATATACTTCGTATATCAGCTCAGACGGCCAAACTCTGCGGCATACTCCTCCACAAACAAACTGCCCTACTGCAGATTCTAAAACTGCCTCACCAGGTTAATCTTGTCTGTAGGAGAGAAGAACTTCTCCTTGAAGAGAAGCTTGAACTTGGTCCAGGTATGGCCCTCCCCAGCAAGGGCTGGCTCGTTCCTAAACCAGGTGCGAGCAATATCCAACCACTGTAAACCCACTGCCTCGACCTTCAGGTCGTCTGCGAGGCGGGAGGCCCTCATTTGTCGCTCGATGTCCTCGAGCCAGTCGTCAGCGTAGACTACACCCTCAGTCCCGCTAAAGTCAGGAAGCCCCAACATCTTGAAGTCCTGAATGTCGCCCGACCTCGGACGTGCCCCATAATGTGGAGCCTTCTGCTCCACGACCGATAAGGCCAACTGATGGGCATCCTCCATGCCCTGACGTATCGCGTCGGTCTGCCTCTGCTGTGCCTGAGACTGGGCTCTCTGAGTCTCCAACATCTGCTCGAAGAAAGCAAGCATCTGTCTCATATTTGTAGGCAGAGGAGACGGAGAAGAAAGAACATCTGCAACTGACGAAGGAGTCCGCTGTGCAGGAGGAGGAAGAGTACCCATGTCAACAACTGGTATTGAGGCAGGAACAGTCGTAGCAACCTCCGGGACAGTCCTTGAAACTGGTGGAGGAGCACCCCCAAAAGCTGCTGCCGACACTCCGACTGTGATAGGAGTGTCTGGATCAGGTCCGTGAGATATAGCAGACCTCTCCATGTCTGCGGCCTCACGATGCTGTGATCTTGTCTGCACCATCCTGAAGATAGATTTAAAATAAGGAAATCAATATGGCACATGTAATATTATATCAAGGAGGATGGTTAGAATGCAAGAATCAATATCAAAAAGGACAGTTAAAATGATCAGTAAGTAGAAGTTTTTCTATTTTATGATTCAGTAAACTTAGCCTATAGCCTATCCTAGATACGTACCACAGACTCATAACAGCACTCTAAGTCGAGCGCCACTACGACATCACACTAATTGCGACTTTGACCTGCATGGGCCACTACTAAAAACGTGTCACGACCCGTACCCTATGTAGGGGCACAAGTGCGTGACAGCGCCCAGCCAACTCCGTAAAAATGGCGTAGAACGCTGTAGGTCTGCTAGCTACAAATAGTATATAATAACCTGTCATCTCCGCACGGAGGATATAATATAAAATACTGATAAACTCAATCACAATCTTGAAAGAAGAATCCTGGCATGAAAACTAGATAGATATAAACCACAAAGTGCAATATCCAGCTCAACAACGAGAAAGAGAGTCACAAAGTAATATGGTTATACAATCCTAAAATATAATATCATAAATGGCAAGCTGGAGACAAAGTCCAGTCCAAAACAACTCTAACTAAACAATATGTAAAGTTTCATCAGGCGGACCTAAGCCCTGCTGAACCAAGGTCTCCAAGTCTATGCCCACTACGTCATTCGGACCATAATAGGTACATTAATTCTCCTCACCGTCATCTGTAATACTTTGTCAACATATCCAGTCAGGATGGAACGAGCACACTCAACTAACAACAGTTCACAAGATATGACAAAAGCTATAAGACTGTAAATAGAGAGTATATACAAGAAATCATGGAATATACATGTGAGTATCATGGCATGGTAAGCTGTAAATGTAGAGCTAGAACAAGGCAAGTAAAACTGATCATAGCATGTACAAGAATTAATAATCATCTATTTAGGTGTGTGAGTAATAGCTACAACATGTGGCCGGCTTGGGAACTTGTATAATAGTAACAGGCCTGGCTAATCATACATGGAGTGTATGATCAACATTCACAATCAATCGATACACAATGGGTACACAATAGAAATTGACCACATATCTACACTAATACTCTTCACCCCCGACTGGTAGAGTGGATCCAAGTAGGACACGTTACGACACAAGATTCTGCGAGAAGGGAGCAAGTCTCCTTAAGAATCAGTGTCCATATATTGCACAAGAACTACAAGGGGCTTACACAAGATATACCAAGATAACAAGGAATAGCATCTCATGTCGGGATCCATGAATACCAATCCGTATGACCAATGTGTCAAGAACGAGCATATCTACACTAATTGCATAAATTATAACAATTATCGTAAATTGAAAAAGTTATCAGAGAATGTACTCGCCAATGATATGATAGATAAGTCGACTGAGTCTAAGAACAGTACCTCGATGACCTGTAGATGGATTATTGTATCAATATAATAGTTTGGAAGGGAAATCAAGTCATACTAAGTCAAACTAGGTCAAGGCACGTCAAACTAAGTCAAACTAGGTCAAACAAAGTCAAACTAGATCAAGGCAAGTCAAAGCAAGTCAAACTAGGTCAATCTAAGTCAAATATTGACTTACAGTTGCATTTTGGTGAACTGGTCAACTCTGGTCAACCCTAGGTCAACTCTAGGTCAACTCCAGGTCAACTTGACTAACGTTGACTAACAGTTGACTTTGGGTCAACTAGTCAACTTCGGTCAAGTTTTAGTCAATTTTAGGCTACGGTTGACTTCTGGTTGACTTTTGGTCAAAATAGTCAACCGTGGTCAACCAAGGTCAAAACTAGTCTATGTTCACTATTCCTAACCATTACCAACCATAAAATCCTAATTATAACTATATCTTAAAGTAGTAACTCACATGTTATGAAATGGACATTACCTTAAAATATCCCGCTTACCCTTTCTAAGGTAATCCCTTACCTTAGCCTCTAACTCCGTCTCAAGACTTCTCCACCTTCATTCTAAGTATTCCCCCACTCTCCAATATGGTATTCTAATATTCTTCTAGTATCTCGATACTGTATCATGGCATCTTGATACTAGAAAGTCCAAAAAGGTAAATTCATATTACCTTAAGGTAATTGAGAACCATGAGACACTAACTTGGTGTCTCAAGAATACCACACAACTCTAAACTCTAACTAGAATACTAAACTCTCACTATCTAACCAATACTAACTCGCTATCTAACTATCTAATCTATCTAGTATTCATTCTAACTCTAACTATCTCAATATCTTACATGATCAAACTATCCCTAGCTTATCTCAATTTCTTTTACTCTAATTATACACTATCATCTCATTCAAACATACACACATATAGGGCTATATAGGGGTTATATGGGTATATATAGGAGGTCATTGGGGGGGTTTGTAACTGCTATTGCTACTATTGAAGCTGTTGCTGCTGCTGCATTTAAGCTGCTGCCGTTGCTGCATTTATGGGGTGGGTTCCTGCTCACAGCAGGGCCCCCCCAAAATAGGGCCTGCTGTCCCTGTTTGGGACAGCAATGGGGGGGTTTGCTGCCACTGTGCAACCCCCTTCTCTCCCTCAATATCCCTTTCAAATCAACTCCAAACCACACCACTAACACCACCAACGCAAGTAATCTGCACTAATCAACACTCCAAAATAGTCCAATATATTAAAGAGAACAACAACAATTATAATACATATATAAACAATAAAAATGAGAGATGATACATGCTTCCAACTCGAAATCCTCGACACACACACACCACACTCTAATACATATCCATATAAAAGTAGATTAGTTTTTCAACACAAACATAAACACAAACACAAGGGGGGCTATAATTAGGAATCTACCAATAGGACACTAGCCTACAAGCCAACTTTCTCCATGGGACTCCAAATGGCCTCAAACTTGAATCGAAGGGTCTCCCTAGCAAGGGGATGGATCCTATAGATTCAAAACTAAACAACTACAAAGAGAAATAGGTTTAGATGGTAGGTCATTACCTATTAGGAGTGAATCCTAATAAAACTCTCTCCGACATGAAGATCCTTGTGGAAAGAACACTTCCACCTTACACTTTTCTCCCAAACTTTGGTAGCACCCTCCCTTGATGATGTAGAGAGGATCGATGGAGGAAATGAGATGATTTGTAGATCAAATCAAAAGAAACTCTCCAAATTAGGGAAGAACACCAAAATAGAAAGAATGGGGCTATGTGAATAAACTTTTGGAATAGAAAGAAAGGGAAGGGGTGGCCGGCCACTTTGGTTAGGGTTGGGCTAGGGTGGAAATTCTATGATGCCCTCAAATTATCCTTCTTTGATAAACCAACCAAGTGCAAGAGGTTGGGGGCAAAAATGTCAAGTTTAAGTCATTAATCTAATCTTTCTAATCAAGTGAGATTTGGCTAATCTCACCAACCTAATTGGTATGGTTGTGGGCCATGGCCAATTTAAGTTTGGGTCCCATTTAGAGTCTAAGCTACCCAGGTTCCCGATATAAGTCGGAATGAGATAAAATTCGAACCCGACTTAAATAATCCCCAAATAACATTATAAATGGATAAATAATTCCAAAATACCCAAAAATACAAAATGACCATTTTACACCTATTTATGAAAAGTGGTAGTGACACTGGGTCTGGCGAGCCTCCGTCTGTTGTCGATAGAGCTCATTTTGGCACTGGCTAGCCTCGTCCTGCCTTTGCTGCATTTCGAGCATATGCAACATCAGTTGCATCGGGTCGTCGGACGGTCCGACTACGGTAGGCATCCCCCCGTTGGGTTGACAAAATTCTTGGGCCTGGAACTACTCGAGCCGCTTGAAGCGCTCGCCTCGTCCTCTCCCCGAGGTCCCGCAACTGGATGAAAAAGAAAGGCAACCCTCATTAGTTTCATAAAATATCCTGGGTTCAGTGTATAGAATAACTCACCTCATCGACACGAGGTCAACGGTTCGAGACTAGAGGCCAAGGACGTAAAGCCGTGCTCCGATACCATTATGTCATGACCCGATTTCGTAGCATCGATAGTCGTCTCCCGGGTGTGATGCCGTGCGAACCTGAGTTACGATCACATAAGGCATTGTCATAAGGTAATCTGAGACACAACATCTAAGGGAAAGAGAGCAGACAAATTGAACAATATATTGAGACAAAGAAATTTTGTATTTTATTGATAATAGAAATCATTTATAGACTCCATTACAATCGTACCGCACGGGCTTTACAATATGACTAAATTATAAAATGAGTGTCGATGAGATTGTCGTTCCATACATACATCCCTCATTTACAACAAAAGTATTCCAGCCACCTAGATGTGAGGGAAGCCGAGACAGGTTTCCTTGACTTGCAGAGAGTCCTCAAAAGTTCAGCGACAGGGTCTTCGACGCACAATCAAAGCTTCAAAAGCACGAATGTTGTCTAGCTAGTGGGCGCGTTCTTCCTGATTCCTGGCACCTGTAAAGAGCGAGGGTCAGTACGATCACATATAATGGCGAGTGGCTAATTAAATCCAAGCTTTACATTTGGTTCAAGCAGTTTTATAAAACATGTTAGCTAGCTATTTTGTGATCTTTCTAACCCTCCTGATCGATTTGCATGTTAACATGTTTTGAGGCAAGCAATTATCCAAGTTTATCCCGTCACACATATATTGATTCAACTAGTGAAAGAGTGTGAAGGTCACTGGCAATGTCAAGCCATCATGGACTATAGCTGGGTTAGACGGCAACCCTTTCGCGGTAGGTAGCGAGCCCTATACGAAAGTTCCCGAATCACCCGTGCCGATTCATGGCTGGCGCTTGCTACAACTCGTTCCTCCTAGGCCGAATCGATTCCTTGGCCTAGGCAACCGTTCGAGGAAAGTACACCTTGTTGACAAGTTGTCCAATGACCGTTTTTGCAGATCTTAAAATAATTCTCTCTCTTTTCTAGAACCTTATCTTTTTTTTTGTATGTGAAACTTACATTTACTGAGTAAATTATTCAATTTGATGCAGTCATTTCGAGTTTCCTTTAGCAAGTGTTTTGTGAAGAATTGTGCCTCAATTCATTGATTCTACACTATTGCGACAAGCGTTGATTTTGTGTTTCATGATTGATTTAAAATAGAGGGTCGAGACAAAGGAGGTCAGCCATTCACCTTAGTCTTTGCTTCAGGCGAGACAGATAGGGGTAAAACCTCGGCCTTGCAAGCCATGTCGTTGTGGCGTAACACCGCAAAGGAGCCTAAGGCTTCATGCTGGGTAGTATGGCACTACAAAGAGGTTGTTACCTCATACTACAGTAGTATGACACTACGATGAGGTTTTCGGTAGGGGTAATACCTCGACTTTAGGCCATGTCATAGCGGCATAGCACCGCAAGGGAAGCGTAAGGCTTCGTGCCATATCTCTTTTATAAAGAACTCACCTATAGTGTATGGACAGAGATAGCAGGCCGTCTCTTGAGGATAAACTTGTAGACACACAAAATTATATACTAAAACAAGGCTGGCACAGTACCTTTAATGTGCAGCCAGAAGTACATGTAACTACATTATGTGAGTGGGAAAATTTTCAACTATGATACAGAATTTAAAGCTTAGTCCATTATTATCTTATAGTCAATTGTTTGACCCATGCGGAAAGATTCAAGTCGTCAGCGACATCTATCCTAATGTATGATGGACAGTTACTGTAGGGAACACTCAATTCCATATATCAAAATATGTGGAAGATTGTTGGAGCTTTTCCTTTAACATGTGAAGAGAGCTTGCTCTCAACACATGTAACACCCAATTTTCCAGATGAGGGTAATTTTGAAATTTTGTAATTATAATTATTATTTAATGATATTTATTTCATATTATGATTTTTAGTGATTTTTAATAATTTTTAAACTGTTTAAAAACTGGGTTAAGTCATGACTTGTGATTTTGATGTGCTTCCAGTGAAATCCTAGAGACTGCATGACCTAGAGCCTATCCATGTCATTAGGATGATTTAATTATCATTTTTAGCCTAGGAGTATTTTGGTCATTTTGGCTTAGTTTGACTGTAGAGTTGACCAAGTTTGACTTTGACCTAGATTGGCCTAGAAATCATGTAAATTACATCATAAACATCATTTACCTTATTTTAAACACATTATAACCTGTACTGCTCTATTTAGGACATTGTGACTCCGGTGCAGACATCTGATATTATACTACTCTTTTCAGAGTATCAGGCGAGTACATTCTTTGATAGTTCTCTCATTTACTTGTCAATTACTGTACTTCAGTTCTAGTTAGTTGTATGCGATTCTCTGTTACAATACGTATGGATATTTCTGGATTCATGTATATGACACACATTTATTATCTGGCCTCTATTACTGGAATCATTCTGGAATCATTTACTGGTATCTTTATATTACTGGCTGGACTCATCTTGAATCATTGTGTCGGATTTCTGGATTCACTTGCCGGGAGGGGAAATACTAGAGTAAGACATGTAGACATACCCCATTTCTGGAATCACCCTTTGCTGGAATCAAACTGGAATGATAGCCATCTCACACCCGGCCAGGTGTGTGATATGTCGGATTACCTATAGCCGTTTACATGTCGATCTCGGTATTTTAAAACATACTGCTAGAGTATAGGCTGGACTCACCCTGGAATTATTGATCACTATAACTGGAATTGTCCCTTACTGGATTCATCTTGTATTAGATTCATCTTGTACTCGACTTACATTGGAGTTACAATTGGCTACATTGCTGTCTGGACTTTATATCGTATTACCCTGGTTCAGCTTGTTCTATTTTTACAGTCTTCATTGCTATGATTTTTCTCTTGTTTAGTTATTTACTTTCCTTGTACTTTATCTGTCTTTCTTACCATCACCTGAATATAAACTGCCATATTCATCAATACAACTGTCTATAACTGCTTTATAGTTCTCTGTCATTTACTTAGGTTTTCTAGATGAGATTGTGCTCGTTCCTGTCCTGACTGGACCTGTTGTAAATTTTACAGATGGTTGCCCTGAGGACACATGCCCTACATGTTACAGACCAGGAGATAGCTTAGCTACCTATGGTCCCGACACTCAGGAGTGATCGGGAGTTTAGCTAGTTTGTCTTGTTTTAGTTTTCATGTTTAGAACTGGAGTTGTATATATAGAATTGAGACTTGAGATGTATTTGAGATTGTTTCAGTTTGTTGTTATTATATCAGTAGTTATTGTTGTCTTCAATTTCTTAGTTATATTTCGGTGTTGTCTTATCGTGCTTAGACTGTGATTGAGTTACACAATATCTTATACTCGTCCTCCGTTCGGAGTTGATCATGATGAGTACACTATATACTGCATGAGTTGATTGTTAGTTAGAGACTTAGAACAGCGTTCTACCGTCGACAGTACGGCGTAGGCTGGGCGCTGTTACGTACTCGTACCCTCACAGTGGGTACGGGTCGTGACACGTTTTTAGTGGTGGCCCATGCAGGTCGAGAGTCGCATTAGTGCGATATCATGGTAGTACGGCGACTTAGTTGTACTGCTGTAAGCCTGCGATAGGACTGAGAGATAGGCTTTACCGGAGAGGCACTCAATCTCAGTTACGAAAATTCTGCTTTAAATCATACCATCTACATATCGTACTGATTTGCCTTCTTTGAAATAAATTGTCCTCCTTTGATATATCGATTCCTGCTCAGTATTGACTTCCTTGTTCGATCTGTCTTCAGGATGGTGGAGACACGATCACATCGCCCTGGTGCAGCAGTTGCTGTAGAGGGGACTGCCACCTCTCAGCCAGTTCAGCAGGGTCAGGAGGCTACAGCTCCTGCCACCTCTACTCATATTGGGACTTCAGCAGCAGCAGCAGGGGGTATGCCTCCACCAGCTCGGAGGCAGGACCCTGTCATGCCAGAGATGCAGTTCCAGCAGCCGCCGCCTACAGGACACGTGGACGCGGCACAGATGTTTGCCTACTTTCAGCAGTTTATGGACCGGCAGTAAGCCCGACAGGACAGGGGCTTGGAGTTGGCCCTTACGACAGTTGCAGCCCGATCAGTGGTCCAGCAGCCGAGGACACCGGGGATAGAGCAGTTCCAGAAGATGAGCCCCAAAAACTTCCTGGGGATGGAGAGGATTTTATATGCTGACGAGCGGATCGAGCATATAGAGAAGATCTTTCGTCTAGCCCGGATACCGGCAGACCTCCAGATAGAGGCAGCAGCTAGCCGGATGCGAGATCTTGCTCGCACCTGGTATCAGTCAGACCCCAGGATAGGGATAGCTGGACAGACTTGGGAGGAGTTAAAGGGCTTCTTCAAGAAGAAGTTCTTTCCAGATTCAGCGCTCAGAGCCTTGGAGTCGCAGTTCGAGAGCTTAGTTCAGGGGAGCCTGTCAGTGGAGGAGTACGTTGGGGAGTTCGGCCACCTCAGCAGATTCGTAGAGGGCTTGAGCGAGGCGGCAAAGGCCCATAAGTTCCGGAAGGGTCTGGTCAAGGAAGTCAAGTCCTTGACCAAGGGCAACATGGATGCAACTTTCGAGGAGATTTTGACGGGAGGTTTATTGGCTGAGGATGATCTTGAGCTGAGGAACAAGAGGGGATGGGACGCTCACAGTACCAGCAGCAGCAGAGGCCAGGCCAAGAGTCCTCACGTGCAGTTTCAGCAGACACAGGCACCAGTAGGAGTTCAGCAGGTACAGCATCAGTATCGGGGTCAGGACCCGAAGGTGATCAGTTGTTCCTACTACAAGGAGCCGGGACACATCTGGGAGCAGTGCAGGAAGAGGTTGAATGTTTGCTATTTCTGTGGGTCAGCTGCCCACCAGAAGATATATTATCCTATTGCACCTCCTTTTGAGGGGGCTAGGGCACCTGTAGCTCAGTACCAGAGGGGTGGAGCTTTTGCGATAGCAGCCGAGGAGACTGACGTCGCAGGTGATGGATTAGCAGGTTTGACCTTCTTATTCTTCCTCCCCACTTTCATATGAGATTTCCCTTAGTACCTGCCAGGATATTGCTTGTGATTGATAGATAGTGTAGCTACCCTATTCGAGACTGTGGAATCACGACCAATAGGATTGTGTTGTTTCAACTTTGATTGATTGGGGGTTTGACCTAGGAAGGGGTGCACTCATCTTAATTTCGAGGACAAAATTTTTCTAAGGGGGGTAGGATTGTAACACCCAGTTTTCCAGATGAGGGTAATTTTGAAATTTTGTAATTATAATTATTATTTAGTGATATTTATTTCACATTATGATTTTTGGTGATTTTTAATAATTTTTAAACTATTTAAAAACTGGGTTAAGTCATGACTTCTGATTTTGATGTGCTGCCAGAGAAACCCTAGAGACTGCATGACCTAGAGCCTATCCATGTCATTAGGATAATTTAATTATCATTTTTAGCCTAGGGGTATTTTGGTCATTTTGACTTATTTGATTTATTTGATGATTTAATGAATTGGTGAATTCTAGTTTGCCTTTGACTTGTTGAGACCTAGTGGACTAGCCTAGAACCAAACCCTAGCCATGGTAACCCTAGTCTAACTTAGGTTAACTTACTTTTAGTCTTTGGAGATTAGTTTTAGGCAGAGGGGACATGTGCACAAGAGCACATGTATGGATGTATGAACTTGTTCTGTGAGAGTATATGTAGGAGGTTAATGAGGTGAGGTGCTATGTAGGGCAGCCACTTAGTTAACTGGCCAAAATGGCCATGAGCCTATATATCTACTGTTTAGTGTTTAGGAGGAGAGGGTATCTAGTAGATGAGTGGTGTCTAAGGGTAGGTTTATGAATATAGGCAGTAGAGAATAGATAAGGATACATAGAGGGGGTATGGCTTTAGCCTAGGTTTTGAGAGTTCCTTAGCAATGCTAAGGTAAGTGGGGGTAACATATGTATTATAGGGATATGCAATGTATGTAATTATACTTGTATCTACATGATGTATTTAGGCCTAGTGTATAGAGTGACCCGATAGGTTGTTGTTTAGACTTGAGTTGACTGGCCCTAGACCTAGTTTGGCTAGATTGTTTGACCAAGACTTGACTTGAACCAAGATTAGACTTGTTTAACCTTGTTTGACCTCGTATGACTTAGTTTAACTTCTTGTGACCTAATATGACTTGATTTGACTTAGTTTGACTGTAGAGTTGACCAAGTTTGACTTTGACCTAGATTGGCCTAGAAATCATGTAGATTGTATCATAAACATCATTTACTTTGTTTTAAACACATTATAACCTGTACTGCTCTATTTAGGATATTGTGACTCCGGTGCAGACATCTGATATTATACTACTCTTTTTAGAGTATCAGGCGAGTACATTCTCTGATAGTTCTCTCATTTACTTGTCAATTACTGTACTTCAGTTCTAGTTAGTTGGATACGATTCTCTGTTACAACACGTATGGATATTTCTGGATTCATGTATACGACACACATTTATTATCTGGCCTCTATTACTGGAATCATTCTGGAATCATCTACTGGTATCTTCATATTACTGGCTGGACTCATCTTGAATCATTGTGTCGAATTTCTGGATTCACTTGCTGGAAGGGGAAATACTAGAGTAAGACATGTAGACATACCCCATTTCTGGAATCACCCTTTGCTGGAATCATACTGGAATGATAGCCATCTCACACCCGGCCAGGTGTGTGATGTGCCGGATTACCTATAGTCGTTTATATGTCGATCTCGGTATTTTAAAACACACTGCTAGAGTATAGGCTGGACTCACCCTGGAATCATTGATCACTATAACTGGAATTATCCCTTACTGGATTCATCTTGTATTAGATTCATCTTGTACTGGACTTACATTGGAGTTACACTTGTCTACATTGCTGTCTGGACTTTATATCATATTACCCTGGTTCAGCTAGTTCTATTTTTACAGTCTTCATTGCTATGATTCTTCACTTGTTTAGTTATTTACTTTTCTTGTACTTTATCTGTCTTTATTACCATCACCTGAATATAAACTGCCATATTCATCAATACAACTGTCTATTACTGCTTTATAGTTCTCTGTCATTTACTTGGGTTTTCTAGATGAGATTGTGCTCGTTCCTGTCCTGACTGGACCTGTTGTAAATTTTACAGATGGTTGCCCTGAGGACACATGCCCTACATGTTACAGACCAGGAGATAGCTTAGCTACCTATGGTCCCGACACTCAGGAGTGATCGGGAGTTTAGCTAGTTTGTCTTGTTTTAGTTTTCATGTTTAGAACTGGAGTTGTATATATAGAATTGAGACTTGAGATGTATTTGAGATTGTTTGAGTTTGTTGTTATTATATCAGTAGTTATTGTTGTCTTCAATTTCTTAGTTATATTTTGGTGTTATCTTATCGTGCTTAGACTGTGATTGAGTTACACCATATCTTATACTCGTCCTCCGTTCGGAGTTGATCATGATGAGTACACTATATACAGCATGAGTTGATGGTTAGTTAGAGACTTAGAACAGCGTTCTACCGTCGACACTGCGGCGTAGGCTGGGCGATGTTACGTACTCGTACCCTCACAGTGGGTGCAGGTCATGACAACACATGGCTAATGAAGTTTAGTCCCACATTGGAAACGCACCATGAGTAGTATCTCTTTATATACTTGGTATATTATAGAGATGTGCACATGGTTGGTGACCCTAAAGAGGGAACCATGTGGGTGATTTTTCTATGAGGTAAGGATAAAACAACATGTTAAAGCTTAATGCTTTTTTCTTTTGGGAATTAATTTCCATTGGAGCTAAGCCCCGTAGGGGCTTAGCGACTCGGACTCAGGCTCAGACTCAGACTCGGACTCCGGCTCATGAGCTCATGAGGCGTAATATGGCATTTTGTTGGCATACTTTGCACTTAGCACGTCAGAATCGTCGCTAGCCGATCGCGCGCCCGTTCGCATGGCCCGATTGTGCGTCCAGATGGTGCGACCAATTAGCGCTGCCCAGCAGTGCGCCAAGTGGCGTGGCCCAATGGCATGCTAGTTGGCGCGGCCTGAAGGTGCTGCTAGATGGCGTGCTGTTGGCGCATAGTACATGTGTGCACAGTTGGCACAGCGATTGTGCGTATTGTGCACCGTTCGTGCGCGCTAATTGGTACACACTATGCGCCAGTTGGCTCAATCGTGTCTGTGCACGATTTGAGCGGTTACTGAATGTTCGGAGCAGTTTTTTCCACGTCCTGAACATTCTGTATACCGAGCTTCTACTGGAAGCACCTATATAAAGTCCCTCTCTTCTCTCTCAAGGAACAGAACGCAAGTATCAGAAATTTTCTTACAAAATTCTCTAAGTTTAGAGCAGAGAAGAGAGGTCCTTTGAGAGTAGAGTTCGAGCGCCATCCGAGGAGTCAGAAGAGCAGAGTGTTCCGAAAGTTTTCTGTCGAACTTGCTGGTTCCTGGAAGCTGTTCGTGTGGGGCGAATCAAGCTTTGAGCACCGATAATTATTCACCCCAGTAGGCTATTCTCTTATTCCTTCCACTTGTAACTCGTTCTCAATGAGAACAGTTCTGATCTAATTAAAAACTGTTAATGGACAATCGCTGTTGCTGCTAACAATTCATTTATATCTTTTTTAGAGCAATTTGATGGTGAGCACTATCAATCTGGAAGAGGAAGGTTACTCTCACTCTTCAACTTTTCGAAGTTGACCACGTGCTTATTGAAGAAGAACCTACTATTCCAGAAACTGGGTCTGAAGCCGCGATTACTGCTGCTACTAAAAGTCAGGCCAAATGGCATCGGAAGAATAGTATTTGTAGGCTATTAATCATGAATGCCTTGAAGGACTCCCTTGCGGAATCATATTCCAAGAAGACAATTGCTAGAGAGATATGGGAGTCTCTGAAGAAACTGTACGAAGATGACAAAAATATGAGCAAGATATTTATCGTTGAGAAATATCACAAGTTTCTCTTTGAAGGCGAGAAGTCTATGCTATCGCAGGTGAAGGAGTTCCTGAAGCTGCGATAGAAGCTGGAAGATGAGGCGATGCCCCTCCCCGACAAGTTTGTTATTGGAGGGATCATCTCAAAGCTCCCTGCTGGATGGAGCAAGTTCTATATAAATATGCATAGGAAGAAATTGGAGATCAGTCTGGAAAACCTCTTACAAGAAATCTATAATGAGGACCAAATAAGGGCTCAACTGAAGGTGGAGGCTCTATCCAAACAGCTGGCTATTGTCAATTTGGTTCACACCAAGGAACACAAGGGAAAGCAGGAAGCTTCCCACAACAAGAAAAAAGACCCCAATAATTTGAAAGTTAAGGGGACTTCCTTCAAGCAACAGAAGGCAAAATCCCAGATGCCTTGTTTCAAGTATGGCAAGAAGGGCCACTTCAAGAGTGAATGCAAATCGAAGATCAAGCAATCAGAGCAAGGTGAGCCTAGTCAAATTTCAATAATCACTGATGTTGTTGCCATGATTGCTCAGATCGATGCGGTATGGACAGACTCTGACTGGTTGGTAGACACTGGTGCCACCTGCCATGTATGAGAAGTGGTTCACCACCTATACACCAACTTCTGAAGTTGTTATGGTGGCGAACCAAGCACAAGCTGAGGTGCAAGGGATCAGGACAGTGGTATTGAAGCTGACTTCTGAGAAGTCTCTGACGCTTCAAGGTGTGAAGCATGTACCTGCTATCACAAAGAACCTGATCTTGGAAGGCCTACTCTGTAATGCAGGCCTAAGGATGGACATCAATGCTGGCCAGATGGTGATGTCCATAAAGAAAACATACTTTAGGAAAACTTTTTATACCAAAGGAATGTTCAAAATTTAGCTTGTAAATCAGTCCAATATAATTAATGCAATCACTCATTCTGCTTATACTCTTGAGTTGTAGCATAAAAGACTAGGACATATTCATTATAAAAGAATAAACAGAATGTCTAGTCTATGACTTATCTCCAAATATGCGGGTAAGGTAGAGAAATGTGAAGTTTGTAATCAGACGAATATCATAAGGAAACCCTTTCCTCGGGTTAATCAAAACACAGATCTTCTGGAGTTGGTACACTTCGATATATGTGACTTCAAATAATTCTCTGCAAAGGCCGGGATGAAGTACTTCATAACCTTCATCGATGACTTCTCTAAG
This sequence comes from Iris pallida, assembly GCA_029216955.1. NCBI lineage: Eukaryota > Viridiplantae > Streptophyta > Magnoliopsida > Asparagales > Iridaceae > Iris > Iris pallida. Next base: position 78,816 of record JANAVB010027600.1, read on the forward strand.
TTTGCGTTCGTCTACTTGCTGAGGGCTAAAGACAAAGCGTTCAAGAAGTTTAAAGAGTTTAGGGCCGAGGCTGAATGGTAGACTGGACAATAACTCAAGAGAATAAGAAGTGATCGAAGTGGAGAGTATCGGTCTCATAAATTCGTATCGTTCTGTAAAAAATATGGAATTGTCAACGAGACTACATCTCCATACTTTTCTCAATCAAACGGAGTAGCAGTGTCACGACCCGCACCCGTTTTTCGGATACGAGACTTGTCCAAGCCAGCCTACGCCGCAGAGTAGGCGGTAAAACGTTGTCAAGCCCGCAAAAAATAATTGATCAAAATAAACTTTATTGCTTATTCACATTTCTAAATTTATTATAATATTTACAATATTTATATTTAAAGAAAATACAAAGTTCTCACAATTAATAAAAATGATAAAATTGCTATGTATTTCTAGGTTTCTGTCTGCAAGTACACCCATATCTCCCAAAGCTAAGTAAAGCCACAGTTAACCTTAAAAATGTTGGTTTTCACTCAGGAATGGAACAAGCACACAAACCGACGGTAATGCGAGAACACAATAGAATTCACAAGACATGAAAATAACATATGAGAGATGAAAACTAGAAAGTACTAATGACATGACAAGTTGTGAAGAAAACAAATAAAAGACAACTATCTATATGGTTTAAAATATCCTTTTCGACTTGTGAACGGCTAGGGGAAAGTACGGCACCCTGTACGTGTCGTGTGCAGCTGCTATCAGTCAAGATTAGACATATTATGATAGTTCTGGGTAGTCCACATGTCTACTAAGATATTTTCCCTCCTGACTACTCCTTGTGACGAGCGTGTCAACAAGCAGCAAGACATATGTATAAACATAAAATTAAAAGACTACCATGAATTGAAAGCAATCAGAAAAGTGCACTTGCCTGAGGTCCTTAGCTGGAGAAACCGATAGTACAACCACATCAGCTGAGTCACTAAAGTCAACACATGTAAAAAGTCTCCAGATGCTGAAATAAACATTACCAACGTTCTCAGAATAGTCAAATTAGCTAGAATCGCCTGTCCTTAAGCCCAATTCTAGACACATAGGCAAAACGGTAATTTTTGGTCAAAACGGTATCCGCCGTTGGACCCACTTTGCACAGAAAAGCGTACCAGAGTCAAAGGTCTCTAAAGTCGTCAAACTATATGTCAACAGGTCTAGTTTTTCGATACGAATCCAACCGTATGTCTAAAGTTGGATTCTGGTAGGCCGTAAACAAAATTGCCCGTTGAGTCGGACCGTGGGGCCCACAAAACGGCGATCCAATCAAATATCTCATAATTGGATCAAACTTTGCATACGGGACCAGAAACATGATACGGTCATATTGGCACAAGTTTCGTCTCGATCTGAAGAACGTGCACGAAGTAATTGGGAAATTTGCACAAAGACCGATACGATAAATTTTGATGGATACACATTAAATTCGTCGCGCACACGCAACCAATTTGAATTCCGTCAAAGTCCACACGTCCACGAAGCCGATACGCACCAGTCGATGCTTACGATTCGCGACCACGTCGTCCGAATTGGCGGGACGCACGTTGGATCGGAAGAATTTCTAATTTTTGAAAAACAGTTTTATCGGGTTTTTCACGATTTTCAAATTGATTTTTAACATAAAATAACCAAATAGAAATTAAACTAAAAATAGGGACTTGATCTCGGTTATGTTGTCTACATGGTTGTTCAAGCGGTTTTCCATGTTTCACGATATCCTGGTCATAAATCGACCGCCAACTTTGGATTTCGGGACAGTTTCTAATTCCAAGAATTCGAGTTTTTTTTTCTCGATTTTGGGACTCATTTGTCGTCGTGTACAAAGCGAAATAAAATGAAGTATCTGAAGGGAAACGAAGTCGGTTAGGTAGTCGACATACCGGAGAAATTCGTTCGTAAAAGCGAACAACGTGGAGGAAGTTCTGCCAATGCGAAGTTGGGTCGCTGCCTTGCTATTGCTGTTGTGTTCCTCTCGGTTGTACTGTTCGTGCGCGTTCCCGGCGGTCCGTCGGCCAGTGGCCGCGTGCGCGGCGGCGCCCAGTGCTGGAAAGGTCGCCAGGGTGGCTGGGGCTCGGCCTGGTCGGCTAGGGTTTGGAGTTTGATTGTTCCCGATCGATCTCTCTCTGTTCCTTATACACATGTATATGCGATGTACTGTATAGGGGGGTTAATGTTCGAGCTGGTTGTTGGGTTTGAGGGCTCGGCCGAGGGCCTGGCTTCTTTATATTTATATATATATATATATATATATATATATATATATATATATATATATATATATATATATAAAGAAGCCAGGCCCTCGGCCGAGCCCTCAAACCCAGCAACCATCCCGAACATTAACCCCCCTCGGGCCTGGCTTCTTTATATATATATATATATATATATATATATATATATATATATATATATATATATATATATATATATATATATATATATATATATATAATATATATATTTATATATATAAATATATATATATAAAAATATATATATATATATATATATATATATATATATATATTAGATATAAAAAAATATATATATTATATATATTAGATATAAAAAAAGTATATATATATATATATATATATATATATATATATATATATATATATATATATATATTAGATATAAAAAAAATATTAGATATGTGTATATGTATGGATAAAAAAAAATATTTGATTTTTTTATATCTAATATATATAAATATATATATATATATATATATATATATATATATATATATATATATATATATATATATATATATATTTATTTATTTATTTATTTATTTTTTATACATACAAATACACACATTTATATAATATATTTATATATACATACAAATACACACATTTATATAATATATTTATATATAAATACAAATACACACCTATATAATATATTTATATATACATACAAATACACACATTTAAATAATATATTTGCGCATAAATTATAAATTACATTATAACAATTAAATGTAACAATTAAATATAACCATTAAATATAACCATTATTGATTTATAAAATAATAAATAGACCATTAAATAAACACGAAGTATGTATATAGCAATATACGACTCAATGTATATTGAATACCATTTGTACATTTACTCTATAAACCCAAATAAAATTTAGGCAATTATATTTATAAAATGCTATCATAATTCCAAAGTAGAATATTATTATAAATAACGATATTATATATATAATTCATCTGCTAACGAATAATCAAATAAATGAATGCTATTGACATTATTTACTAATAATTACCAAAATAACCATATAATAATAATACCAATAACCCACTAAATAGCCAAAGAGTCTTGGTGAACATATCTGGCCCAAGAAAATTGTACCAATATTCTAAAACTCTATTTAAATATTAATAATACCCATTTTGTATGAAAAACCAAATATTTAGAAAATATACGTCAAGTCCTAAATTAATTAAGAAATATTTGTACATACATAAAATATTCCTACATGATCTGTCCTTGGATGCACTGCATCACTACAAGAGCTTGTGCTTGGCTTGGGTCCATTCCGAACTATATTGGTACGGCCGGGTCTCCTACAAGTCAATAATCAATAATAATCAAATAATTAAGACATCTATAGAGGTTAAGCCGCAACTTGGCCTGATTTTCCTAGTTAGGACAATCTTATGGCTCGGCCTTCCCCTGATATTGCTAAACACTAGTCAAAGCACGCCACTGCACTATCCGTGCCATGATTCCTAGCCGTCTTGTTCCTCAAAACTCCACCATGGCTAAAGTCATCTATCGTAATAATAAACTAAATAATTATTTATAAAAATCTAAAAAGCACCATTTAAATAAAATAAATAAAAATAGAAATATTTCAAAATTTTTGAGAAGGGAAGCTTCAAATCTACCCACCTTAAAAATAATTTCGTCCTCGAAATTCTAATTCATTACTATTCCTTAAAATTCAAAGTCTACTATTACCTTAATCTCCTCAATTTAATTCCTCAAAATATTTTATAACCTTCTCTAGCCATTTTACAACTCCGAATACTTGAGGACTTCTACCCACCTTTGGTCACACTACTCCATTAAATCTCATGTCGCTAAAACTTTATAATCTTCCAACTAATTGCTAAAATTTCTACCAATAGATATCTACTGTATATGGCATCTATAATCCTCTCTTATCTATCAAGCAACCCAAAATTTAACAAGCAACAAATTTACACAAGTAGTTAAGAATTATTGATAACTTCTAATAAGTATGACCATTCGTCGCTCTGAAATAGAAATGACAGTAAGATAAGGAAGAATATTCGAGAGCAAATATGAAGTTTCAAGGGCGGTAAAAAGTACCAAATAATGCAGATAGAAAGAAAGTTTATGAACCATTGACTTATTTGCTAGATTGGGCTACTCTAGTATAGTCACTTGCTAAATCGTAGAACCCTTCATTTTCTTAGAGGAGCTTGCAATCCATGCAATACGAAAATTTCGTTCTCGAAATTAATCTAAACAGGTTCTATGATAGAACAAAATTTGAGAAATCAAGATTGTGATCTTTTCTTGGTAATTTAAACATACGAGCAAGGGATATAAATACAATACAAGATCGTATCGCAATTTCTAGGTGGATAGAATAAGGGTTACAAATGACATCACACTCTAAGAGGTGGAGACTACATAATAGGTGTAGGGACCTATTTCAAATAGTTTGGTTTTCTAGTCCGAATATGGTGGTATGCATGGATGGGTTTTACTGAGTCTTAATGTCACCCTCGGATTTCGTTATACGTATTTTGGTATACGTATCTCGGACCCGTATTTTGACCTGTCCTGACTGATTAGCCTTGGGTTTTTACATTGGCATGGGTTAATTAGCATTTTATGGTTCGTGTGGTCTATTTTGACTTTGGCATGCATCGTGTTCGGTTGGGTTCGGCTTGGTTTGGCTCGATTTGGGTTAGTACGGAAAACCCCTACCTACCATCATCCATCATTTATTAACCCAACAAACCTTCTCTCTCCTCATTCATTTTCTCATTAACTCCTCTTCTTCTTCCTCATTTCCTTCTCCACCGAACAACCACAGTAGGAAAGTGCACCTTGCTTCCACTTAAGGATCCATTTTTATGGTTCCATTAGCTTCTTCTCATGGCCTCAGAATAGTTTAGAACTTGGTATTTTTCACTTGGATGCATGGATTTTCGTAGATCTAGTTTTAACATTTTTTTGAATCCTCATAGTTTTGATCTACTAAACTTGGTTGTTTCCGGAGATTGAGAGTTCCATGTAGTAGAAATTTTAATTTTATGCAAGTTTAGCTTTTGAGTGGTTGGATTTCATCAAGTCTTGGCTGAGATGGGGTTTCTTGAGTTTCTTGAGTCCCATGGCTGCATGTCTCGGCCTTGGAGAGATGACGAAGCCTTTACGCACACGTGTTTACATGCCCGTGTAGTGTTTTCCCTTTCGCACACGTTTTACGTACCCGCGTAGTGTTTTTCCTTTACGCACATGTGTTTACGTGCCAGCATAATCTGTTCTACGCTGAGTTGATCCGAACTCTACGTAAGGGCTACTCTCGCTCGCGTAGAGTCTCGCTCGCGTAGAGTCTCGCTCGCGTGGAGTGCCCGCTCGCGTAGAGTCTCGCTAGCGTGGAGTGCTCGCTCGCGTAGAGTCTCGCTCATGTAGACTCTCTCGTTCGTGTAGAGCCTCGCTCGTGTGCAGCCTTGCTCGCATAGAGCTGTCTTTCCTTGGTCTTGCCAGCGTAAAGCTATTTTATACTCGGGGTCCTTGGCCTAGCGTAGTTTCACTAGCGTAGTGACTTTGAGCCCCTTGGTGTACCCCGCTTGTCCTTTTATGTTCTTACACCTTTGTCATGAGCTTGATAATCATGAATTGGTTATTATGATTGGAATAATAATTGTACACGACATGGTACAACAAGTAACTGGCGAGCCATGACATGGCAGGATATGGCAAGTAAGCCTGATGGGAACTATTGAATGTTGTTGCGACGGCTAGCATGACATGACAATAATGAATGGCCTGGACACCGTGGACGATTGTGTTTATACAAATGAACCAGTATTGTCTTGTATTATGTCAAGGGCATGGACTCTTGAATACTACGGTCAGTGGTACCTACTGAAACTGACTAAGACTAAATAACTAGAATAATCCAGTAGTTATGAAGAAATTTTCCAGCTACAGGCAATCCCGTTATCTGGGCACCCCATCATGGGATTTGTAGCCTACCGTCGAGTAGGGCTCATTTCCAGCACACTGTCATGTGTTGCATCCTCCAGCTACTTAAGGGTACTTGTGTTTCATGGACGATGTACCCACATGAACTCAACCCCTAATTTCGTCTGGATAACCTGGATGGTCTGCAGTGCTTGTGGTTGTTGAAACATCTCATTGTATCTTGCTAGTAACTAGGCCTGTGATAACCCTAGTTAGATAAAGTATCAAGCCGTACTTATTACTTGGCCGTGAATGTTGGATGGAGTCTAACCAGTCCAAGCCTTGTCTTATTCCGGTACCTGGCTACTACGAAACAAGATTGCTTATGCTTACTTTAGCAATAACTGATCGGAATAATTTTTTATTCTCTTGACATTTATTGCCGTGTTTAGGTTTCATGTCTTATTATTATTTTTCTTATTATATGTTCTGATATGCTGGTTTTAGTTCTTAAGTGAAGCCTCCTTTGTGGCACTTGCTCTTTCTGGGATCTAATCCAGCTGGTTTTGTATGGCCAGATACCGGAGCAGCTCCAGAGGATCTCCTTACCTTCCAGCTAGATGGTGACCACCAGGCATAACCCTGGCAACGAGTAGGTTTTATTTTTTGTTCTCCCACTCTATTGTAAAACTATTCTTTTGAGGCGTTTAGCCGACGAGCACATGTTAGCTCGATTGCACTTTACTTACTGTCTGCCTACGGGCTGTAGCATGATTAACAAATCCTAGGGTTAATCATGTATGACTGAAACTCTTGCTAATCTTCACATTTTGTATGACTAGCTTCATGATCATCTAAATATGTAATGTATGGGACACCTTGCTATTGTATATTTGGTGCTCTGACATCTTGTAACTGCTATTACTTGCTTGAGATTGAGACAATAGGCTTGTTCCTGACCATAAGAGACTAATGGCTTGTAGTTAAACTCTCATGTATCTAGACAGCCGTGACCGTATAGCGAAGTGGGTTGCACTTCAACATACGTAGCTGGCTGTGCCCGCCCCCGCTCTCCAGTATTCTGGTTTTGGGGCATGACACGGTTTAAGTGGTAGCCCATGCAGGTCTTGTGAATCAAGATATGTGAGGGTTTACCGAATAGGTGTCTCAATCAGCACTCGCCCTTGATCTCTGCTCGTATTCTCTAAATTTCTGAAATCTTGACCTGATCACATGCTTATATCTTTGATCTATCCTGGTCCTTCCTTATTGTTCTCTGTGTTGTCTTCTTCAGAGGTATTGCTCCTGGTCCTGCCAATCAGCCGGAAGGAGCTCAACGAGTACCCCCGCAACAAGAGGATCAAGCTCAGCACTCAGGAGTAGCTTCCCGAGTCATGCTTCCCGGAGATCCAGAACCCCCAGTACAGCCAGCCCAGCCTATAAGGTAGGATGACGAAGTCTTGGTTGGACTCATCAGGGAGTTGCTTGCATCACAGGATCGTCGGAATGATGCATTGCACCAGACAGTACAAGATGCTATGAGCAGAGGTAACAGTACGGCCAACAGCTTCAAGCGCTTGAATCCTTCCTTCTTCGATGGCAGCGAAGATGCTATTACCGCAGACGCTTAGCTACAGGACACTGAGATTATTCTAGAAGCAGCCAGGACCCCAGAAGACGAGAAGGTGGCCATGGTACACCTGTAGTTATTGGATCTAGCCCACAGCTGTTGGGCGGTACAAGTCGTTGGATTAGTGGCACCTATTGCCTGGACAGTATTCCGTGAGAGATCCAGAACAATTACTTTGATGCTGTTGCTCGGTATGATCTACAGACGAGGTTCACTAATTTGAAGCAGATAGACAAGACGGTCGATGGATATGCGGTCGACTTTTCCAGGCTTAGTCGGTTTGCTTCCATCTTGGTGGCGACCGAGTTCGACAGAGCTCAGCGGTTCCAGTAGGGACTCCACCTGGAGATTTTACTGGCGGTAGAGCAGTTTGAGCATCAGACTTCTAATGCAGTGTTGAGAGCAACTAGGAGGTATGAGTATACCTTCCAGAGGATTATGGACCGGATCGGAAGTCGGAAGCGGTCTCAAGGCCAGAAGAACCAGTCTTCAGTACCAGCCCCGGCAGCTAGGGCATTGACCATTGGAGCTCCGAGGCGGGCAGCTTCCATTATGTCGATTCAGCATTCGACTCCGACATATCTCCAACAGCAGCAGCAGAACCAGTCTTCCGTAATGGGTTGCACTAAGCCAGGGCACGCGGTATCAGAATGTCGCAAAGCACAGGATTTGGGCTTAGTTTATGGGGTACCGGACCACAGGGTTGGAAACTACCCGAATAGGGAGAGTTCATCTTCTTTAACCTTTTTTAGTCCCTCGGTTAGGGGGCCAACCCCAGTACCAGTCCAGCAGCAGCAACAGTACCCGTTTCTGAGGCCCTTGCCGTCTCAGGCCCAAGCATTTCAGCAGCAGAACCCCCAGCAGTATGCACAAGTCCAAGCTCAGATCCAGAACCGTCAGAGAGGTTTCCAGCAGAGGGGTCCAACACCCAGAGGGCAAGGTCAAGTGATGGCTTTGACCGTAGAGGAGGAGTTAGCATCAGGTGAGGTGGTGGCAGGTACTATTCTCGTCAACTCCTTCCTAGCATCAGCATTATTTGATTCCGGTGCATCGCATTCATTTATGTCTGCACGATTCGCGACACGGATAGGACTGGAGCCCGAGTCATTATCAGTAAGGCTCAATATACTTACTGGTAATGGACTTGTGAGAGTAGATATAGTGTTTTCCTCATGTCGGATCGTAGTTGGCGGTAGAGAGTTTTCTGCTAGGTTGAAAAAATTCCCGATGGCCGATTATGACGTAGTCTTGGGGATGGATTGGTTGAGGGACCAGTATGCTAGAACAGATTGCCATACAGGCAAGATTGTTTTTAGTATTCCTGGTGAGCTAGAGTTTTTATTTTTTCGAGGCGGAGTAGAACCTACACCTCCAGTATTTCGGATGGCAGTTGCAGCGGCAGTTCGATTTCCTAGAGTTATAGAAGAGTTTCTCAATGTTTTCCCCGAGGAGCTTCCAGGTATGCCACTGGAGAGAGAGATCGAGTTCACCATAGACTTGATCCCCGGAACAACACCAGTGTCAGATAGAATCTACCGGATGGCACCGTCAGAATTGGAGATCTTATATAAGATGATTGAAGAACTCAGGACCAAGGGATTCATCCGTGCTAGTGGATCGCCTTGGGGAGCCCCGATGCTTCTTGTGAAAAAGAAGGATGGTACGTCCAGATTATGTGTTGACTATCGTACCTTGAACTTAGTGACAATCAAGAATATATACCCTCTCCCGAGGATAGATGACTTGTTTGATCAACTCAAAGGGGCGTCCGTATTTTCGAAGATTGACTTGCGGTCAGGATATCACCAGATCAGAGTCAGAGAGCAGGACATCCTGAAGACGGCATTTAGATCCAGGTATGGGCATTGGGAGTTCCTTGTTATGCCCTTTGGAGCAACCAATGCGCGGGCTGTATTCATGGACCTCATGAATCGTATCTTCATGCCTTATTTGGATCAGTTCGTGATTGTGTTCATAGACGATATCCTAGTCTACAGCAAGAGTGAATCGGAGCATGAGCAGCATCTCAAAGTTGTCTTCCAGATTTTTCGAGAATACTAGTTGTATGCAAAGTTCAGTAAATACGAGTTCTGGCTCGATCGTATTTCATACTTGGGTCATATCTTCACCAGAGGTGGAGTAGAAGTGGATCCCCAGAAGATCGTGGCTATTGAGACGTGGCCGGTACCCAGCACAGTTGCAGAAGTTCGCAGATTTCTTGGCTTGGCCGGCTACTACCAGCAATTTATTTCAGACTTTGTACGGAATTCAGCACCTATGACCCAGTTGAACCGCAAGGATGTGCAGTTTGCTTGGACAGCAGAATGTCAGGATTCTTTTAAGAAGTTGAAGCGAGGCTTGATGACGGCACCCATTCTCACGCGTCCAGATGGGACCGAGGAATTCTCAGTGTATTGTGATGCTTTAGGCAGAGGTTTAGGATGTGTTTTGATGCAGCATGGGAAGGTAATAGCTTACGTGTCATGTCAACTTCGTGATCATGAGAAGAATTACCCGACCCATGACTTGGAGCTGGAAGCGGTAGTATTTGCACTTAAGCTTTGGAGACACTACTTGTATGGAGATAGGGTAGAGATTTTCACCGACCACAAGAGCCTGAAGTATGTGTTTACTCAGAAGGATCTTAACATGGTCAGAAGAGATGGCTAGAGCTACTTACGGATTATGAAATCAACCTGCAGTATCATTCTGGGAAGGCCAACGTTGTTGTAGATGTATTGAGCAGAAGAGCCGGAGTTTATTTTCTAACAGCACAACCAGAGTTGTTAGCAGATATTCAGAAGATGGGTATAGAAGTCCTTCCTACCAATGTGGCATTGATGGCCAATATGCAAGTTCAGTCCAGTATAGTTGAGAGGATCAAGTTAGCGCAGTCAACAGATCCTAAGCTTCAGCGGCTTAGGGCAGAATGTGCAGCAGGACGAAGACCAGAGTTATGTATCCATGAGGACGATACACTTCGACATGGTAGGCGTCTTTGTGTACCTAGTGGTGATGTCAGACAGAAGATCATGGCAGAAGCTCATAGTTCTTAGTATTCGATTCATCTAGGCGGTACGAAAATATATCGTAATATCCGGCAGCATTTTTGGTGGAATGGCATGAAGAGGGTGATAGCCCGGTTTGTCTCTCGATGTTTAGTTTGCCAACAAGTTAAAGCGGAACATCAGAGACCGACTGGACTTCTTCAACCTTTACCGATCCCAGAATGGAAATGGAAGCACATAACCATAGATTTTGTAACTGGATTACCTAGATCCCCAGCTGGGAGAGATGCTATCTGGGTTATAGTCGACAGACTCACCAAGGTAGCTCATTTTCTTCCTTTCAGGGTTGGTCAGTCGACGTATCAGCTTGCAGAGATGTACCTCAGGCAGAAAGTCAGGTTGCATGGAGTACCAGTCAGTATTATATCCGACAGAGATTCAAGATTCACATCATACTTTTGGTGGAGTCTTCAGAAAAGTTTGGAGACTCGTCTCAAGTTCAGTTCAGCTTATCATCCGCAGACAGATGGTCAGTCGGAAAGCATGATCCATACTCTTGAAGAAATATTGCGGTCATGCACACTCGACTTCGGTGGTTCGTGGGAAGATCACCTGCATCTCGTAGAGTTCTCCTATAACAACAGTTTCCAGGCCAGCATCCAGATGGCACCCTTTGAAGCCATGTACGGCAGGAAGTGCAAATCTCCTTTAGCTTGGGATAACATAGACGAGAGGCAAATGCTTGGTCCAGAAATGGTGACACGAACTATTGAGGTAGTCAGGTAAGTCAGAGATCATCTTTGAGTTGCACAAGATCGCCAACGTCATTAGACCGATTCTCATCGGCGACCCCTTGAATTTTCTGTCAACGACCATGTATTCCTTAGGATCTCGCCTACCCATGGCGTCATTCATTTCGACGTACGGAGAAAGCTTAGTCCTAGGTATATAGGGCCATTCGACATTCTAGAACGAGTAGGTGATGTGTCCTATCGTCTCGCTCTTCCGCCGTCGTTACGTGAGGTGCATGATATCTTCCATGTATCATAATTACGATGGTATATCCCGGATCTGAGTCATGTTCTTGATCATTCAAAATTGGTTGTTGGTGCCAATCTTTCGTATGAGGAGAGACCCGTATCCATATTGGACTAAAGAGAGAAGATACTCAAGAACAAGACTATAAAGTTAGTCCGTGTTGCTTGGGGTCATCACTCTTTGGATGAGTCAACGTGGGAACGTGAGGATGATATCCGATCGTGATATTCCAACCTGCTTGACTCGTAAGGTATAATGTATTCTTATGCCTTATGCCTTCAACTTTATTGCTTGCATGAATGATTGCTTGATTGATTGCCTAGTTATAACTTGCTTGTGATTAGTATAACTTGCTTAACATCTCTAGCCTCTTGTTTAAATTCCGAGGACGGAATTTTTTAAGGTGGGTAGAGTTGTCACCCTCGAATTTTGTTATACATATTTTGGTATACGCATACGTATCTCGGACCCGTATTTCGACCTGTCCTGACTGGCTAGCCTTGGGTTTTTGCATTGGCGTGGGTTAATTAGCATTTCATGGTTCGTGTGGTCTATTTTGGCTTTGGCATGCATCGGGTTCGGTTTGGTTCGGCTTGGTTTGGCTCGGTTCGGGTTAGTATGCAAACCCCTACCTACCACCATCCATCATTTATTAATCCAACAACCCTTCTCTCTTCTCATTCATTTTCTCATTAACTTCTCTTCTTCTTTCTCATTTTCTTCTCCACCGAACACCCATAGTAGGAAAGTGTACCTTGCTTCCACTTGAGGACCCATTTTTATTGTTCCATTAGCATCTTCTCGTGGCCTCAAAATAGTTTAGAACTTGGCATTTTTCAGTTGGATGCATAGATTTTCGTAGATATAGGTTTTAGCATTTTTTTGAATCCTCATGGTTTTGATCTACTAAACTTGGTTGTTTCCGGAGATTGAAGTTCCATGTAGTAAGAATTTCAATATTACGCAAGTTTGGCTTTTGAGTGGTTGGATTTCATCAAGTCTTGGCCGAGATGGGGTTTCTTGAGTTTCTTGAGTCCCATGGCTGCATGTCTCGGCCTTGGGGAGATGATGAAGCCTTTACGCACACGTGTTTACGTGGCCGCCTAGTGTTTTCCATTTACGCACATGTGTTTACGTGCCCGTATAGTATTTTCCCTTTACGCACACGTGTTTACGTGCCAGCGTAATCTGTTCTACGCTGAGTTGATCCGAACTCTACGCAGGGGCTACTCTCGCTCGCATAGAGTCTCGCTCACAAGGAGTGCCCGCTCGCATAGAGTCTCGCTCGCGTGGAGTGCCCGCTCGCATAGAGTCTCGCTCGCGTGGAGTGCCCGCTCGCATAGAGTCTCGCTTGCGTGGAGTGCCCGCTCGCGTAGAGTCTCGTTAGCGTGGAGTGCTCGCTCGCGTAGAGTCTCGCTCGCGTAGACTCTTCCGCTCGCGTAGAGTCTCGCTCGCATAGACTCTCTCGCTCGCGGAGAGTCTCGCTCGCACGCAGCCTTACTCGCGTAGAGCTGTCTTTCCATGGTCTTGCCAGCGTAAAGCTATTTTACGCTCAGGGCCCTTGGCCTAGCGTAGTTTTGCTAGCATAAAGACTTTGAGCCCCTTGGTGTACCTTGCTTGTCCTTTTATGTTCTTGCACCTTTGTCATGAGCTTGATAATCACGAATTGGTTAGTATGATTGGAATGATAATTGTACACGGCATGGTATAACAAGTAACTGACGTGCCATGACATGGCAGGATATGGCAAGTAAGCCTGATGGGAACTATTGAATGCTGTTATGATGGCTAGCATGACATGACAAGAATGAATAGCCTGGACACCGTGGACGATTGTGTTTGTACAAATGAACTAGTATTGTCTTGCATCATGTCTAGGGCATAGACCCCTGAGTAGCACGGTCAGGGGTACCTACTGAAACTGACTAAGGCTAAATAACTAGAATAATCTAGTAGTCATGAAGAAATTTTCCAGCTACAGGCAATCCCGTTATCTGGGTGCCCCATCATAGGATTTGTAGCCTGCCGTCGAGTAGGGCACATTTCCAGTACACTGTCATGTGTTTCACCCTCCAGCTACTTAAGGGTACATGCGTTTCTTGGACGACGTACCCACATAAACTCAACCCCTAATTTTGTCTGGATAACCCGAATAGTCTGCAGGGCTTGTGGCTGTTGGAACATCTCATTGCATCTTGCTAGTAACTAGGCATGTGATAACCCTAGTTAGATAAAGTATCAAGCTGTACTTATTGCTTGGCTGTAAATGTTGGATGGAGTCTAACTAGTCCAAGCCTTGTCTTGTTCCAGTACCTGGCTACTTCGGAACATGATTGCTTATGCTTACTTTAGCAATAACTGATCGAAATAATTTCTTATCCTCTTGACATTTATTGCCCTATTTAGATTTCATGTCTTATTATTATCTTTCTTATTATATGTTCTGATATGCTGCTTTTAGTTCTTAAGTAGAGCCTCCTTTTTGGCACTTGCTCTTTCTGGGATCTGATCCAGCTGGTTTTGCATGGCCAGATACCGGAGCAGCTCTAGTGGATCTCCCTACCTTCCAGCCAGATGGTTACCACCAGGCGTAACGCTGGCAACGAGTGGGTTTTATTTTTTGCTCTCCCACTCTATTGTAAAAGTATTCTTTTGAGGCGTTTAGCCGACGAGCATGTGTTAGCTCGATTGTACTTTACTTACTGTCTGCCTACGGGCTGTAGCATGATTAACAAATCCTAGGGTTGATCATGTATGACTGAAACTCTTGCTAGTCTTTACATTTTATATGACTAGCTTCATGATCATCCAAATATATAATATATGGGGCACCTTGCTATTGTATATTTGGTGCTCTGACATCTTGTAACTGCTATTACTTGCTTGAGATTGAGACAATAGGCTTGTTCCTGACCATAAGAAACTGATGGCTTGTAGTTCAACCCTCATGTATCTAGACAGCCGTAACTGTATAGCGAAGTGGATTGCACTTCAACATACGTAGCTAGTTGTGCCCGCCCCCGCTCTCCAGTATTCTGGTTCTAGGATGTGACACTTAATAGGCTTCCTGATTGGACATCACTCGTTGGTTGGGTGAACCTTGGATTTCAATCTATATAGACTGAACGAGATCCCAATGATAAAACTATTTCTACTAGGTTAGGGTATCCTAGAATAGGTTTTCACCCAAGTAGTTGAGCTTGTTACCAGTCAGGTTGGTTAGCTAGGTCCATAAGCCCAAAAATGCGCCTTCAGTAACTTTTGTGTTTAAGTAGCACATGAGGCCTCATCTGGGCGGCACACTAGTGGCATGTGCGTAGTGGGCTTCGAGTAGATCACAACCTTATATTGGGTCGAATGATTGAGTCAAGGTTGAGGCTATAGTGGGAGTCGGAAAGTATACCGGTATTATGGTAAGGGTTATAGCTAGTCCTTTTGACCTAAAAGTCGTACCATAAAAATAGAGTACAAGGGGACGTATTTGAGTGTGACATAATATACCTAGATGAAGGTGGACTCGTCAAGATCTTGTATGTGAAATTTATTGGAAGGAAACAACTGGTCTCGTGCTCCGAATATTAATGACACGACCGGGGACACAAAATGATCTAAATAGAAAGTGGGAGTCCATAGGGCACTAATTATCATCCTAATGGAAATTATTATAATCATTCGGTAGTCCTCATATATCCTAAAATTCTAGGAGACTTACAGTCTACTCACCTTAGAAACTAGGACAAGGTTTTAGGAATAATGAGGTTAGAAGAATTCCAAAGTCCGAATATTGTGCCTCGACTCTTGTTAATGAAGAATAAGGCACAGCGTAACGGAATACGGTAGTTATAAGTCAAGTCAAGGACGTTCCTCAATAAATGGAAAACGAGTGTGTACAATGACACATGGTCGATAAAACAGAATGATCTACACGTCCATGGTATACAAGAGTTATCGACTGGGTAACCAACTATAAGGCACATCATATGAAGAGATTTCTAACAACTGAGTCGTGAATTTCTATTTGTGTCAAACCTGCCAGACTATTGTCACAAGGGTTCTAGTTAAAGCAAGCTTCAAACAAATGTTTACAGGCTCACAATATTTGGTCTCTTGAGAATAGGTAGTCTCCTAGGTTGGCATTTGATCAAGGGAAAGATCCTAATCATTCTCGGACTCCAATGACTAGAAGATTATGATAGTAGGTTTAGGGTCGAAGGGAGGACGAGTAACTTAAGGCAAGGTTCCAGTCATAGGACTGGCCGATGGTAGCTACACTTGCGTATACCACTATTATAGCCATGGGGATACTCTGTATCTATCTATCAATTACGAACTTTCATCTTTCCAAATCAGTGAAAGACAAAAACAATAAAGAGTTCAAGAAAGACGTCACTGATTACAATTACGTGATTCAAAGACGAATGTACAATTTAAGAGGAATTGTCAAAGCAGTCGCGGATGAGATCCTAGAGACATCTACATCTCAATCCACGTGGGTTAATCTGAGGGAGAGCGAACCGAGTGCACTAAGGTTGACCAGACCGTAGTACATCGATTCTGATTAGACAACATGTTAGTAGGCGTCCCCAATAACATATGTCTTGAATCAAGCTCGATAAAAGTGTAAGCTTGCAAAACTAAGCTGTAATAGCAGCGTTGGTCAAGGTAGTCAAAATATAAATATGCGAGATTTTTGAAAGGAGGCACAAGTGGTTAGAGTTTTGAGAAAATCAAAACCTTACCTGGTGTTATTGCTTATACAGTCATCCTACTATAAGGCCTTGGTCGACTAATGGGTTATGGACCTCTAAATTATATATTCTTGGTAAATCGATTAGTGTCAGTCAATTACCTCGTCAATAGATCACAAGGACCATGAAATGCTAGGTTGGGAGACATGCTATTCAACTTACTGAACTTTCACTAGTTTTGGCTTTGGATCTTATGGGACAAACATGCATTTTCCTATCCTCTATAGTATCCTAAACTTGTAATCACGTCTGAAGTCATTTCACCGAGAATTATGCCTCGCCCGTATACTCTGGCTGTGGCAAACCCTTGGTTCCGTGATTCAATTGTGATAGGCTATCAGATACTCTACCTTACATTGACATAAGGGCCTAAAGAGGTCAACGAAGACATAGTTTTAGCAATGCTCCATAAACTACAATTCTTTGAAATGATTTCAATTATATGGGTTGTGCCTCGCCAGTGCACTGCTGGCTGGCCATCGCAGTCGTTAAAATTACTCCATCTATATTCCTAAGAACTTCAAGGAGCTGCTAGAAATTCAAACTAGTTGACTATGATAGAAAGCGTGAACATCTGCCTATAGGTCTCAATCCTTATAGTGAAAGATTGATCAGGGAGGAAATAACTAAAGACAAGGGGAATAAGAACATCATATCTTTATATCATATGTATTTCAAATGGTTGAGAAAAGACTTTGAATCAAATCTACCTCATGATTCGTATATGAATAACAGAATCAGGAATTATAAACCAGTTCCTTACAGTAAAATATAATTTAAAATAGGCAATTAAGATTTATATCTAATAGAGCAAAAAAAATTGAACAGTTATATCAAGATTAGAGCCTTAATTCTAGAAAAGCCTAACTTACCAAGTGAATAGTATATCTACATCGAATCATATCATCATATCAAAAGTAATAGTGTATCTATAGGGATCTGGAAAGCTATCTAAATTCAATCATTCCTTATCTAAATTATATGGCCTATCTGACAACCTTAACTACCCCACGGTCAATTTAAACAAGGGACTCCTAGTCCTAGTCATTCTCTTAAATTAATTTAACCTAAGTTGTGAATGAGCATTTCTAGTCGCAGGCTCGCAATGGTACGACTAACTTAAATACCATCACAAGTTCGCAATCTTTTGCAAAAATGGACCTGCATGGGACACCACAAAAACTTGTCACGACCCGCACCCGCTTTTCGGATACGAGGTGTGTCCAAGCCAGCCTACGCCGCAGAGTCGACGGTAGAACGCTGTCAAGCCCGCAAGAAATAATTGCTCAAATTAAACTTTATTGCTCATTCACATTTCTAAATTTATTATAACATTTATAATATTTATATTTAAAGAAAATACAAAGTTCTCACAATTAATGAAAATGATACAATTGCTATCTATTTCTAGGTTTCTGCCTGCAAGTACACCCATATCTCCTAAAGCTAAGTGAAGCCACAGTTAACCTGAAAAATGTTGGTTTCCAGTCAGGAATGGAGCAAGCACACAAACCGACGGCAATGTGAGAACACAATAGAATTAACAAGACATAAAAATAACATATGAGAGATGAAAACTATAAAGTACTAATGACATGACAAGTTATGAAGAAGACAAGAAAAACAAATAAAAGACAACTATCTATGTGGTTTGAAATATCTTTTTCGACATGTGAACGGCTAGGGGGTAAGTACGGCACCCTGTACATGTCGTGTGCAGCTGCTATCAGTCAAGATTAGACATATTGGGATAGTTCTGTGTAGTCCACATGTCTACTAAGATATTTTGATGAGTGTGTCAACAAGCAGCAAGACATATGTATAATCATGAAATGAAAAGACTACCATGAATCGAAAGCAATCAGAAAGTGCACTTGCCTGAGGTCCTTAGCTGGAGAAACCAATAGTACAACCATATCAGCTGAGTTACTAAAGTCAACACATGCAAAAAGTCTGCAGATGCTGAAATAAACATTACCAATGCTCTCAAAATAGTCAAATTATCTAGAATCACCTATCATTAAGTCCAATTCTGGACACAGGAGCAAAACGATAATTTTGGATCAAAACGGTGTCCGTCGTTGGACCTGCTTTGCACCGAAAAGTGGGTCAGAGTCAAAGATCTCTAAAGTCGTCAAGCTACATATCAACAGGTCCAGTTTTTCGATACGAACCCAACCGTATGTCCAAAGTTGGATTCCGGCGGACTGTGCACAAAATCGCCCGTTGAGTCGGACCGTGGGGCCCGCAAAATGGTGATCCGATCAACTGTCTCAGAATTGGACCAAACTTGGCATATCGGATCATAAAAACGATACGGTCATGTTGGCGCAAGTTTCGTCTCAATCTGACGAACGTGCACGAAGTAATTGGAAAATTTGCACAAAGGCCGATACGGTGAATTTTGATGGAAACACATCAAATTTGCCGCGCACACGCAACCAATTTGAATTTTATCAAAGCCCATACGTCCAGAAGCCGATACGCACCTTTCGATGCTTACGGTTCACTACCACGTCGCCCGGATTGGCGAGACGCACGTTGGATCGAAAGAATTTCTAGTTTTTGAAAAACAGTTTTATCAGGTTTTTCCCGATTTTCAAATTGATTTTTAACAGAAAATAACCAGCTAGAAATTAAACTAAAAATAGGTCTCGATCTCGGTTATGTTGTCTACAAGGCTGTTCAAGCGGTTTTCCACGTTTCACGATATCCTGGTCATAAATCGACCGCCAACTTTGGGTTTCGGGACAGTTTCCAATTCCAAGAATTCGAGTTTTTTCTTGATTTTGGGACTCATTTATCGTCGTGTACAAAGCAAAATAAAATGAAGTATCTGAAGGGAAACGAAGTCGGTTAGGTAGTCGACATACCGGAGAAATTCGTTGTAAAAGCGAACGACGTGGAGGGAGTTCTACCAATACAAAGTTGGGTCGCTGTCCTGATATTGCTGTTGTGTTCCTCTCGGTTGTACTGTTCGCGCGCATTCCCGGCGGTCCGCCGGCCAGTGGTCGCATGCGCGGCGGCGCCCAGTGCTGGGAAGGTCGCCAAGGTGGCTGGGGCTCGGCCTGGTTGGCTAGGGTTTGGAGTTTGATTGTTCCCGATCGATCTCTCTCTCTCTCTCTCTCTCTCTCTCTCTCTCTCTCTCTATGTTCCTTATACCTATATATATGCGATGTACTGTACGGGGGGGTTAATGTTCGGGCTGGTTGCTGGGTTTGAGGGCTCGGCCGAGGGCCTGGCTTCTTTTTTTTTCTTTTTCTTTTTATTATATATATATATATATATATATATATATATATATATATATATATATATATATATATATATATATATATTTTATATATATATACATACAAATATATATAATATATTTGTATGTAATATACTTGTATGTAATAAATATATATATATATATATATATATATATATATATATATATATATATATATATATATATATATATATATATATATATATATATATATATATATATATATATACATACAAATATATATAATATATTTGTATGTAATATATTTGTATGTAATAAATATATATATATATATATATATATATATATATATATATATATATATATATATATATATATATATATATATATATATATATATAAATATATACATACAAATATACACATGTATATAATATATTTATATATACATACAAATACACACATTTATATAATATATTAGCGCATAAATTATAAATCACATTATAACAATTAAATGTAACAATTAAATATAACCATTAAATATAACCATTATTGATTTATAAAATTAATAAATAGACCATTAAAAAAAACACGAAGTATGTATATAGCAATATACGACTCAATGTATATTGAATACCATTTGTACATTTACTCTATAAACCCAAATAAAATTTAGGCAATTATATTTAGAAAATGCTATCGTAATTCCAAAGTAGAATATTATTATAAATAACGATATTATATATATAATTTATCTGCTAAGGAATAATCAAATAAACGAATGCTATTGACATTATTTACGAATAATTACCAAAATAACCATATAATAATAATACAAATAACCCACTAAATAATCAAAAGAGTCTTGGTGAACATATCTGGCCCTAGAAAATTGTACCAATATTCTAAAACTCTATTTAAATATTAATAATACCCATTTTGTATGAAAAACCAAATATTTAGAAAATATATATCAAGTCCTAAATTAATTAAGAAATATTTGTACACACATAAAATATTCTTACATGGTCTGTCCTTAGATGCAATGCATCACTACAAGGGCTTGTGCTTGGCTTGGGTCCATTCCGAACTATATTGGTACGGCCGGGTCTCCTACAAGTCAATAATCAATAATAATCAAATAATTAAGACATCTATAGAGGTTAAGCCGCAACTTGGCCTGGTTTTCCTAGTTAGGACAATCCTATGGCTCGGCCTTCCCTTACCATGGCTAAACACTAGTCAAAGTACGCCACTGCACTATTCGTGCCATGATTCCTAGCCGTCTTGTACATCAAAACTTCACCATGGCTAAAGTCAACTATCGTAATAATAAACTAAATAATTATTTATAAAAATCTAAAAATCACCATTTAAATAAAATAAATAAAAATAGATATATTTCAAAATTTTCGGGAAGGGAAGCTACAAGCAGAGAGGAAGAACAGAACGTTAATAGAAATGATTAATTCAATCATGTTGACTGCGGGTCTTTCAAAATGCTACTAGGGAAAAGCTGCATTGACGGCCACTTTTATTCTAAATAGAGTGCATCTTGCAACTTCGGACGTTACTCCTCCTGACCTCTGGTTCAAAGTTAGACCTAACTTGAATGTCATTCGAGTGTGGGAGTGTCTAGCATATGTGAAGCTTCCAGATCTGAAGATTCAGAAGCTCGGGACAAAGATATAAAGACAATTTTCTTGGATTATGTCGAGAAGAGTGATGCTCGAAGATTTCTTAATATTGAATCAAATTATATAATTGAATCTCACGATACAGAATATTTTGAAGACAAATTTGCAAGGCATAAGAACATTGTTCTTACTGATGTTCCGGAGAACAATGAGGGTGCACAGGAAACTGAATTTTTTTAAAGAGAATGTAGTCCAAGAAGATGTTGTTGTTGAAACAACGGTTGAACCAGAACTCGTTGAACCGTAAGCGTGTGAGTAGGCCGAAGGATTTCAGAAATGACTTTATCACCTATCATGTGGAAGCAGATCCGCTTACCTATGATGAGGCGATGAAGACCAGAGATGTTGTTACTGGAAGGAGACGATAGACAATGAAATTGATTTAATCACCTCAAATAACACTTAGGTGTTGGTTGATCTTCCGGAAGGAGCAAAACCCATCGGATGCAAATGGATACTACATCAAAATAGGGATTTTCTAACATAACTTTTTTTCAACCGCTAACGACTTTTTACCGTTACAAATTACTAACGATATAAAACCATTTGAAAATTAAAAAGCCCTTAGTATAAATAGAAAAAAATAAGTTTTAATATTAATAACACATAATATTAATTTTCTAATACTTAAAACCGTTGGAAGTTTAATAAAAAAGAAAAAAAAAACTATATCATGTGCCATAGTAAGTGTTATTAGGAAGTGCTACTGTCCATTCCCAAACCCGAGCCACTAGCTCTCCCAATCGCGAGCCCCCTTAGCCTTCGTTCTCTCCTCCCTTATTCCCCTCCAAAACCCTAATCCACTGCCTCTCCGCCACCGTCGGGGAGTCGCTGGTGTCCACGTCTCCATCGATAATATGGCCTCTCCCGATGCCACCTCCTTCGAGATACGTACGAGGAACCGGATCGGGCTCCTCCAGGTGATCGTCGGGGTCTTCAAGGTCCTCGGCCTCCGGATCGAGCACAGGAACTCGGATTCCGTCGGGGGCCTCCTCGGAGGACCTCGGTCGGATCGAGAAAGCCCTCTAGGACGCCATGGTGGAAACCAAGTCCGACTCGTTGGCGAATGCAGGGGCCGGTTCGAGGGGCGAGGATGGCAAGGCTAGGGTTAGGGTTCACATAATGGAGAAGGTGAGGGCGGAGAGGTTGTTTGGGCTGATGGGCGGGTTCTCGAAGAATGATGCGGTGAGCCTCCAGAAGGACATACTTGACCACGTTGAGTACACGACGGCGAGTTCGAGGTTTAGCTTTGACGACTTTAAGGCATATCAAGTGTAGTTAAATAATTCTTTTTGGTGATTTTTCGTTAAATTATAGGTGATATGCTCCTTATGTGCTATATATTTCATCATTTGTAGTTAAATTCTTTTTGGTAGTTATATTTACATCTAAACTGAATTTTCTTTTTTTTAATCTTAGGTTCTCCATGAATTCTTTTGCTGGTGGTGATGTTCTTGTACTATATGCACATGTACCATTACAAAATGCTTCTCTTTCTGTACAAGAGGTATGTTTGTTGAAAAGTACATCTACTAGTTGCTGCTCCTTGGCATATTATATATTGTTTTATAAGTTTGATAAAAGAATCTTGTTGCTAACTCAAAGATACGGTGCAATTTGGAATATGGTTGAGAATTTCATATATAACTGATTGTTGTAGAATTAACTTACAAAATTTTATGATTCTTACAATTTCTACTTACAAAATTAAAGGTTTGGTACCAACTCAATGGTATATGCAATTGCATATGGCTAACCATTTTCTTTATTTTTTTAGACAATATTATATGGTTACCGAATTCACATTATATCGAATGGTTTATACTGTATAGTAGATTTTTAGAAATTCGGTCATGATGTATCACAGTTGCTGCTTGAAAATAATTAAAATTCTATCAAATTTGCAAAGAGATGAAGATATCTGATGATGCTCTTCCTTCTTCTAGTGGATCCTATACAATGGATACCGAAGCCTCTATTGGCTCATGTGGTTCTTCTATTTGTTAGAGTATTGAATAGAGGATACAATTCTATCACCATGGATCTTTTGTGGAGTTTGTGCAACAATGAGCTCAGAAATGAGCTCGGATGGGAGGAGTTTTGAGGCGCGGTATGTGAAGTCTATTTTACCTCTCTCTGTCACGCCCCAGAACCAGAATACTGGAGAGCGGGTGAGAGACACAGCCGCTACGGACATTAAAGTGAATCCCACCTCGATATACGATCACGGCTATCTAGATACGTGAGGGTTTAACTACAAGAAATTAGTCTCTTAAGGTCAAGAACAAGCCTAGTGTCTCAATCTCAAGCAAGCAAGTAAATATAACAAGATGGTAGATCATCAGACATACAAAGTAAGGCATCCCATATATTACATATTCAGATGATCATGGAGCTAGTCATACAAAATGCGAAGACTAGCAAGAGTTTAAATCATACATGATAAACCCTAGGATGTGTCAATCATGTTACAGCCCCTTAGGCACACAGAAAATATAACCTTTCAATACGAGCTAACACTTGCTCGGCGGCTAAACGCCTAAAAAGAATAATTTACAATAGCATGGGAGAGCAAAATAAAAACCCACTCGTTGCGAGGGTTACGCCTGGTGTTTGCCATCTGGTTGGAAGGCTAGAAGATCCTCGGGTGCTACTCCAAAATCTGGCCACACAAAATCAGCTAGGTCAGACCCCAGAAAGAGCAAGTGCCACAAGAGAGGCTTCACTTAAGAACTAAAACCAGCATATTAGCACATAAAGACATAATGATAACGAAAGACATAAATTAAAGGAAATAGGATGATAAACGATAAGATAACTAAAGGACTACTCCAGTAACCAAGTTACAACCGGTAAACCAGACAAGGACCGGGGTTGTAATCTTTCACTGGAACAGAACTTAGTCTCTAACCAATTATCTATAAAGTAAAATATAACAGAAACGTGCAGAAATAACCATGTACTGGACTTGCCTAGACAAGACTAGACATGACTCCATCCATCAATCACGGCCAAGCAATGAGTACGGCTTGATACTTTAACTAACTAGGGTTATCATAAGCCTAGTTACTAACAAGATGCATCGAGATGTTCCAACAGCCATAAGCCCTGCAGACTTAATCCAGGTTATCCGGCCACAAGTTAAGATAGTTGGATTAGGTGACTTGGGGGTACAACACATGACAGTGTGCTAGAAATGTGCCATACCCGACGATGGGCTACAAGTCCAATTAGAGTGCCCAGATAACGGGACAGCCTGTAGCTGGGAAATCTCTTTATGGATTACTTGATCAATCTAGTAATCATCCTAGTCAGATTCAGTATGAATCCCTGACCGTGGAAATCAGGAATTCATGTCCTAGACATGATGCGAGATGAGACAACTAGCTTATACAAGCACAACCATCCACGGTATCAAGACAAGGGTTACTTAGCAAGTCAAGATAGTCGTCACAACAGCATATCAAGATTTATTATGTTAGATTACTTATCAAAATTACTTATCAAGGCAAGAGTGCGTCATAACGGACCACCATCAAGAATTATCATGTCAAGTTACTTGTCAAGAGTGCACCACGACGGGTCACTATCAAGAGTTATCATGTAAAGTCATAATGTCATGTCGTATTTATGTAAGTGCACCACAACGGGTCACTGAACATGTAGTTTTTATCACTTAGTTGTGTTCAGATTATTATATCAATATTGCTTGTCTAGGGTGTGCCACAACGGGCCACCATTAAGAATTATTATTCCATTAACATGTCATGCTCACATCGTGTTCATGTCGAGTTCATATCGAAAAGACGTAAGGATATAAATTAGGAGAATGCAAAGAATCAAGAAGGGGATCCTGGGAACACCATGCGCCCAAAGGGGTGCATGTGCCCAGGGCTATGCGCCTAAGCTATGCGCCTGCGTATATGCGCCCAAGGAAGGAGGCACGGGGCACTTGGGCACACGCAAGGTCATGCGCCCAATCCAAGGGATCGTCAAGGCAATGTGCACTTAAGCATGGGGGTGGTCAAGGCAATATGCACTTATGGTGGCATGCGCCCAAGAGAATGGAGGTCTAGGACACATGCGCCCAAGAGGATGCATGTGCCCAAGGGGTTATGCGCCTAGCGCCCATGCGCCCACACAAATCGTGGGCGCTTAGTTGTGTGCCAGCACTGTGGAAGGCAGGTAGCTTGGGCGCATATATAGGGCTATACGCCCAAGGCTGAAGTCTCTGTGGGCGCATAAAATGCCATGCGCCCACACTATTCTTCTTCTCCAAAATTCCGAGAAGAAGGCCATGGAACCCATGAACTTCAAACTCCCATAACTTGGTCAAAACACAATAAAATCTAACTTTTCAAAAGTCTACGTTATGTAAAATCAAATTCTCTACCACATGGAACTTTTAGTTTTCGAAAACAAGATGGTTTGATAGATCGAAACCCAAAAAAACTCCAAAAAGGTGTATAGTTAGATCTATAATAATATATACATGAAACTGCAAAATGACAAGAACTAAAGTAGCTTAGAACGTTACATAGACGAGATTAGAACAATAAAATAGAGGGTTCCTTCATAAAGCAAGTTACACTTGCCTAAGCTTGGTGGGTGGAGGAATTAATGAAAGAGGAGGAAGAAGAAGTAATAGAGGAGAGAGAAAAGTAGTTGGGTTTATAAAGAAGAAGGGGGGTTTAACATGATGAACCATGTAAATAAACCAAGCCTAACCAAAATGAACCAAGCCAAACCGTGATATGCCATGATGAACCTAAACATGATTAAACCAAAAACTGGCTAGCAAGGCGAGATAAGTAAAAATACTTGTCATAATTCCGTACACGTATACTGGAAATACGGATAACGAAAAACGGTGGTGACAACTCTACCCACCTTAAAAGAATTTTGTCCTCAGAATTTAATCAAGAGGCTAGAGATGTTGGGGCAAGCTATACTAATCACGAGCAATCTACGACTAGCAGTTAATCAAGCAATCATTCATGCAAGCAAGGATTTAAAAGCATAAGGCATAAGGAAGATATTATACCTTGAGTCAAATAGGTATGGATATCACGATTGGATATCATCCTCACGCTCCCACGTTGACTCACCCAAAGAATGATGACCCCAAGCAACAGGGACTAGATTAATAGTCTTGTTCTTGAGTACCTTCTCTCTTCGGTCCTATATAGATACGGGCCTTTCCTCATACGAAAGGTTGGTACCAACAACCAATTCCGAATGATCAAGAACATGACTCGGATCCGGGATATACCGTCGCAATTGGGATACATGGAAGACATCATGCACCTCACGTAGCGACGACGGAAGAACGAGACGATAGGACACATCACCTACTCACTCTAGAATGTCGAACGGTCCTATATACCTAGGACTAAGCTTTTCTCGTACG
Source organism: Iris pallida (assembly GCA_029216955.1). Classification (NCBI taxonomy): domain Eukaryota; kingdom Viridiplantae; phylum Streptophyta; class Magnoliopsida; order Asparagales; family Iridaceae; genus Iris; species Iris pallida. The sequence goes on from JANAVB010027600.1 coordinate 105,812, forward strand.
CCGAAACGAATGACGCCTCGGGTAGGAGAGATCCTAAGGAATACATGGTCGTCGATAAAAAAATTCAAGGGTACGCCGATGAGAATCGGCCCAATGACGCTGGCGATCTTGTGCAACTCGAAGATGATCTCTGACTTGCTTGACCACCTCAATAGTCCGTGTAACTATCTCTGAACCAAGCATTTGCCTCTCGCCTATATCATCCTATGCTAATGGAGATCTGCACTTTCTGTCGTACAAGGCCTCAAAGGGTGCCATCTGGATACTGGCCTGGAAACTGTTGTTATAGGAGAACTCCACAAGATGCAGGTGATCTTCCTACGAACCACCGAAGTCAAGTATACAAGACTGCAACATATCTTTGAGAGTCTGGATCGTGTATTCTGACTGACCATCTGTCTGCGGATGATAAGCTGAACTGAACTTGGGACGAATCACGAATCTTTTCTGAAGACTCTGCCAAAAGTACGATGTGAATCTCGAATCTATGTTAGACACAATACTGATTGCGACTCCGTACAATCTGACTATCTATCTGAGGTACATCTCTACAAGCTGATCCGCCTACTGACCGATTCTAAAAGGGATAAAATAAGCTACCTTGGTGAGTCTGTCAACTATAACCCATATAGCATCTCTTCCAGCTAGGGATTTAGGTAATCCGCTTACAAAATCCATAGTGATATGCTCCCATTTCTATTCTGTGATTGGTAAAGGTTGAAGAAGTCCAGCTGGTCACTGATGTTCAGCTTTAACTTGTTGGCAAACTAAATAACGAGTGACAAACCGAGCTATCTTTCTCTTCATGCTATTCTACCAAAAATGTTGTCGGATATCACGATACATCTTCGTACCGCCCGGATGAGTCGAATACAGAGAACTGTGAGCTTCTGCCCTGATCTCCTGTCTGATATCTTCACTGGGTACACAAAGACGCCTCCTATGTCGGAGTGTACCATCTTTATGAATACATAACTCTGGTCTTCGTTCTGCTACACATTCTGCCCTAAGTTGCTGAAGCTTAGAATCTGTTGACTGAGCTAACATGATCCTCTCAACTATGCTGGACTGAACTTGTATGCTGGCCATCAATGCCACATTGGAAGGAAGAATAATTTCAATACCCATCTTCTGAAGATCTGCTAACAACTCTGGCTTTGCTGTTAAGAAATAAACTTCAGCTCTTCTTCTCAATGCATTTGTTACTACGTTGACCTTCCCAGGATAATACTGCAGGTTGATGTCATAATCCACAAGTAGCTCTAGCTATCTCCTCTGACACATCTTATGATCCTTGGGTAAACATATACTTAAGACTCTTGTGGTCGGTAAAAATCTCCACCCGATCTCCATACAAATAATGCCTCCACAACTTAAGTGCGAAAACCATCGCTGCTAACTCCAAATCGTGAGTTGGGTAATTCCATTCATGATCACGAAGCTGACCTGACGCCTAAGCTACTACCTTACCATGCTGCATCAAGACGCATCCTAATCCCTTATCGAAGGTATCACAATAGATTGAAAATCCTCGTATCCCATCTGGAAGTGGTAGAATAGGGCCGTCATCAATCTCTGCTTCAACTTCACAAATAAACTCTGACACTATGATGTCCAAGCAAACTGTACATCCTTGCGGGTCAACTGAGTCATGGGTACTGAAATCTTGGCAAAATATGATACAAACCGCCGGTAATAGCCGGCCAATCCAAGGAAACTTCGAACTTCTACGACGGTGCTGGGTACTGGCCATGTCTCTATAGCCACTATCTTCTAGTGGTCCACTTCCACTCCACCTCTGGTGATGATGTGACCCAAGTACGAGATACGATCCAACCAAAACTCGCACTTACTGAACTTTGCGTACAACTCGTGCTCTCTGAGAATCTGAAGAACTATACTGAGATGATGCTCATGCTCCGCTTCACTCTTCCTATAGACCAGGATATCATCTATAAACACTATCACAAACTGATCCAAATAGGGCATAAAGATACGATTCATGAGGTCCATAAATACGGATGGTGCATTGGTCGCTCCAAATGGCATAACAAGGAACTCTCAATGTCCATATCTGGATCTGAACGCTGTCTTTGGGATGTCTTGTTCTCTTACTCTGATCTGATAGTACCACGACCACAAGTCAAGCTTCGAAAATACTACTGCTCCTTTGAGTTGATCGAATAAATCATCTATCCTTGGTAGAGGATATTTGTTCTTGATTATTACAGAGTTCAAGGTACGATAATCAACACATAATCTTGACGTACCATCCTTCTTTTTCACAAGAAGTATCGGGACTCCCCAAGGTGATCCACTAGCACAAATGAATCCCTTGGTTCTGAGTTTTTTAATCATTTTGTACAAGATCTCTAACTCTGAAGGTGCCATCCTGTAGACTCCTCCTGACACTGGTGCCGTCCCTGGAAGCAAATCAATAGTGAACTCTATCTCTCTCTCTAGAGGCATGCTTGAAAGTTCTTCGAGAAATACATCAGGAAACTCCTCTACTACTCTGGGAAACTGAACTGCCACTGCCACTGCTACTGACATCCGCAATACTGGTGGAGAAGGTTCTACTTCGCCTCTGGAAAATAAAAACTCTGGTTCGCCGAAAATACCAAAAATAATCCTGCCAATATGGCAGTCTATTCCTGCGTATTGATCCTTCAACCAATCCATTCCTAGGACCACATCATAGTCGGCCATCAAAAATTCTATCAACCTAGCGGAAAACTCTCTGCCACTAACTACGATTCTACACGAGGAAAAGACTCTATCTACTCCTACAAGACCGTTACCAGTAAGTATATTGAGCCTTACTGATGATGACTCGGGCTCCAGTCCTATCTGTGTCATGAATCGTGTAGACGTAAATGTATGCGATGCACCTGAATCAAATAATACTAATGTTGGAAAAGAGTTGACGAGAATAGTACCTGCCACCACCTCACCTGATACTAATTCTTCTGCCACTAACAAGGCCATAGCTTGACCTTGCCCTCTTGGTGTTGGTCCCCTCTGCTGGAAACCTCTGTGCTTGCTCTGAATCTGAACATGGGCATACTGCTGAGCCTGAGGCGGCAATAGCCTCGGAGGCTGGCACTGCTACTACACTGGTGTTAGACCCCTAATAGATGGACTGGTTAGGTTTGATGACGATGAACTGGCTCTATTCGGACAGGACCCTATCTTATGATCCGGTGCCCCATAAGATTGCTTGATAAACCGTGTGTGTCACAAAATTGCTTGAATTCTTTATTCTCAAATTTGCCGCCATAATCACTACGAATACGAGTAATCATGAACCCTTTTTTATTTTGTACTTTCTTGCAAAAGGTGACGAATTCTGATAATGCATCATTCTTGCGTGCAAGAAAATAAACCCATGTATATCTAGAGAAGTCATCTATAATGACAAATGCATATAACTTACCACCTAGACTGGCAATTCTATTTGGTCCAAATAAGTCCATATACAACAATTATAAAGGTCTAGTGGTACTTACAGCGTTCTTGGATTTGAATGCGGATTTGGTAGCTTTTTTCTTTTTACATTCACTACATACCGTATCCTTCTTGAAAGAAATGTCTGATAAGCCGCGTACCAACTTCTTCGTAGATAATCTTGAAATTGTATCTATGTTTGTATGACCGAGTCTCATATGCCATAGTTGACTCTCAACGCTTTTGGCCATCAAACATCTACCTGCTGTGTTAGCATCTTCCAACAAATAGAATACATATATATTGTCTTCTCTAATACCTTCAAATATAGTACTGCCAGTTGAATTATCAATTATAGTACATTTATCTTCTACGAAGTTAATACCATAACCCTGATCAGCTAAATGGCTTATGCTGAGCAGATTATGTTTTAACTCAGTAACTAGACAAACATCTTTAATCACTGGATAGGGAGCCTTACCAATGTCACCGATACCGATTATGTACCCTCTTAAATTATTACCGAAGGAGATGTATCCTTCTTTATTCCTCTTCGACAGTGTTACGAATAATGAAGCATCACCAGTCATGTGCCGTGAGCAACTGTTGTCGAGAATCCATTTGCTCCTAGCATGTGAAGGGCGTCCCACCTACAAAACAATTTATAGATGAAACTCTTGGTACCTATTTCTTGTAGGGTCCTGACTGGTTAGTTTTCGGCATCCATGCATAAACATTTAAATCTACTAACTTTCTGATTCTACATGCAGAAGATATATGACCCATGAGGCCACAATAATGACATTTAGCATGTTGAGTGTTGAAAGTAGTGTGAGGTGCATGATTGGTAGGTTTTGGCTTTCTAGTATAGAAGAATGCATGCCTATTAGTCTTCTTGGGCATAGTCTTGGTATGGTTTGGTCTGACAGTGTTGGGCGTGTTCCGATGATTCGGTAATTGACACATGTTAGAATAGGAAGCAGCAACTTCAGGCCGTTTTCCTAAACTAATTTCCAACTTTTTGGAAGTGTCATATAATCTAGTATAGTCAGATGTGAGTGATTCTAATCTAACATGTGCACACTGGAGACTCTTCCTCTCCTTAGATAGGTCTTTCTTTAACTGGATAATAGTTTGGTCTTTTTCTTCGGATAGCTTAACAGTCTCGTGTAACAACAATTTAATAGAAGAAAGCTCACCAGACTCAGTTGAAGAGTCATTATTTCTAACCAGATCTAATTAGTTGGTAAGTCTTCCTATTTCACCTTTGTACTCTTTGAGTACCTTCTTAGAGATTTCATATATTTACTACGCAATTTCCTGTGATCATCTAACAGTTCACTGAAAGCCTCTCCTAGTTGCTCAAAGGTGAAATCATCATACGGATCAAATAGAGGATTAGTAATTACTGATCACAAGCCATCAAGCATACATTTGCAGCGTCATCTGATTATTCATCTTCTGTGTCGCTGGCTTCACTTTCATGCCATATGCTTGTGTTGGCGTACTTTCTTGATGTAGATTTCTTCAGGTAGCCTTTGTCATATTTGCTGCTTTTCTTTGATGATGATGCTGAGGGACAATCTTTCTTCATGTGTCCTTTCTTCTTGCATCCGTAGCAAATAGGATCTTTATCGTTGTTGTTGTTGTTGTCTTTGCTGTCTTTTGTTCTCCTGTTAAATCTCATGAACTTCTTGAATTTTCTTACCAGAAGAGCTTGATCTTCAGAGTCGGAGTCGCTGTCGTCAGAATCATCTTCGATGGTTCTTCTATGTTGAGCCTTGAGAGCGATTGTCTTCTCTGATTTCTCCTTTGGTGTAGCATCTTCAATGTCTTGAAGTTCTAACTCGTGAGTGAGTAGCTTACCCATGAGTGTTTCTAGAGACATTGTTGAGAGGTCGTTCCCTTCAATGATTGTTGTAGCCTTTGGAATCCAGTTCTTTGTAAGGGCTCGTAGAAGTTTGCGAATCTTCTCATGGTTACTGTAATCTTTGCCTAGTGAAGACAGAAGATTTACAATATCCAAGAATCTTGTAAACATCTGAGTGACTGATTCACTTGGCTTCATTTTGAACGCCTCGTACTCTTGAGTAAGTCTGCTGATTTTTGACTCATTGACTTGTGTTGTTCCTTCGTGGGTTACTTCGAGAAGTTTTCACACTTCGTTTGATGTTGTGCAAGTAGACATCCTGTTGAATTCAATTCTGTCTAAAGCACAAAATAAAGCGTTAATAGCACGTGCGTCAAGACTGGCCTTTTTCTTTTCTTCCTCTGTATATTTGTCATGGGGTTTTTTAACTAAAACACCATCAACATTAATACGAGGTGGCTTTTTATAGCCATCAATAAATATAGACCATAAGTCAAAATCAAGAAATTTCAGAAAGAAACTCATACGTGTTTTCCAATAAGTGTAGTTTGTGTCGTCAAACAGTGGAGGTCTGTTTGTGACTTGGCCTTCACTTGTGAATTTCACAGTTGCCATGTGTAATGCTGTGATCTATATAAAAAATTGAATATAACTGCAATTTTACCTTGCTTTACCTGTATAACCTGCTCTGATACCAATTGTAGGAACGAAATTGTAAAGCAGAATACTCTAGAGGGGGGTGAATAGAGTAGGCAGCGGAATATTGCTAATTAAAAATCTTGTTGGCAGTTAGATCACAGATATTATAATAATCACAAAAGTAAATGACAGAAATTAAAAGTGATCAGAAGGCAAACACAAACACCAAGATTTATACTGGTTTCCCTCTTGTGAGGACTAGTCCAGTCGGAAGAACTCTAGCTTCCAATTGAATCCACTATTGGAAAATCCTGTAAGTTTTCAAATAAGTCCTTGCAACTTCTACAGACGCGAGCTTTGATACGAAGAACTCGACTAATTTCAATTATGAAGAGTTATATCTTCTATCAAGCCTCTGATTACAATTGCTCTGAAACTTCTAGACCGTACCGCACTGGCAAATCGACTAGAGGATTGTAACTGGCTTGGGATTTGAAAATGAAAGCTTTTTGAAAACTCTTTGGAAGAATGTAAGCTCAAGAAGAGAAGAGATTGAAAGTGAATTGGTGATTTGAAATGATCGAAATACTTTTCTATTTATAGTTTTTCCAAAGACAGAACTCTGACAGAATTCGGGCAGAATTCGGACAGAACTCTTTGTAACAAACCGCAACTAAGGATGACCAAGTTCAAAATCCAACGTTCACTAACATTCCAATTGGCCGAACTCTGGCCAAACTCTGGCCGAACTCGGACCGAGTTCTGCTAGGGTTCTGCCAGTTCATTTTGAAAAAAATCAATTTTGGCTTTTTGAAAAGTCTTTCAGAAGCTTTTTGTAAAAAGGATGTTTTTCAAAAACGTAGGTCATTTGTAAAAGAATAGGATGGTTTTGAAAAACGTTTTCGGATAGCCTATTTGCCAGTACGACTCGGTATACAATGTATTCCTAGACTCAATAAAATGAAAAATTATATTGCTTAACAGAAAGTACATTTGGAGTGGCAAACGGCTTCAGTCTTGAACATAGTTGATATCCATCGTTGAGCAGTATCCAAAACGTCGTAGGTAAATATCTGAATTGACTTGCATCTATATCGAGACAGAGTTTGATCAATTATTAAAATCAGGTGTGACCATGACTAATGGGCCAACATGGTCACCCTACAAGGAGCTCCAATAGTCAAAGCCCTAGCTGTCGGGGCTGGTGCTGATTACTGGGATATCTGTCCATGAGACCTTTTCCGTTCTCCGCTCCTATCTACAATCCTCTAAGAAGTATACTCATGTCTTTTCGTTTCTCGCAAGACGCCATCGAATGTCTGGTGCTCAAACTGCTCCACTGCTATAATGATCTCTAGGTGGAGTCCCTGCTGGAATTGCTGGGCTCGATCCAATTCGGTTGCCACCAAGGTAGGAGCAAACCGACTAAGTCTAGAAAACTCGACCGCATATCCATCGACCGTTCTTTCCATCTGCTTCAAATTGGTGAATCTCGTCTGCAAATCATACCGAGCTACTGCGTCGAAGTACTTGGTCTGGAACTTATTGCTGAATACCGCCCATGAGACAGGTGTCGGTAATCCAACTGTTAGCATCGCCCACCAGCTGCGGGCTAAATCAAATAACTGCAAGCACACAACGGCCACCTTCTCTCCTTCGAGAATTCTACCTGCCTCTAGGATAACTTCTATATCCTGAAGCCAAGCATCAGCAGTGATAGCATCTTCACTGTCATCAAAGAAGGGAGGGTTCAGACGCTTGAAGCTGTTGGTCGTATTGTTCCCTTGGTAATCAACTCTGCCAATGGCATCTTATACTGTCTGGTACAGGGCATCGCCCTAACGATCTTGTGACGCTAGTAATTCCCTGATGAGTCCTACCAGGGTTCCATTATCAGGCCCTGCAGGCTAGACTGGCTGGAGTAGTGGCTCCTGACCCCCAGTAGGCATTGTTTGCCATTAAAATCTTTTGATGTAATTTCAATACAAACAGAACAGTGTTACAATATAGGACTTAGACGTAGTCCTAGGAGTACACTTTTGTTTATCTGAGTCCGTTGTGCCGATGGAGCGAGTGGTAATGTGTTGACTCCGTTGACGATCTGACGACGGTTCTCAGTTCTCTGAAGATCTGGGTTGCTCTAGGTGCAGGAGCTTGCAGAGAGGAAGAAGAAGTTGAGTGTTTGTATCTGCCTCTCTCTATATGTAGCTGGTGATTGTACGATGCGTCTCTGTCTGTGTGTGTGTTAGAAGAAGATGATCCCTCTATTTATAGCTTTACAGGCTGGCTGCTCATGCGCACATGTAGGATACGCCTGTACGCGGGGACGCCACGTGGTGGTTGCTGATGGAGGCGCATGGGCGATGCGCCCTGATTGAGGAGTTAAACTCTTCTTGTTGCTGTCGTGGGCTGCGACAGAGCTGACACGTAGCAACGGAGAAGATCTTTCAGTTGCTGAGATCTTGGATGATTAGCACCCCTTCATAGGCTGAATCAAGTCAAAGGATGCGTGTCGTAGGTCCATGGCTCGAAGATCTCGGATTTGGTGGGAAGTGATCTGATAGGATGCGCCTGGGATTGGGCGCATGAGAAGACTTTGGCTCGTAACCTTTAGGAGTCACGAACCAGTCGGGACGCATGGCTTTTGAGGCGCATGCGGGGCTTCAGTAGTGACTTTACTTCTGTCTTTAGGGATCAGAGAAAAAGTCTGAGGCGCACGGCTTTTGAGGCGCATGCAGAGATTTGGGCGCATGGCTGCGGAGGCGCATGCGAGATGGTTGGACGACCACGTGGCTTGTAACCGTCTGAGGGAAGTAATGATGATGCTGACGTCGACGATGCTTCGTTTTCTGAAAAAGCTGTCAACTGTTTGGTCCTCGGGGGACGTGCTGCCAACTCTGTCAGACTTTAGCATTTAATGTTCTTTGACAGTTGATGGGTTTGTTGAGTGGACGCATCGATCGACGTTCTACTAGGCGTATGGGGACGCATGGGGCGCATCCTTATGAGGCTGATGGGCGCGTCAGTATGATGCGCGGTCTGGCCGTCGCATCCACTTTGCATGATACGTCTTTATGGGCCCGACTGTTACGTTCATCGAGTGCTTTAAATAGTCGTTCTTGACTCGGCTGAATTCGAAGCGTCAGGTTCATCACCATTAATGCAAATTTATTGCACGGGACTCGGAGAGCCAGCCACTTGGCGCATGGGTTTGATTTGCCCGGCCTATAAATAGTGGCATGGAGAGGGTTTGCTTCTCGTTCTCTCACGTCCTCCCGAAATGAACTTGTTTACTCGAGCACATTCTGTTGATGAGATGCTCCCAAGGGTGAAGATGTGACGCATTGTCTTCATTGATGCACTTGAAGGTGACTGTTACATCCAAAAGTCGGAGTCGAGGGCTTCTGAGGCAGACGGAAGGTGCCCTGTTGCATCCAAAGATCGGGATGCTCGAGTCTCGTCTCCGTTATGCTGGAAGAGCCGCAGATCTGAATTGCGGTGCTGCAGCTTTGGAGGCTCTTTCGCTGCTCCTTTAGCGGTGTTTCGATTGCGGTCTTCCTTGGGCTTTGGGAGAGCTCCTCCTTCCGCTAGAGTGGGTGTTGCCCATTCTGGTTGGGTCGAAAGCTGCTCCTTTAGCTGCAGGTTGATTTGTGGTGCTCTTCTCTTCCTTGGTTTGAAGAGCTCCTCCTCCAGCTAGAGGGTTGATTGCCACCCTCGTTCTGCTCAATAAATACTTCATTAGTCGAAGCATTTGATGGCGCATATGCTGACACTTCATGATGCGCCTGACTGGGACACTGAAGGACAGCACATAACTGAGCTGCTGAAGGGATGCACATAACTGAAGATGCACATAACTGAGCTGCTGAAGGGATGCGCCTGGCTGAGAGCGCATGGTGGGATGCGTCTGTTTGAGGGCGCATGGCGAGATGCGCTTGTTTTGAGAGCGCACGGCAAGATGCGCCTGTTTGAGAGTGCACGGTGGTTGCTGCGCCTAGTTGTAGACTTAGGGTCTTTTCTTTGTAGAAATTCTCCTTTTAATAGCTTTTTTTAAGACATGTAATAAACTTTTATGTGAATAAAAATCTTCTTTTAATGTCTATGCTTTGCTGTGCCAAGTACTTCGTCTGAGCTCCCTGGCGCATGTGATGTTTAGGCGCATAGGATTTCTGGTCCTGAAATTCCATGCTTCTATAGGCATGACTCTGGAGGCTACCCCTGAGTGCTGGGCTTGGTCTCCAGGTTGCTGCTAGTTTACTGGAGGTGCTCCGCCTTGCCGATCGGTAGGACCAGGAACAATGCCGCTGAAGAAATGACATGGAGAACAATAAGGAAGGACCATGATAGATCAAGGATATAAGCATGTGATCAGATCAAGATTTCGGAAAGATTAGAAGACACGAGTAGAGATCAAGGGCGAGTGCTGATTGAGACATCTATTCAGTGAAACCCTCACATACATTGATTTACAAGACCAGCATGGGCCACCACTTAAACCGTATCACACCCCAGAACCAGAATACTATAGAGCGGAGGAAAGACACAGCCAGCTACGTATATTAAAGTGAATCCCCCTCGATATACGGTCACGACTGTCTAGATGCGTGAGGGTTTAACTACAAGCCATTAGTCTCTTAAGGTCAAGAACAAGCCTAGTGTCCCAATCTCAAGCAAATATGTAAATATAACAAGATGGTAGATCATCAGACATACAAAGTAAGGTGTCCCATACATTACATATTCAGATGATCATGGAGCTAGTCATACAAAATGCGAAGACTAGCAAGAGTTTAAAATCATACATGATCAACCCTAGGATGTGTCAATCATGTTACAGTCCCTTAGACAGACAGAAAATATAAGCTTTCAACACGAGCTAACACTTGTTCGACGGCTAAACGCCTCAAAAGAATAATATACAATAGAGTGAGAGAGCAAAATAAAAATCCACTCGTTGCCAGGTTTATGCCTGGTGTTCACCATCTGGCTGGAAGGCTGGAAGATCCTCGGGTGCTACTCCGAAATCTGGCCATACAAAACCAGCTGGGTCAGACCCCAAAAAGAGCAAGTACCACAAGGTTGGCTTCACTTAAGAACTAAAACCAGCATATTAGCACATAAAGACATAATAATAACGAAAGACATGAATTAAAGGAAACAGGGTGATAAACGATAAGATAACTAAAGGACTACTCCAGTAACCAAGTTACAACCCGTAAACCGGACAAGGACCGGGGTTTAGAGCTGCAAATGAGCCAAGCCGTTCGCAAGCTGCTCGAAGCTCGGCTCGATAAAAGCTCGTTTGAGCTCGGCTCATTTAGTAAACAAGCTGAGCTCAAGCTTCATTTTCGAGCTCGTTTAATAAACGAGCCAAGCTCAAGCTTAAAAGTACTCGGCTCGTTTGAGCTCACAAGCTGGCTCGTTTATGAGCTTGCGAGCTAGCTCGTTTAGAAGCTCGTTTAGGAGCTCGTTTAGGAGCTTGTTTAGAAGCTCATTTGTTCTTTGTTGATTTCTAATTTTATATATGTTTGCATAACAATATGGTTGTCTGTACTATATCCTTAATAATTGATATTAAGGAACTTTTTTAATTAAATTTTTATAAATAAATTGTTACTATTACAGGTACTTGAATTCAAATCGAACTAGCTTGAAATCAAGCTCGTTAATCAGCTTGAAATCAAACTTAATAAGCTTAAATAAAGCTGAATGAGCTTGAAATCAAGCTTAACGAGCTTAATTTTGAGCTTGTTTATCAAGCTTAAATCAAGTATGAATCAAGCCAAGCTCGAGCTCAAACCAAGCCAAGCTAAAGCTTAATATAAACAAGCTCGAGCCAAGCTCAAGCTCTAAAATAAAAAACTTATCAAGCTTGAGCTCGAGCTCGATTAATTCTAGTCAAGCCAAGCTCAAGCTTACGAAAGCTTGGCTCGACTTGGCTCATTTGCAACCCTATCGGGGTTGTAGCCTTTCACTTGAACAGAACTTAGTCTCTAACCAATTATCGATAAAGTAAAATATAATAGGAACGTGCTAAAATAATCATGTACTAGACTCGCCTAGACAAGACTAGACAGGACCCCATCCATCAATCACGGCCAAGCAATGAGTACGGCTTGATACTTTAACTAACTAGGGTTATCACAAGCCTAGTTACTAACAAGATGCATTGAGATGTTCCAACAGCTACAAGCCCTTCAGACTTAATCCAGGTTATACGGTCACAAGTTGAGAGAGTTGGATTAGGTGACTTGGGGGTGCAACTCATGACCGTGTGCTGGAAATGTGCACTACTCGACGGCAGGCTACAAGTCCAATTAGAGCGCCCAGATAACGGGACTGCCTGTTGTAGAAGCATGGAATTTCAGGACCAGAAATCCTATGCGCCTAACATCACATGTGCCAGGGAGCTCAAATAAAGTACTTGGTACAGCAAAGCATAGACATTAAAATAAGGCTTTTATTTTCATATAAAAGTTTGTTACATGTCTTAAAAAGAGCTGTACAAAGGAAAATTTCTACAAAGAAAAGACCCTAAGTCTACAACTAGGCGCAGCAACCACCATGCGCTCTCAAGCAGGCGCATCTTGCCATGCGCCCCCCAGCCAGGCGCATCCCTTCAGCAGCTCAGTTATGTGCATCCTCAGTTATGTGCATCCCTTCAGCAGCTCAATTATGTGCCACCCTTCAGCGTCCCAGTCAGGCACATCATGAAGTATCAGCATATGCGCCATCAAATGCTTCGACCAAGGAAGCATTTATTTAGCAGAACGAGGGTGGCAATCAACCCTCTAACTGGAGGAAGAGCTCCCCAAACCAAGGAAGAGGAGAGCACCGCAATCAACCTGCGGCTAAAGGAGCAGCTTTCAACCCAACCAGAATGGGCAACACCCACTCTAGCAGGTGGAGGAGCTCTCCCAAAGCCCAAGAAAGATGATCGGGGCACCGCAATTTCGATCCGCGGCTCTTCCAGCATAACGGAGACGAGGCTCGAGCATCCCGATCTTTGGATGCAATAGGCACCTTCCGTCTGCCTCAGAGCCCTCGACTCTGACTTTTGGATGTAACAGTCAACTTCAAGTGCATCAATGAAGACCATGCGTCGCATCTTCATCCTCGGGAGCATCTCATCAACAGAATGTGCTCGAGTAAACAAGTTTATTTCGGGAGGACGTGAGAGAACGAGAAGCAAACCCCCTTCATGCTACTATTTATAGGCCGGGCAAATCAAACCCATGCGCCAAGTGGCTGGCTCTCCGAATCCCGTGCAATGAATTTGCATTAATGGTGATGAACCTAACGCTTCGAATTCAGCTAAGTCAAAAATGGCTATTTAAAGCACTCGAAGAACGTAACAGTCGGGCCCATAAAGATGTGTCATGCAAAGCGGATGCGCCGGCCAGACCGCGTATCGTACTGACGCGCCCAGCTCCCATCAGCCTCATAAGGATGCGCCCCCATGCGTCCCCATGCACCTAGTGGAACGCCGATCGATGCGCCCACTCAACAACCCATCACCTGTCAAAGAACATTAAATGCTGAAGTCTGACAGAGTTGGCAGCACGTCCCCCGAGGACTGAACAGTTGACAGCTTTTTCTGAAGACGAAGCGTCGTCGACTTCAGCACATCATTGCTTCCCTCCGACGGTTACAAGCCTCGTGGCCGCCCAACCATTTTGTATGATCCTCCGCAGCCACGTGCCTAAATCTCTGCATGCGCCTCAAAAGTCGTGCGCCTCAGACTTTTCTCTGATCCCTAAAGACAGAAGTAAAGTCACTACTGAAGCCCCGCATGAGCCTCAAAAGCCATGCGCCCCGACTAGTTCGTGACTCCTAAAGGTTACGAGCCAAAGCCTTCTCATGCCCCCAATCCCAGGCGCATCCTATCAGATCACTCCCCACCAAATCCGAGATCTTCGAGCCATGGACCTACGACACGCATCCTTTGACTTGATTCAGCCTATGAAGGGGTGCTAATCACCCAAGATCTCAGCAACTGAAAGATCTTCTCCGTTGCTACGTGTCAGCTCTGCCACAGCCCACGACAGCAACGAGAAAAGTTTAACTCCTCAATCAGGGCACATCACCCATGCACCTCCATCTGCAAACACCACGTGGCGTCCCCACATATAGGTACATCCTACATACGTACATGAGCAGCCAGCCTGCAAAGCTATAAATAGAGTGATCATCTCCTTCCAACAGACACACACAGACAGAGACGTCGTGCAATCATCAGCAACATATAGAGAGAGGCAGATACAGACACTCAACGTCTTCTTCCTCTCCGCAAGCTCCTGCACCTAGAGCAACCCAGATCTTCAGAGAACCGAGAACCGTCGTCAGATCGTCAACGGAGTCAACGCATTACCACTCGCTCCATCGGCACAAGGGACCCAGATAAACAAAAGTGTACTCCTAGGACTACATCTAAGTCCTACATTGTAACACTGTTCTATTTGTATTGAAATTACATCAAAAGATTTTAATGGAAAACACCTGTAGCTGGAAAATCTCTTCATGGATTACTTGAACAATCTGGTCATTATCCTAGTCAGATTCAGTATGAATCCCTGACCATGGAAATCAGGAATTCATGTTCTAGACATGATGTGAGACGAGACAAGTAGCTTATACAAGCACAACCATCCACGGTGTCAAGACAAGGGTTACTTAGCAAGTCAAGATAGCCGTCGCAATAGCATATCAAGATTTATTATGTTAGGTTACTTATCAAAATTTCTTATCAAGGCAAGAGTGCGTTACAACGGACCACCATCAAGAATTATCATGTCAAGTTACTTGTCAATAGTGCACCACGGTGGGTCACTATCAAGAGTTATCATGTAAAGTCATAATGTCATGTCGTGTTTATGTAAGTGCACCACAACGGGTCACTGAACATGTAGTTTTCATCACTTAGTCGTGTTCAGATTATCATATCAATATTGCTTATCTAGGGTACGCCACAACGGGCCACCATCAAGAATTATCATTCCATTAACATGTCATGCTCACATCGTGTTCATGTCGAGTTCATATCGAAAAGGCGTAAGGATATAAAATGGAAGAATGCAAAGAATCAAGAAGGAGGATCCTGGGAACACCAAGCGCCCAAAGGGGTGCATGCGCCCAGGGCTATGCGTCTAAGCTATGTGCTGCATATATGCGCCCAAGGAAGGAGGCACGGGGCACTTGGACGCAAGCAAGGTCATGCACCCAAGCTAGGGGATGGTCAAGGCAACGTGCACTTAAGCATTGGGGGTGGTTAAGGCAACATGCACTTATGGTGGCATACGCCCAAAAGAATGGGGGTCTGGGATACATGCGCCCAAGAGGATGCATGCGCCCAGGGGGTTATGCGCCTAGCGCCCATGCGCCTAGCGCCCATGCGCCTACACAAATCGTGGGCGCATAGTTATGTGCCAGCAATGTGGAAGGCAGGAAGCTTGGGCGCATATATAAGGCTATGTACCCAAGGCTAATGTCCCTGTAGGCGCATAAAATGCCATGCGCCCACACTGTTCTTCTTCTCCAAAATTCCGAGAAGAAGGCCATGGAACCCATGAACTTCAAACTCCCATAACTTGGTCAAAACACAATGAATTCTAACTTTTCAAAAGTCTACGTTGTGTAAAATCAAATTCTCTACCACATGAAACTCTTAGTTTTCGAAAACAAGATGGTTTGATAGATCAAAACCCAAGAAAACTCCAAAAAGGTGTATAGTTAGATCTATAATAATATATACATGAAAACGCAAAATGACAAGAACTAAAGTAGCTTAGAACATTGCATAGAAGAGATTAGAACAATAAAATGGAGGGTTCCTTCATGAAGCAAGTTGCACTTGCCTAAGCTTGGTGGGTGGAGGAATTAATGAAAGAGGAGGAAGAAGAAGTAATGGAGGAGAGAGAAAAGTAGTTGGATTTATAAAAAAGAAGGGGGGTTTAACATGATGAACCATGGAAATAAATCAAGCCAAACCAAAATGAACCAAGTCAAACCATGATATGCCATGATGAACCTAAACAAGATTAAACCAAAAATTAGCTAGCAAGGCAAGATAAGTAAAAAATACTTGTCAGGATTCCGTACACGTATACTGGAAATACGGATAACGAAAATGGAGGTGACACTCTCATTGACCATTTATATTTTAGTACTAGTCTATGATCTATTTTCATTCACTAAATGGTTATTTGCTTCTGTTAGAAAGAAGCTTTTAGCTATTAATAAACTATATTTCTAAATGTTTACTTGATAGATCCAAAAAACTATTTAATAGTCACTAGGAATCACAAGCTATAGCTTCCGTATATACGGTGTGATGAAATGTGTCTGAAAATAAGGCAAGTGGAGAGAAGTGGAGGAGGCTGATCTGTTATCCCTTCCAACTCATATTAACCATAGCAATGTTTCAACCACAGCACTTAATTAACAAGGAGAGGATTATGTAACTTAAACAAATCACTACTATTATATTAGTACTATGGTACTTCCAATCAATGCCAGTTCTATTATTTTTGTTAAGATGGTTAAGTGTGTTCACTCTAATGTAAGATTTTCTTGTAAATGATTTCAAATCAATTCCAGTTAGTTCTATTTTTTTCCTTAAATTCTTGTTTATATTCTTCTATATTGACCCTTGCTAGTAACGGTCGTTCCTACATTGTTGTAATCAGCCCTCAATCTCAGTCATATGAAACTTAGAACTATAAGCTCATTAACAAACTAAGCAAATACCAAAGAAATTACAGATACCTATTTGTGGTGTCTGATACACATTCGAAACTACACAGCCCAAATTTTTTAGAAAATGTGTTGACTGCCATTTTAATTACCATAAGTTACAGGTAAGGATACTTCAAAAGAAGCTGCATGAGGAGATTAATTTGTAATTGGCATTGGAAAATGCTATAGGATATAACTGTGAACCTCTATTATTTCCTTCTAAATTCTAGATAAGCCATTTTTGGGTCCGTTAAGATGCTATCTTCCTTAGTTTCTTCTGGTATTATAACAAATTTTGACTTCTCTTACATTTCTTAAGTTTTTGGGTTCATGAAAATTGTTTATGCTCAGGATCTCCTAGCTAACATAAATGCATTTGAGATTGCAGTTACAAAGCTTGAAAAGGAATTGGAAGCCTTGTATTCCGGTTTAGTCAGGAAAGGAACGAGTCTTCTTTCATAAGATGTCTCGTATTAAAAAAATTGTTAGTAAATTAACTCATCTATCTACATGGATGAAGATCTTATACATGTCGAAAATGCTGCGTCATTAGCTATGTCAGATCTTGCTACTGATGTTGTTACTGAGTTAACTTCCCTTACTGGGACAGTACCCAGATACAGCATGGTTGTCTAGAGAAGGTACATGGCAATACTCATTTATATTATTACTTCCCTTATATTATTCGGCCAATAATGCAGCATTTTCATCAACTAAGCATAAACATGGTTCTTTATTTATATTATTATCAAAGTTGACTTAGTTATTCTTGCATGCTAGTTAATTTACCCATGTATGGAGCCTAACATTATAGTGAATTGTTATCGAAGTTGACTTAGTTACTTCCCTTGCATCATTTGAACAAGAAGGCTTGATTCTCTATATATTGTCTAGTAAATTTTTGACTTAGTTATTCATTTATATTATTATCGAAGTTGACTTAGTTACTTCCCTTGCATCATTTGGCCAAGAAGGCTTGATTCTCTATATATTGTCTAATGAATTGTCGAAGTTGACTTAGTTATTCATGCATGCTAGTTAATTTACCCATGGATAGAGCCTAATATTATAGGCTTTTCCAAGCCTAAAAATATGGTACCGAATCTTATTATAGCTCATGATCGTGACCACTCCTAAACAAACAGATATATCATGGGGGAAATATTAACTTGTTAAGAGATACTATTAGATTAACAACAAGACATCAACTAATCTTTGCTCTTAGTGAGCCATTGAGAATATTAGAAAGAAAAAAATGGCCAAAAACTAACAATTTAAATTGTTCCTATCCTTTCAGTATATTTCTCTTACACGTGATCAACTTCTAGTCAGGTACTTGGCCGCAGAGTATACTCAAGCAGGCCAAATTACATAGAGATGATGTTTATGTATTCGGAGTGCTGATGATGGAGCTCATTACTGGTGTGAAAAGCAATTAACTTAATAAGACGCAGAATGCATCTCCGACATTGGGTAAGGTTAATTTGATGCATACTCTTAGTAAAGAATTTTTTCTATTTTAATCTTTTTCTTACATGATGATCAACCAAACATGTAAATTCTTTAAAGAACATAAAGCAGATGATAATTCATAAAGAACATATGACACTGCTAGATACGATATATCTATTTCTTCATATAGGCAAGAAAACAAGTATGTAGAGTTTCTAAATGTTTTTTCACATAAATATTACAGATGACTCCATTGATAAGAATATGAATGTTCAAAAATTTCTCAGACCCTCAGTTGAAGGAAAGGTATGATAAGCAGTTGGGATGATGAAGTAGAGCGTGGTATCACAATTAAATCAACTGGGATATATATCTCTACTAGCAGGGGCGGCCCTGGCCCAGGACAGGCTGGGCGATGGCCTAGGGCCCCCTAACGAAATGGGGCACCAACATGGAACTGTCTATAATTAAACTGGTATGTATCATGTGTCTTTCTTTTAACAAAAAGTATTGTGGTGTAGTGGTTATAATGCTAGACTTACATTTAAGAGGTCCTTGGTTCGAATCTTGACTATAACAAAATTTTGTTTTATTTATATTTTTTACATTATGTATGAGGGCCCATTTTAAAAGTTTCATCTTGGACCTCCAACAGCTCAGGGCCGGCCCTGTCTACTAGGAGATGAGGAAGAAAGATCAAGAAATGAGTACTTTTCAATCTCATCAACGTGGACATGTCGACTTCTCTTCTGAGGTTACTATAGCTATTTGTATTACTGATGGTGCTCTGGTGGTTGAACGTGTGGAGGGTGTGTGTTGTATAGACAGAAACAGTTCCCAGGTAGGCAGTGAGAGAATCAGGCTAGTTTTAACTGTTAACAAGATGGATCGATGTTTCTTGGAGCTTCAGGTTGAAGTTAAAGAAGGATACAATCTTTTTCAAGAGTTATAGAGAATGCGAATGTTATTATGAAAAAGAGATACAAATTTTGGATGGTTCATTTTCTTTTTATGTTGTAAGAGGTTATGTAATGCATACGGTGAGACACCATTATATGAAGAATAATTGTAATTAGAAATATCTTTATTTATAAATTCAACTACTGGTGTTATTTATTAATTTTAAATGTTATTGACTGATTGTCTTGTGTAAATTATGTTTTTCTAATGGATATTTTTTAATAATTGAGAACTTACAGCTCATGCTCAATAAAGGAGCTCAATAGAGTTATTAATTAATTTTTTTTTAAAATCATTTGTAACGGTTAAAACTATCGAAAATTTCAAAGGTCATCTAGTTTTTGGTTCAAGGGAGGACCATTAACTGGGAAAATATCATGAACAATGGGTACATGCCCTCTATGGCATGGAGAGGTTACGGACCTACAACCACTGTTGTCTACTATATATTTTCTGTGGAAAACGGATCCTGTGGTGAGGATGTCTTAAACGCCTTAATGAGTTCTCAGGCAGATTGAATGCCTGGTGTGCTTTACAGAAAGCACGGTAGCACAACACTACAAGGAGTGTAACTTCATCCTACAGTGGGGTGACTCCACCATGAGGTTCCCGATTAGGGATAATGCCTCGGCTTTACGAGCCAAGTCACAGCGGCGTAGCACCGCAAATAGGCAGGTAGCCTAATATTGTATGATAAAATTAAAGAGGGGTAGACAGTACTACAAAAGGAAGGTGTTTCCTATGTTACAGTGGCACGACACCATGATGAGGTACCCAGATAGGGAGAAAGCCTCGGCCGTGCAAGCCACGTGTCACGACCCGTACCCAGTGTAGGGGCATGAGAAGTAGGTACGTCCAGCCTACGTCGCAGTGTCGGAGGTAGAACGATGTTCTAGGTTACTATCTAATCAACAACTCACGCAATTATATAATGTACTTGTCAAATCTCAACTCCGAACGGAGGACAAGTGTAGATATAATGAAACTCAATCACAGTCTAAGCACGATAGGATAACACAGAAATCTATACTAAACTCAAAGCAACAACTTAAATAAACTTCTAAAATAATAATATCTCAAACAATCTCAAATACAACTCAAATCTCCACTTATTACAATACAAGTTCCAACAGAGAAAACTAAACAATAAACTAGCAATCTACTCCAAGCTCTACTGGTCCTCTAGGCTAGCTGTGAATCTCTATGTTACCTGTAATATTTTCAACAGGTCCAGTCAGGACAGGAACGAGCACAATACATCTCACGCAGTTCATATCATGTCAGAAGATAATAAACATACAATAGGGTACGATATATGAATAACTGAAGGAATGTACATAAAGTAAAAGAGATAACTGTAATAGAAATATCTACTATAAGTAGAAAACTATCAGTGACTAGTGAATCAGAGTACAAGATAAACATGTGAACAGTTGGAGGTGATTCATGAGAGGTTGAACATGGCTATACTACTTTGGAATTATTCACATGACTATTTCTACGCCCCCATCCCCAATCAATACACAGGGATCCAAACATGTTACGTTAAGATTCATGATCTCACTACCTCATAGATGAAAGCACACGTGAAATTGATTCATGGAGGCTCTGTGAACATGAGAGTACATGAAACTTTAGAGTATACATGAATAGTGAAGCATGAAGATACATGATGCAAGTAAAACACACGACATGAAGTACCTGATGCTCCCGAGGGAGATAACATTTCATGAAAAGATCCATATAGTACCAATCCATGTTACCAACGTGACAGCATACAAGTAAAGTAATCTAGAGCAGGAATATAAGCTCTAGCAAGTATGAAACGGTCAGAGAATGTACTCGCCTGATACCCTGAACAGCTGATATAAAAAGATGGCCAACTGGAGTCACAAAGTCCTAGTTATAGCAACACAGGTTATAAAGAGTTCAATTTATACGGTAATTGAAATTATAATGTAATCTACATGAGTCTAAGTCAATCTAGGCCAAAGTCAACTCTTGGTCAACTCTGGTCAACTATAAAGTCAATCTATGTCAACTCTAGTCAGCTGTGGTCAAACTAGCTAGGGTTGGGTCAACAATGGTCAACTAGTCTAGGTTAGTCAATTCTTGGTCTAAACAAACTAGGTCTATGCAAATCAAGTATCCAAGATAGCTACTAACTCATAGCCTAAGTCACTTGCTAAACTAAATACAAAACTAAACCATAAGCTAACAAGGCACACAAACTTAGTCATATAATGTATATATATTATTCACATTCACATTCACATATTCAGATACATAGATATATATAGAAAAGCTATATATATAGGCACATACATACATATATATATATAGAGAGAGAGAGAAGGAGAACTAAAAGAGTAAGTGAGAGTGTGTGTGTGTGTGTGTTTGGCATGTGTGTGAAAGGATATGTGTTAATGTTCTCAGATTTAGTGATAGGTAGGCGTATGTGACATGGGATATATGGTGTCAAAGGGTGTATGAATGTATGTATGTAAAAGGTTATAGGTTAACACAGATTATAGAAATACATACATACATGCTTACATTGCATACATGCATACATACATATCATGTATACATACATACATTGCATACATGCCTACATACATATCATATATGCATACTTGTATTCATTCATGCACCTATATATACATACATAGATGCATACTCTACATTATATTACATTCATTCCTGCATACATGCATATATATAATATATGCGTATAAACTCATATGTTTAACTCAAAATATATGTGAATACATACATTATATTACCTTAACACACATATATATCATTTATTCATATCTCATATGCATGCATACTTCAGTTCATGAAAATCCATTCACATATCATTAAGTTGCATACATATACTAATTTTTATTACATACATGCCATTCATGGATATTACATACTTATATGCATCTATACATTATATACATTGTATACAACATATAAAAATAGAAGAGGGAAAAAGGGGGGAAACTGAAATGGAAAGGGAAGAAAAGAAAAAATGTAAGGAAAAGGAAAAACAGTGGACATATGTATGCTTGCATCATATATTCTACATTATCGTGCATGCTATCATTATATATCACTACAACAAATATGGCCTACAATAGCATGTGCCAAACGCTGTAGAAAGCCTTCTATAGCATATTCTGTCCGCTATAATTGCCCCTGCATAGTATGTGAACACCATAACATTATAGCATTCTTAAATGCTGTAGATGAATTATAGAGTTTATGAATGTTGTGGATGGTTTATAGCGTTCGTGAATGCTATAGATAGATTATAGCATTCATGAATGCTGTAAATGGTCTATAGCGTCCTTGAATGTTCTTGATGAATGATAACGTTCATGAATGTTGTAGATGGTTCTTAGCGTTCTTTAATGTTGTCGATTTATTATAACATTTCTAAACACTGTCGATTTTTTATAGCATTTTGAGTGCTATAAATCTGCTACACAATTTTATATCTAAATACCTATTATGTATCACAAACAATTAATCTGGGCATCACATACAATTAACCACATAAAAATTTATACTGAATCACAATTTTGATTTCAACAATTTTAGTTGCAACTTCCATTTTGATCAATCAAGATATATAAATGGTTTGCCAAAATAAATAAATTCATACATTTTTCATTAAAATATTTAAGATGTACAAAAAGTTGTTGTGCGCCTAAAGTGATTGAAATAGTAGTCCAAAATAAAATTTTCATATAAAGAGAATCCAAGATGTACAAAATATTTATAAACTAACGCTAGTCCAAAATCCAACTAAACCATTCCATTTTCATACAAAATGTCTGTAGGCCAAAATGCAGCTCGATCGACTCTTTCCTTCTAGCTTATATCCACAACCATAAAAAATTTACACGCCAACCTACACAAATTGAGAAAAAAATACATTAGCATTATTATATAAAAATATAAGTTCACACAAGATCATGTATCCATGTATTCCATAAACATTTATCTTTGTTGCATTTGTATTCCAGTATTCCTCCTACTTTTCTAACGATCTAGTATCAATCTATATATGTTAACTATATGCCAGAATACACACTAAGATGTAATACATCTACAAAACCTTTGTAAGAAAAAAGTTGGACTAGGAAGAGTGTGTACAAAAGTAGGAATTGGATTACATACTTAGATCACAATTTTTATGGTTTTTATGTTGGAGTTTTGCCATAAATTTGATTTTGCCATAAATTTATATCATTCGACAATAGATTACATACTTAGATCGCAATCTTTATAGTTTTTATATTGATTTTGCTGTCAAAATTGAAAAAAATTGTACATAAAAGTTCAGTTCTTTTTGTTGTAATCGGTTCATAGAGCATTAAAATTAGAACATGTCAAAATTGTTGTTTTTTAGGGATTTATGTTGGGTGGATTTACTCATGGCAAGAATACTTAGCGGGAATGAAACAAGAAAGCTTCACAAAAACAAACTATGTAACATGATCACCGTATGAAAAATACAGCAATGTCTCATAAGACATATCAGTGCCATCACCTTACCTTGACCAACAAATAAAGAATGTATAGGCATTTTCACATATATTGAGAGGAGGGTAGTGCTAAGTATCATTATTAATAAAAAAATGAACTGCACACCAATTAGTTATTAATTTAGAAGGAATGACTTTCTATAAACCTGTGTATAGATAGAAAATAGAAAGACATCTGGAAACTTGGAACTCTAGAAAAAAAAGTGTATATGGCTCCAACATTAGGACCAAGGGCGTACAACTACATTTCACATAATAGAATTGAACCAACCTGCGAGGAATGTGGAACTTTCCCGTTGGCCATGCTTTTTTTATAATTTTTACCGTAGCAAGTTGAGCAATGTTCCTGTAGTTGAAGTAAATCAGTCTATATAAAGCTGGATACTTTTAATCAAAACCCTATTATGGTAGAAATCATTCAATATTGTAAAATCAGAGTTTTAAAATGAAAGAAGCTTCCTAGAAATTAAAAACGAGAAAAGCTATACGACTGAAAGATATTCCTAGTGTAGTTCCTTAAAGTTTTATGGACGAATAATTGATGTGGCTAACCAAACTTACATTGAATTAACTTCTGAAGATTTGAAAATGCCTAATGAGTGTAGTAGTAGTATTTTATCTCTTTATAAACATAAGGGATGTATACAAAGTAGTACCAATTTTTGATAAAATGAGCTTATGAGTCACATGGTGAAACTATAGGAGAGAATTGCTAAATGAAGATTCAGAAAAAAAAAAAATAAGTACTTTTAAGAATAAATTTGGCTGTCAAAGAAGTCTGGTAAAGGACATCATACTGTCAGGAGACTCTCGCTTATTTGCAGCATCCGGAGAGGGTCAATATGTACACAGTGTCATCCCCATATATATATATATGAAGAGGCTATTTTTGTGACTCAAACACATCCTCAAGGATGCAAGCAAAAAACTTTACAACTGCGCTAAGCAACGCCCTCCCAACGAAGAGTACTATAGATGCCAATTTGTTAGGATCAACAATAAACTTGCCACGGACAGATTATACATAATTTTTAATTGTCTTAAGACATATAATATGGTTCCTAAAGTGCCGATCTGGTGTGTTTTGGATGAAAAATTAGTATCAGTAACTGAATCAAGATTATTACGTTATTCCTTTATCAGTATTTACTATATTGTAGACAAGGTTAGGCTTGTTGGTGTAATTATTGTTAATTACAAAAATAAATATTAATTCTATTCTCCAACGAGAGTTGCAAAAGCATCATGTCGAATAGCTCTATCAATGCCATCTAAATAAGAGGATAATGGTTACCCAGGGAGGCTAATAGTTAAAGAGTTACCTCGAAGAAGGATGTAATAGAGAGGCAAAAAACTGTCCTTGCTTTCTAACATGTTTAACCTACATACACTGTCAAATGTAATACACTAGTTAATAGCTTCTTTCATAGAGGACTAATAATGTATAATGCATATTGTGATTCAAGAACTAGTAAAAGATGCACTATTAAAATTAAATAGAATCTGGGTGGAGCTTCTAATACTCCATGAACAAAGACATACACTACCATCTATAAATATTTTAGATTGATAACAAGATAACATCTAGAAAGCAGGAATCAACCTTTCAAGGTTTACACAAAAAGAATGCCAACTAAAACAACAAAAACAAAGCATTTTATTACGTTTAGTTTAAATGATGTACTTTATATCAGTTTAGAGTTTAAGTTTTTATATGTCCAATTGAAAAGTTTGGACCATGATTTTTTATTTTTTCTTTTCTTTTCTCTATTATATCTCACGAACTAGAATCTATATAGAAAAGTTTTATTGCAGGGAGAGAAGATATAATAGAAAAAAGAAAAACAAAAGTAAAAGCAAAAAAAAAATCATGTATAAACTTTTTAATTAAACATGTCAGGAGTCGCACTCTAAAACTCTAAGCTGGTATAAAATTTAGGGTCCAAACGCTAGTTAACTCCTAAAATTTTTTAGGGATAACAAAGAACAAATCGTAGAGATTTCTCGACAACAAAGAGCACAAGTACAAGTTGAATGTTCCCAGGAAACTTAACTCCCAAAAAAAGGTCTCGATGGTGTTTAAAAGAAGATGTGAATGTCTCTTGAAGTCCTGTTTATTAAAGATACTAACATATTTCTAGATAATGAAGCCATAAAGGTTAAACTATCAGGAATTTTGGAGCGGAGTATTGGATGGCTCGCAATATCAGCCCCCTTCTTATAAGTATCGGGATTGATGATATCGAAACTATCGGGAGTTTTGGATCGAAGTATTAGATTTTTTTGGTATCGAAAAAATAATTAGAAAAATATCTGGGCATAATTTTCAGTATTTTGTGTCTTATTTATAAATAGTACTTCTGAAATTTAATAAAATAATAGTGATTTTGATTGGTTTACACCTATAATAATATTTTTTTTTTGCTTATATATATGCTTTAAGTGTTACCATGCTTGTACACGTTGATTGGTCTTTATTCAATTTTTCCTGCCAAATTGACTCGAAAAGAGACCCCATCATCGGGCATAGTATTATAGCGCTTCTTATCGGATCGGGATATGCAAACACACCAGTAATCTTTCTTTATAAGATGCCAAGGATTCGTAGAGCAATTTAAACATTAGATATGCAAACACACCAATAAAAATACATTCTTTGATAAGAATTCATTACCTTCAACACAAGGAGACTTCCTGGTTGTAATATTGAGGACCTTTATCAGCATCCTTACCGGTCCCTTTACTGCCAGCTGCTTGTCCTCAATCCCTTCACCAAATCCGCACAAACTATTCAACCACCAGTTCTTAAATCAGCAATCATTCTAAATCATCAACAATTAATACAAAAACCAAATAAAATAGAGAATCCAATCGATCGAGATCTTTCAAGAGATTCTTGACGTTCTTGGAGGAGAGAGTGATACAGATGCGGTAAAGATGCTCCTGCGACTCCTCCAGCCCGGCTTCCTCGCAGCGTACGCTATTGTAGATTCCTTTTTGAGCTTCGCTTCACCTGCTAGAAGAAGAAGAATGTGAGAAACAAATTGTTACCATGAAGCCCTAACTCTAATTTTTGGGGAAGAATTTGTGTGATCACCTGATGGAAGAAGGAGAAGAATTTTGCCGCTTCTGTTGCTGAGTTGAGAACCTAACATTGAAGTTAAAAACCAAATCAAATCCAGAACCCAAGAGGGAGCAAGAGAGAGAGAAACGACTACCAGAGGGGGAAAGAGAGAGAGAGGGATAGTACCTAATGAGTTGAAAAAGGACTGTGTGAGACCAGATTTTGTGTTTGTGTGAGAGACCAAGAGAGAGATGGTTGTGCTTTATGTTTGAGAGAGAAGGGGGAGGGGGTTGCGCTAGCTACGGTTTTTGCCAGCCTAAATAGCCTTTTGCCCGCTAGAGTAAAGGCTCACTATTCGGTTTTCAGACTCTATTTATTTTCAATTTTAGGTTTTTTCTTCATGATATTTTTACGAAGTATTTCAAACATAAGACGTTCATTAAACGCAATAACAGCAGTCATGCTATGCTATAAATAAATTTTTTTATTTTCTAAAAAATTACTTAATTCATTCTACGAGGATTCGAACATGGGACCCATTTTGACGGACTTTTCTCAAGTAAATAGCAATACATTAGCTCTATACACGCTTCATAAAATGCTATAGCACTGAATCTGTAAAAAAAATTTCTGTATTTCTAATAGCATTCCATAAAAGAACGCTATTACTAATAGTCTTCCATAGCGTTCAGACCCGAACGCTATTAAAAATGTGCTATTGTAAGTCCTATTTGTTGTAGTGTATTGCATTACATTATTTATATATATTATGCATTCATATCTAGCATTTATTATATACTTTCATGCATACATTGTATATCATTCTTTCATTCATGCATTTATGCATTGCTTACATACATTACATTGATTGCATTCCTACATACTTGCATTCAACCATATATATACATTAATTTAAAGAGGATATATATCATATATATATATCATTTTATTCATCTAACATATCATGCATTACATACTCTATATTCATTTAATATACATACTACATAGGCTCATAGGTTACACAAAATACCTATGTCGTATAGTCACTCTTCTACTTAAAACCAAAACTGTACCAATTGGGCCTTTACTAAATTCTAGGAATAAAGTATGTTGTATCCCTTCGTGTTAGCTTTCCGAAACTTCAAACGGATAGCATTTTCGTATCCGAAAGCTCCCGAAATCGCGAAAATATCGAAACGGGTTCGTCTTTCGTACAGCTGACACTCAAATAGTTCTACAGAAAGTTCCAAAAAGAATTTGGCTTATTAAAATATATATTTGGAAAGCTAACTTCGATACGGTTATTTTAAAAAAATGGAAGATTAATCGAATTTCTGAGCTAAAAGTTATGAAATTTCTAAGTTGCTTTGGTTAATAAAAATGTGGATAAATATTATGACGAATTTGAGTTGTTTTGGACAAAAGAAACACATGTAGGCCAAGATACTTGGATACCAACATAGGTATCCAAATAAAACTCATTCTAACCATCCTAACTAAGATAAATCAACTCTCTAACCATTCTAAAACTGAATTTAAATATCTATATAAACTATTATCATACATACATACATATGGAGTGTCCTAATTTGGGACCTATCAAGTAGGACACAAGACACATCTAAAATCCTCAAGAGAGCTCCAAATGGTCTCAAATTTGAATCTAAATAGGGTACATTCATGAGCGTAGATCCTATGGGTTCAAAAGTAACTAATATGTATAGGAAATCAATTTAGAGGGTTGGTTTTACCTATTAGGAGTGGAATCCCAATGATACTCCCAAGGACACGGCTCCGACACGAAGACCTTCCAAAAAGGACACTCCTCCTTGTACTTTGCTCCAAATCTTTGCTAGCACCCTCCCTTGATAGTATGAGAAGGTTGGATGGAAGTTTTGGTGGAGGGATATAAGGATTTGGAGATCAAATCAAGGAGGGAAGCTCTCTAATTTAGGGAAGAACACTTTGTGAAGGAAAAGAGGAAAAATAGAATGAAATGAAAGGAATGGAGGCTAACCTACCTATAGTGGCTGCCCTTAGATGCATTAGGGTTAGGTTTTAGACGTAGATGAGTGGCTAGGGCTTGTCCACCCAATTCTAAGCCTTCCTATTGGTTCAAGTAGTCATAAGGCTTTCTTTTTCACAAATATCCTAAGAGTAAATATCCTACTTATAAATATCTAGATATTACTAACCTTGGCACTTAGTAGGAATGTTATAACCATGATTCTAACCTCAAGACTAATCTAAATTAGGTTAAACTTCTAGGTTAAGGCTTAACTAAAGGATTAGCACAATATTTAATTAATACAGATTACAATTTCACAAAATTGTCAAAATGACCAAAATATCCATAGGCTAAAAGTTGTAATTAGTCATCCTAATCACATGACTAGGCTCCCTTGGTCATGGTTAGTCTCTAGGCTTAGCAAAACTAGGGTTACACTAGTTAACCATCAAAATCACTTTTCAATATTTTAAATAGTTTTAAATTGATTAAAAATTACCAAAAATCACAACATGAGTTAAATCTTATTATTGATTAATCAAAATTATAAAGTTAAAATTACCCTCATTTTAGAAAAGTGGGTGTTATACCATGTCGTTACGGCGTAACACCGCAAGGGAGCCTAAGACTTCATGGTGAGTAGTATGGCACTACAAAGAGGCTGTTACCTCATGCTACAGTAGTATGACACTACGATGAGGTTTCCGGTAGGGATAATGCCTCGACTTTAGGCCATGTCATAGCGGCGTAGCACCGCAAGGGAAGCGCAAGGCTTCATGCCATATCTCTTTAATAAAAAAAAAATCACCTATAGTGTATGGACAGAGATAGCAGGCCATCTCTTGAGGGTAAATTTGTAGACGTCCAAAATTATATACTGAAATCAGGCTGGCACGGGACCTTTAATGTGTAGCCAGAAGCACATGTAACTACATTATGTGAATGGAAAGAATTTTAGCTATGATACAAAATTTAAGGCTTAGTCCATTCTTGTGTTATAGTCTGTTGTTTGACCCATGTAGGAAGATTCAAGTTGTCAGCAACATCTCTCCTAATGCATGATGGACAGTTACTGTGGGGAACACTCAATTCCATATATCGAGATATGTGGAGGATTATTGGAGCTTTTTTTTTAACATGTGATGAGAGCTTGCTCACAACACAAGCCTAGTAAAGTTTAGTCCCACATTGGAAAAGCACCATGAGTAGTATCTCTTTATATACTTGGTATATTGTAGAAATGTGCACATGGGGTGGTGATCCTAAGGAGGAAACCATGTGGGTGATTTTACTAGGAGGTAAGGATAAAACTTCATGTTAAAGCTTAATGCTTTTTGCTCTTAGAAATTAATTTCCATTGGAGCTAAGCGACTCGGACTCATGGGCTCATGACGCATAATGTGGCATTTCGTTGATGCACTTTGCACTTAACACATCAGCATCGTCGCTAAGCGCATAGTGCACTTAAGTTATGCTCGTTGTGCGAGCCTCTGCGCAGCTGATAGTGCGGCCCGATCGTACGACCAAATGGCGCGGCCCAGTGGCACGGCCCAGTGGCATACCAGTTGGCACGGTCTGATGGCACTGCCAGATGGCGCACAGTTGGCGCATAGTGTGCGTGTGCGCAGTTGGCGCATCACTGCGCGCTGTGCGCCGTTCGCGCACGCTATGCGCTAGTTGGCGTGCACTGTGCGCCAGTTGGCTCAATCTTGTTTGTGCACGATTTGAGCGGTTGCTAAACGTTCGGAGTGGTTTTTTTCACGTCATGAAATTTCTTTATACCGAGTAGTTACTGGACGCACCTGTATAAAGTCCCTCTCTTCTCTCTCAGGGAACAGAACACAAGTATCAGAAATTTTTTCTTACGAAATTCTCTAAGTTCAGAGCAGAGAAGAGAGATCCTTTGAGAGCAGAGTCCGCGTGTCGTCCGAGGAGTCAGAAGAGCAGAGTGTTCCAAAAGTTCTCTGTCGAACTTGATGGTTCCTGAAAGCTGTTCGTATGGGACGAATCAAGCTTTGAGCACCGGTGATTATTCACCCCAGCAGGCCATTCTCTTATTCCTTCCACTTGCAACTCGTTCTTAATGGAAACATTTCTGATCTAATCAGAAACTGTTAGTGGACAATCGATGTTGCTGCTAACAATTCATTTGTATCTTCTTTTTAGAAGCATTACATTCATTTGCTGCTGTTACGATATCTT
This sequence comes from Iris pallida, assembly GCA_029216955.1. Lineage (NCBI taxonomy): Eukaryota > Viridiplantae > Streptophyta > Magnoliopsida > Asparagales > Iridaceae > Iris > Iris pallida. The sequence goes on from JANAVB010027600.1 coordinate 136,732, forward strand.
TTTAGATTTTTATTACCCAAAATCCTCCAAGGATCTCTGTCGTGCACCTTCTTTGAAGTGTTGCTACGAAACGTTGTTTTTACAATCGTTTCATTTCTCAGATTTTTATTGAAAAATTACGCCCCGAAATATATATATATATATATATATATATATATATATATATATATATATATATATATATATATTTCGGGATTCGGATAATGGAATAGAATCCATATCAGTATCTAGTTAAATAAATTCAAATATAGATACCCGTGGGCCTTCTACCTCCACGCGGCATTGCTCCGTCAGGCTTTCGTCCATTGCGGAAAATTTTCCACTACTGCCTCCCGTAGGAGTTTGGGCCGTGTCTCAGTCCCAGTGTGGCTGATCATCCTCTCGGAAACTGGTATTCTGTTTATGGTGTAAGGGTCGACAGCAAGCATAGGAGCCCACGTAGCGGTCGAAAGCGAGGTGAAGTGAAGCACGGTCGGCAACAGCTAATTGGCTCAAGCGATTCTTGTTGTTGATATATATATATATATATATATATATATATATATATATATATATATATATATATATTTTTTTTTTTTTTTTTTTTTTTTTTGGTATCCCAAATTATATATATATATATATATATATATATATATATATATATATATATATATATATATATATATATTTTGGGATCGAGATTCGGATAATAGAATAGAATCCATATCAGTATCTAGTTAAATAAATTCAAATATAGATAAATCATTAGGAAACGGTATCGTTATCCAATCGGATGCTAAAATAATTCATCCATATTCACTTGTAATCGAATTTGGATCCGAATCCGGATCCAATAATCCAACAATCCAACCATCATTTTTTTTTTCCTGAGAATCTTTCAAAAACACTCATCACTACAGTGCCATTCCAGTCTTTGGAAGGAACTTGACGAAAGAAACATTGAAAAGAAGGGTCCAAAGAAAATAAATTCCTCTTCCAGAAAACCATTTGAGTGTACTCTTTCTCTTCCACCACCCATCATGTTCCAAACACCAATTATTAAAATGTGATGGGCATCTTTGAAAGCACCGCCCCCCTCCCTCCTCCTCCATTTCTCCCTTTCTCATGTCATGCACACTGACTTTTTAAGTGGGTCCCACCAGCATTGTACATCAGAGTTACTGTGCTTCTGTGGTGAAAATTGAACCCACACCTCTTTTCCCTGGGCCCACATGTCGACATTGGGGTTGCACTTCGACGTGCCGGCTTGTGCTCGGCTCGCTGAAAAACTCGTGATCTTGAACTTTTCGAGATCAAGAGCCCAAGCTTAAGCCTAAATGAGTTTGAGCCGGCCACGTTTGATTCGCAAAATCAAAAAAATTATTTATTTTCTGTAATTGAATGCCAGAAAAATTAGCCATAAAAAAAGTTTCCAAAGAAAAAATAATAGAAAATTAAATAATCCAACCCTCCCAATTTTTTGATCTTTTCAAATATTGAATTTTTTTTTTATAATTTTAGAAAATAAAAGAGCAAAGAATTTTTTTTTTTTGTTTATGGTACCAAACAAGGTTGCTGACTTAGACTTGCGAGCTCGCTCGTTTGAATTGATATAATACTCAACTAAAAATAAGTTTTACCTAATTAATGCTTTGTATATTAAATATGTGCAATTATAAATTTTCTAATCCGAGTTTTAAGTTCGTCAATAATTGAAGCTCGTCAAATTTTCTAGTTTTAACGAGCTGCTTTCGAGAACGGAAATCGAGCTCAAGTTTTTATAGACGAAAAAGCCTGACTAATGAACCGAGAGAAAAACGTGCAGCAGATCGAGGCTTGCGTGGCCTCCTATTGGATCCAGCCCTTCTGCTAGCACCATCTACAATGAAGGACCGTCAGTACGGTCTGTTGTTTGTGGTTCTCCCTCCTTTCGTAAGGCACCGTTGTTTTTATAGGTTTCTGCATGCAACCTGCCATTCTGTGTGCCTGATGCATGGAGGTGCACGATGGTGGTAGCTTTGTAGTTGAGGTCACCTCCAGGAGGTCCAAATTTTTAATCTTTTCAAGTACAGAAAATAAAAATAAAAATTTTATAAAAACAAATATTTAATTTTCTTTTCTTGTTCGAACGAAACCAAACAAGGACCAAACAAAGTGGCTGGCTAGACTTGCCGGTTCGCTGGTTTGTATTGATATAATACTAAACTAAAAATAAGTTTTACCTAATTAATTCTTTGTATATTAAATATGTACAATTAAAAAATTTCTAATCTGAGTTTAACGTTTGTCAATAATTGAAGCTCGTCAAATTTTTAGTTTTAACGAGCTGCTCTCGAGAGCGGAAACCGAGCTCAAGTTTTTATAGACGAAAAAAATCAGACTAACGAACCGAGAGGAAAAGCGTGCAACAGATCGAGACTCACGTGGCCTCCTATTGGATCCAGCCCTTATGTTAGCATCATCTACAATGAAGGGCCGTCAGTACGGTATGCTGTGTGCGGTTCTCCCTCCTTTCGTAAGACACCATTATTTTATAGGTTTCTGCGTGCAACCTGACATTCTGTGTGCCTGCCCCGGACTCTACTTGTCTACAATGGAGACCATCAGTACAGTCTGCTGTGTGCGGTTCTTTCTCCTACCTCCTGATTCGTAAGGCACCGTTGTTTTATAGGTTCCTGTGTACAACCTGCCATGCTGTGTGCCTGATGTATGGAGGTGCGCGATGGTGGTAGCTTTCCTAGGTGAGGTCACCTCCAGGAGGTCCAAAAATTCTCAACAGTGACAACGGGGCCACCTCCTGCTGATTAAAAGGACCTGAGGGTTTGATCTTGTCCAGTAAGGAATTTTTTTTTTCTTCCTTCTATATTTTCTAAATAAGAGAGCAATGTAGCCATCAGTGATGGAACAAGGCAATTTGGCATGGTTGCGAAGCTGAGGGTGCATGAGAGTGATGCCTATCCCTCCAAAGGCACCCAACCCCCTCCTTGGCACCATTGAAGAAGACACCCATTTTGGTAGATAAGACCAACGGCTCCTTCGATCCCACAGATTAAGACATCTCCTGCAGGTCTTGTGGCCAATGGCCTCTCGACACCTGCCCGCTCTATACATCTCTCCTATTATAGAACCGCGTCAAAACCTTAGTCTAAGTACTACAAATATTCTCAATCAATTAAAAAATATGAAAAAAAATTAACGTAACTAGAAAATAGTCTAAATCAACCGTCGCAATAGTCTAAATAAACATCACAATTAAAAAATACTAACTAATAGCTCAACTATATGCTATTACCTAACTACGGACACAAATCTCGACTAATATGATATTGTTTGGACATGACTCAAAATTGAGCCGCCTAATCCGTTTGTAAAACTTTCACAATTTAATTAAAAAAATACGGAAGAAATAACTCTAACTTTTATTTTGCATAACCTAAAATTTTCTTTTTAATCCACATATATTCATAAAAAATTATATATATATATATATATATATATATATATATATATATATATATATATATATATATATATATATATATATATATATATTGCCACTTTCCGTTTTCGGAATACGTAAAATTTTTGATTTTCTGTATATGGTATCTGGCACCTGTATCTTGATTGTATGTATCATGTATTTGTAACTGGCCATGACATGGAACAGTATCTCGTCGCGGATTAGTGTGCCACCCCTTGTCCTTGTCTGGTTGTAGGCATGGCTGTCACACCCATTTTTCTAGTTAAGGGTATTTTGGTAATTGTAAATTCTTTTGATTATTTAATATATTATATTATTGGTGTAGTGATTTTTGGCCTTTTGATAGTATAGCCTTGGTGCAACCTAGCCTAGTGTCTCACCATGACTTAGTGACCTAGTAGCATGATTTGTTAGGGTTAGTAATCCTATTCTAAGGTTAGAAGCTATTAGCATGTTGATTAGGGGCTAGTTAGCAACTTCTTTTTAATTAATATTTTATTTTAGCCATAGAAAAGGGGCCAAGCCCATCTATGTGCGGCCGGCCAAGCTAGGTCAAAGAGGGGGGAGTATTTAATATCTCCAATTGAGAACTATTCTCTTTTTCATTCCTTCTCTCCTAGAAAAATCTAAGTAAGTATTCCCTTTATTTTTCTCATTTCTTCTCCTTTTAAACCCTAGTCTTTCGCATTAGGTTCTGATCTTGATTTATATATAAATTATTGATGGTGAGGAAATTCAGATTTGAAGTGCATTGGAGTTTTGGAGCCGCAAGGAGGATCTACACATTTGGAGCTTTCTATAGGAATTCATCTCAATAGGTAATCTCTCCAAAACTCTATAATTTTATTAATTTTTCTTGTAGATGCATCCATCTAGGTGTCCCCTAGCTGTAGGATGAGTTTCGTAGGAATTTATATTGATTTGGTGTCCATATCGGACACGTATCGGTGTTCTTGTATTGGTGTTCGATAAAATGCCACAAAGGAATTTTTGTTCGTAATTTTGAATTCTAATTGAATGGATTTGTAGATCTATGAATGACTTTTGATTTTGTTTTGGTCTGGGCATCGTGTCGTGTCATTTTTGTGTCCCAATTTGGACATGACACGCCGTACGAGCCCTCACGTGTGCGCCCTGCTGATCGGGTGTCAGTGCGTAGTATCTGTGTCACTTGGACACGCGAAACTTGGTGTATGGCTTAGGGACATGACTGACACGTCAGCCCCCAAGTGCTATGTCATCTCGTTTCGCGTCGGACTCACAAATCGAGCCGCACTGATTTCGCATAGACACGCGTGCGCGGTTCAGTCGCGTCTGATACGCGTCTCGTGCGACACGAGGACACGTCGTGGTCGTGTTTCAGGGTGACACATCACTAGCCTTAGACCCCCTCTAGGACTGTGCACGAGCTCGACTCGTCTCGAGCTCTGTGTTGTGTCCACGAGCCACTGGCATGCCCGTACGAGATAGTGCAGTCTGTGCACAGTTTCACGGTTGATTCGGGTTCGTGTCGACTCGTGTCCAGTTCTTGGGACACTAGAAGACTTGAGGGGACTTGTATGAACTGTCTATGTCACTGTACAATTGTTTTGTGTTTGATTTTCAGATTGGTTTGGAAATTTGGGTTCAAATTGGTTGGTTATGATACTTAGTTTTGAATTAAACTGTTTTCGAAATATTTGTGATGATTCCAGTTTTTACCTTGATTACAATGTTCCTTTAGTTGCATTTTGACTGTACATTTGATTACAATGTTCCTTTAGTTGCAGTTTGTACGAAATATTAGTTTACTGAATTTTAGCTTATTGACAGGGTTATAAACATGAAAATGTTCTCAGATTATTGAGTTCATTCTCAACTGTATGTATATGCAGATTTTTGGTTCATTGATAATGTTCTTGAGTTCAATTGATTTTCACATTTCATTTCAGTTTACTTTACTATATACTTTATGCTCATTCCAAGCTTCATTTTCAATCTCAGATTTCTGAGATCAGGCCACCCTCCTCACACCCTTCATTTTCACCCTCTCTATGTCTATATACATATGTGTGTGTATGACTATATATATATATATATATATATATATATATATATATATATATATATATATATATATATATATATATATGTATGTGTATGAATTCTTTTCCTTTAATCCTAAATTTTGATTGATTAAATAGCATCTCAGTTTTACTGAGATTGAAGGGTTTCCTTCACCACAGTACACAAACACACAAGCCTCTTCTTCATTTTATTATATGTGTGTATATATATACACACATGTATATATGTATATCCTATTATGAGTATTTGAATATAAATGTCTATATATATATATATATATATATATATATATGTTATTTTTACTATAGGATATATTCTAGGCTTATGAGTCAGATTAGGATTAACCCTATGAGCCTATATTGGCCTAGTTGACTATCAAGTCAACCAAGCTGACAAAAGTCAACTTTAAGTCGAACTTGATCCAAATCAACTCAAATGAGCTTAGAATGACTAGATAAGTTGTGTTTGACCTAAAATTTGGTAGATAGACTAGTTGACTTATGGTTGACCAGGTTTGACTAGAGTTGACCAAGGGTTGACTTTGACCTAGAAGGACCTAGAATCATTTAGAATGCATTGTAGACTATTCTTATTTCATGTTAGACATGTTGTGACCTGTGTTGCTCTAAAATAGGACTCAGATACTCCAGCTCAGACTCATATTCTCATCAGACAGTCAGGATATCAGGCGAGTACATTCTCTGACCGTTTCATACTTGTTAGGAATTATATTCTTGTCATAGTTTAATTTACTTGATGCTGACACGACATTATCACGGATTAGTACTATATGGATCTTTACGTGAGATGTTATCCCCCCGGGTGCATCGAATACATCGTGTCATGTGCTTTTTACGAACACCATGTATTTTGTGGACTCTTTTATTCATGTATACTCATGTGCTCTCATGTACCCTCATGATCTCATGAGCTTCATGTATAAACTATCATGTACAATAACATAAGTTGTCTAGATCCTTGTGTATTGATTGGGGCATGGAGGAGTAAAAATAGTCATGTGAACAATTCCAAAGTAGTGTAATCATGTACAAACTCTTTAGTGTAATTATGTGCAAATCAAGCCGTTCACATGTCTATCTTGTACTCTAAATCACATAGTCACTTACAGTTCTCTATTATTATATATAGATATACTTGTTTATCAGTTTTCTCTCTTTCTTTCATGCTTATTTCTTACAGTATTTTATGTATTTGTCATGACCCGCACCCGTTTTTCGGGCGCAAGCTCGTGAACAAGCCAGCTACGTATCGAGCGGACTCCAGCCCAACTCGAATACGTAAACGCTGTCAAGGTCATGGTATCATGGCTAATATAGTAATCTACTGTGTATCTGAATCCACAGGAATATATAAGACAAGAATGAACAATTATGGGTCATAATCTGCAGCCCAATAGCATATTGTCCGATTAGACTCCAAGAATGATATGAGTCTATAAAATAAGCAGAATATATCATGGCATGGAATATAAAGCACGAGAGGATAATAAAGAAATATTACAAGCAAATACCTGTATCCCTGCAGGTATAATCACTACCATCATGAGCCGCTAACTAACTCCACGTAATCAGCTACCTGAAAAGATCATCAGGTCCTCAGGGGACATAGCAAGATACATAAAAACATGCCTATCTAACAGTTTAATCATGCAATAATATAAATAGGGTATAAACAGAAACTAGACATGAGACTGACATGTGGCTACTGACTGGTAACTATGAACACGTTTACGGGATCAACTATGCATAAATGAACTGCTGGAAGAACAAGAGATCAATGGAATACCAAACCCTCGTTCCGAATGTGGACTCGTAGGTCAGTTTTAAGACAAGTCACCCTCGTCCCGTGTGTGGACTCGCAGGTGCAAACGATCAACCCTCGCCCCGTGTGTGGACTCACAGGTTGTAAGAAATCGAAATAAGGAATAGCAATTCAATTACACATACTTGTAGACACGACTCAGTCAAGATATAGGTGACGACACGGTAAAACTCAGTCAAGACACGGTCAAGTCCAGTATAACTATACTGTCAAATCAAGCAAGACCATAAACTGGTGAACACGGTATATAGAAACTAGATAAAGCAGGTAGACAAGAAAGCTAATGAATCATGTAAAATCTATAAAAAATATAGTATCTATGATAATACACTAATAACATGAAAACTATAAACATGAAATTAAACTGTAGAGGAAGGCAAGGTATCTTGCCTGGTGGTTGCACGTAAATCCACAAAACGTCATCAATTGATAAGCCATAAAATCTACATCATCATACTGTCTCCGAAAGCTAAAACAGACATTGCCAGCATTCTCAGAATAGTCAAAAAAGCTAGGATTGCCTGTCCTTAAGTCCAATTCTGAACACAGGGGCAAAACAGTAATTTCGGGCAAAAACGGTATTCGTCCTTGGACCCGCTTTGCACCGAAGAGCGAGCCAGAGTCAATGGTCTCTAGAGTCATCAAACTACATGTCTACGAATTCATTTTGAAGATACGAACCCAACGGTATGTCCAGTTTTGGATTCCGGTGGGCCGTGCACAAAATTGCTCGTTGAATCGAACCGTAGGGCCCGCAAAACGACGATCCAATCAAATGCCTCAGAATGGGACCAAACTTGGCATACAGGACCAGAAAAACAATACGCTCCTATTGGCATAAGTTTCGTCTCGATCTGACGAACGTGCACGAAGTAATTAGGAAATTTACACAGAGGCCGATACGATAAATTTCGACGGATACGTATCAAATTCGTCGCGAACACGCAACCAATTTGAATTCCGTCAAAGCCCACATGTCCACGAAGCCATTACACACCTTTCTATGCTTTCGGTTTGTGACCACGTCGTCCGGATTGGCGAGACGCACGTCGTATCGAAGAATTTTCAAGTTTTCAAAAACTGTTTTTTCTTGATTTTTGAATTCAAAATACTCGATGCATAAACGATAAAATCAAATTCTGTAAAAAGGGTTTTGCTCTCGTATATATTGGCCTGGACTATTTTAAATTTGTTTTTAAAAACTGTCAGTAGGTTGGCCGTGACTGGCCTTCCAAGTTGGGGTATGTACTGCCCTATTTTGCTATTTGCGAAATAATTTTTTGTCGATCTTCGGGTTCAGATTTCTACGCGCATGATGCGATCTAATTTAATCGACCTAAAGGTTAATGAAGTGGGTAAGGTTGTGATCGTACCAGAGCAGTTCGTACTCGAAAACATCGATCATGGAGGAAGAACGTGCCTCGCAATGTGGAGCAGAAACTGCTATTACTGTTGTCGCTATTTCGTCCTCGTGCGTGCGTCGGCGCTACCGTGGCCGGCATGTGGCCGCACGCGGCGATGCCCTGGGCTGGAAGAGGTCACCGGAGGACAGTGGTGGCGGCTCGGCTAGGGTGTTGGCGTTGGAGTCGGGTTAGGGCTCGGATTTCTCGTTCCCTCTCTCTCGCTCTGCGATATATATATATGTATAAGCTTTGGTTTAACCAGAGCTGAGGGGTCGGGCTGGGACTTGATGGGCCTGGGTTAAAGGCTCGATCTGTGGGTTCTCGACCGAATGACTGCTATTTGTTTGCAAAAACAAAAGTATGAAACTCTATTGATACAAACTTTCTAAAGATTACAAGAATTCTGGGAAAGTACAACTGTAGGAATCCAATCTAGAAGACGATTGCTTTATCCCTTGGACGATGTGAACTTTGAAGACGGTAGCCTCTGAAGTTGAAGGCAAAAGCCTCGGAAGTTGAAGGCAAAAGCCTCGAAAGAATGCAGCAGCACTTGGGCAAGAACTCCTGAACTCTCTGGTATTTCTGAACTTTATGTCTGATCTCTCTATCTCTGATCTGATCTCCTTGAATGAAGACTTGAAACTCTATTTATAGAGTTCTGGAAATAACTAATTTTTAGTTATTCTGGATGGCGCAAGTTGGATTGCGCAGGAACTGGATTGCGCAGCATCAGACTGCGCAGGCAGTTGTCTGGTCGTGGGCCAACTGTCTTGGACACATGGCATCATTTGATTGAAATGTGCATGATCGTGTGAAGACGGTTGCCACGTAACGAGCAATTGATGGCATGAATGCCACGTGTACTTTTGTCAATTGTCAGGATGAAGTGCGCCACATGAATTGTGCTGACTTCGGATTGCGCTGAAATGGATTGCGCAGACACTAGATTGCGCAGGCACTGGATTACGCTGCATGTACAGCTGTCCTCGAGCGCTGTGCGGCACAATAAACGAACAGTCTTCTCGTTCTTTGTGCTGTCAGATGTCAGAAAGATTTGATTTTGTCAGATAATGATGACATTGCCACGTCAGCCTGCGCAGTTGAAAGTGTGTGCAGTCCGGTGTGCGCAATCGGAATGATACGCAATCTAATGTCTGCGCAGTTCATTTGAAAGTTGTATTTCTTGATTTTTTTGACTTTGTTGATAGGTGCAACTTGATTTTTTAGGACCTACAAGACCCCCTTCAAAGTTTTCGAAACTTGAATTTATTCAAAGTTTCGAAATACTTTGAATTTCAAAATTTAAAATCAAGTTGCGCATGAGCTGTCTGCGCAATCGAATGAGTCGATCCGACTTTTTTGGCGCAGTCTGAGGCAGCCGTTACTCTTTGAAAAAACTATAAATAGTTCTCTTCAATATTCATTTCATTCTTTACTTTGCTTTTGTGATTTAAAAGAGAAGTCTCGAGCCTATTCCTCTTTTCTTCTCCATCGAATCTCTATGGCTCCCAAGCGTTCTTTCGCCGCTGCCAAGGGCAAGGCCCCCGCCGAGCCTTCGACTAGGGTTGCACGACGTCCTTCTCGACATGAGACTGCGCATCCCGCTTTACAAGGTAGATGATTCAATCAAAAACTCTTTTTAGAGTTTTTTGACTTCACTGATCTTCAAAATCCATCTCTTTTTAGAGATGTGATCATATTGCGCCACCCTTTTTAGGGTCTTGGTTGTGCGAACTAGTTATTCTTTATTTTTATGAAGAATACTTTATTGTGCAATCGGTTGAACTGCGCTGGCAAAAGTTAGCGCAATCTGCTGATTTGCGCAGGATTGCCAGCGCAATCTGATGCTGGCGCAAACTGATGGATGCGCAATCTGATGGTTGCGCAGTCTGATGGTTGTGCAATCTGATGGTTGTGCAGTCTGATGGTTGTGCAATCTGATGGTTGCATCCTTGATTTTTCTTGTGCTGAATTTTTGTTTTCTCTGTTTGATGCAGTTAATACCAGAGAAGATCCGGGGTATGAGAACTTTATAGGAACTCTTTTAGAATCAGAATTCAAAGAGGACCTGTCCCATGTGCATTTTCTACAGTATGATCTGCCAGCTTCCCGCCAAGCTATCTTGGTAACCCAAGATAATGAAACCCTGTTGTGTCTGATGAATGGGCAACCTTTGGAGTCGGCAGATGCCATCATTCACAAGAAGCCCCTATTTCTGTTTGGTGAAACTTTTGAGAAGAGCTCTCAGCCGAGGCCACGAATGGAAGAACGAATTGTCCAACAGAAAGACAAGACAATCTCGATACCAGATGTCTTCCGCTGTCTCCCCTTATCTTGATATGCTCATGCAAGCTATCCGAGGAAAATGGAATGGAAGCTCACACCTTTTCATGATGCCCGTCCAGGAAAGATTTATGTGAAGAAGGGGCCTAACAAGAAAGACATGTTCTACAGTTCTTCGGAACGATACAGTGTCTTGCTCAGAGGTTTAAAGCCCGGTTGTATTCCGCCGAAAAATTCTTCTTTGTTATTGCCCGTGAGAGTTCCAATATTCGCGAATGAGTTCGCGAAGGTCGAAGGGAGGTATCCAGATCAAGACCTCAGATTAACTGGACTGGTGAACCCAGACTATAAGAGATGGAGTTGTATAGCAAACTGGATTTTGATTAAGTTTGAAGACAAACTTCAGCAGATTAACTTGTATCAAGCAGTGTATGCCACTGTTTACGGTTTTGCCCCCAATCCGTATCTATTTCTGGCTCTAGCAGAAAGATACAACAACAGGACATGGACTTTTATGACTCCCTGCGGAGAGATCGGGTTTGCCCTTCACGAGATGCAGTACATCTCTTACCTGCCGATGGGGGATGCCCCGTATGAGGAATTTGTTCCAACTAATGATGAGTTGGACAAACTTCAAAAAGAGACCGCAGCCATGGTAGAAGTTTTCGAAGAACTGTTGTGTCATTATAAAATATGCTCTTTGTTTTACAAAAGTGGTACATCTGGTACCTGCTATTCATCCAAATGGTTTCCTTATCTGTTCCTCAACCATATTGAAGAAAAGAAGACCAAGGAATATGACAACTGCTATCCCGACTTCTTTAAACCACTGAGCAGCACTGAGGTGGTAAAGTTAATGGAGAGAAGTGGTGACTTGGATGTCGAGATCAAGGACGATCATCAATGTCCTCCTCTAAAGAAATGAGACACTCTCGAGAGTTATCTGAGAGTGGGATATCGATTTATGTCAAAAGAAGCCCAACTGGCAGGTTTTTTGACATATTGGCTCCGCCGATTCGTCGTTCCCGGAGCAAGTGCCGTAGACCGCTTCCACCGCGATGTTCTTTTTGCTGCCGTTCGATTAGTCTTCGACTACAAGATGGATCTCTTATCGGTGATGACTTGTAGAATGAACGCCAGTCTCCGTCTGTACGTCTAATTGATGCTGAAAGCTAAGGGCGAGAAAGAGTTTCCTTGGCTAGAATTGCCATATACTTATCTGTTCGGGTGGTTGCTTCTACACCATCCTACTTTGATGGACCCCGACATGGGACCAGTCAGTGGCAGCTTTTTGCGGAGATTCTCCTACGGTAAGTGGAAATACACTTTCTTGAGAGATTGCAGATATGCTTTGAACCTTGGCAAAGGATGGAACTTCTATTGTACTCCTCCTCTTGCCGGATATGAACAAATGCCGACCAACATGGTTGACTCAAAGATGCAACCTTTGAGCCGTACAGCTTTTGATTGGTTGAAGACAATTCGTCCATCCCACTTGATATATCGGTTTGAAGAAGAATGCTACTTGGAGCCATATCTTTCCAGCCGATTTGCTCTGCAGTTTGGATATGACCAATTTCACGTAGGTAATGCTATCTCATGCCTACAAGGAAAAGGTTTCTTAATAGATGGAGCCCGAGCTTGGGCTTATTACAACGCTCGAGATACGAAAGCAACGTTCTCGATGCCGGTGAATAGTAATCATGGCCCTCGTATGCTGTTCACATATTCGGTGTTTATACATCATCGAACACTTTTGCCGAGAACTTCAATCTTGCAGATAGCTTTGCGTCTGCAACGAGATTGAAGAAGGAAGGAGTCATCATGTCACTTCCAGACAATGATGAGGTGCATGAACCAGTGGATGCACCCTTAGAAGTTTCGAGGGATGCTATGTTCCCTGAAGAGATTAACGCGCCACTGCGTGTTTCTTTGAATGTTGCTAAATCTTCGACCAAGAAGAGAAGGAGAGAGGAGCCTTCCATCCCAGCTGCGAAGAAGAAACTGATCTTGGATCATTCTTCAGAAAAGATTACTACCAGATCTCAATCTCGGCAGCTGGCCGAGACAATTCAACAGGAAGAAGCTGCCACACCGACCTCTGTTCAAAAACAAGTCGAGGCAATAAACGTAGAGAGTCCTGAGAGACCTCTGTATAGGAAAAAAAGGTTGGTCCGCAGAAGACAAGTTTTGTCTTCGATCGTGATAGACGCTGCAGCGGGACTCACCATGCCCTCTCCCACTCCTGTTTCTGAGTCCGGGAATAAAACTCCTAGTCCAGAACAGAGGAAGGATATTGAGGAGAGAGAAGAGATCGACCGGAGAGATGAGGCCATAGAGCCTAGAGATAAAATTGCAGAAATAGAGCATGAACCTTTGCAATCTCCATTGCCAACAGCAGCGAAAACTCATCTTCCTGCCACACCGGGAGCAACCCTTGCGGAAGAAGATCGTTTGATGATCGAAGCTTTATATGGCTTTGACTTCGGTTATCAAGAAGAAACTGATCATGCCGCTGATACTGCTAGTGAAGAGGCTCCCGAGGACAGCGAGAACGAGGAAAGCACCTCATCAAAAGCTGCTGATGAGACACAAAATTCAGAAGAGAACGTTGAGATCCAGACATCCCCTCGAGACACTCTGACTTCTGAAAAGGAGGCTGAGGTGCCGAGATCTCCGAAGAAGATTGCTGATGAAGAGGTGGATTTGGAGGAAACTCCAGTTACTGCTCCCGAAGGTATTGTAATGAAATTAGCGATATTCTTTTAATAAATAACTTGATAGCTAACATCGTTACTTTTATCCATACAGAACCCGAATCCTCTTCTGCTCCTTAAACATGCATGGACATAGTACTGGCAACGACAATTGCCAGTAGCAGCCGCCATTTATCTTGTGGCTCTGAAGCAGGGAGTAGCCAGGCCATAGTGTCTGAGGCTACTTCTGCTTAGCTAAAGTCTGTTCCTGCAGATGATAGGCCTGTTGCTGGATCCACCCATGGTAAGACTGCTTTCACTTTTGATTCTTTTTAATAATAACAAATGACAGACAGAATGGCAATATTTAATTTTGCAGAAGATCAACCAGGAGGAGTAACCAGCTCCACTTTGGTTCCCTTATTCAAAGAGCCTGCTGTTCAGATACGAGAAATTGAGCGTCCTGCAGCTTCGTCATCAACAGGAGTAGCTGCGACTCCTGGTGCTCTGGCGATTAATCAGCTTGTCATCCAATCATTCACCAAATGCTTCTTCGAGTCCTTGGGACCTCTGATCAATAGAATGATGGACAAAGAAGACACTAATTTTTTCATGGTTAGAAGTCCAACCTCTTTCTTGGTGAAGGCCATCCGGGAGCAAGCTGATGAGGCTCAGGCCACTTTCCTTGACCATATATTGAATGAGCTAGAAATCTCCATAAACAACTATAAAGATCTCAATAAAGGGGAAGTGGAACCTTTAGTACAGGCAGAGTTTGAACAAATGGCTCAGGCAGCTGCAATTGAAAGAGTGAATCTCCAGAACCTCTTGGATGTATATACTACTAAATCTGTTGAATATAATTCCAAGTTGGAATCGGTGATCGCAACTACTGAGAGAAGGATTACCGAGCTGAGAATGGAGATTGCTCGTCTCGAAGAGGAACTGGAAAATAAAGTTACAGAGCATCAGACCGTGGTCCAACAAATTGATGCTCTAACTCAAGAAAGAAACGAGTATGTAGCAACTCATAATGCTGAAATCACTCGCCGAATGGTGACCATGCCCGTTTTTAATGAAGAATCTGGGATGGAAGAGGCCAGGAGGAGAGTGATGGCATCTCGCAAAGAACGGTTGTAGATTTTGAAACAACAGATTGCTAATCTGATGATGCCTCCGTCTCAGTAGAAAGAATATCTTGTATCTTCTTGTCTTTCTTTATGCTATGTAATATCTTAAATTTTGATCAATAAAAGACATTTTGTTGTGGCTCTATTATTTCTTGCATATCTTATTCAGATATAAATAATAGCGATAGAAAATATATTCAGAGGTACAGGACATGATATATTTCTCGATTTTAGAAAATAATCATATTCATTATATCTGCTCAGAGGTAATATGGACGTGGCAGAATATAATTTGTCGAATATTATTATTTCAAATAGACAACTTAATCGAGTACGATAAGTTACTGATATGGATAAATGAACAAAATGAATCGTCAGAATAAACGGATAGACTGTCGGATGATGATGAATTGAATGAACGAAATGAATTGTCAGGATGAACGGATGGCCCGTCAAATGAATTGAATGAACGGGTGAATCGTCAGATGAATGTAGTAAACGGATAAACCGTCGTATGAATGGATGAACCGTCGGATGATGATAATGAACGGATGAACCGTCAGATGGTGATAATGAATGAATGGGCAAACCATCGGGTTAATGTGAATGAACGGATGAACCGTCAGATGATGATGAATGAACGGGCGAACCGTCAAATGAATGTGAATAAACGGACGGACCGTCAGATGATTGTAATGAACGGATAAACCGTCGGGTGAATGTAATGAACGGATGAACCATCAAATAATGGATGTGAATGAACGGATGAACCGTCTGATGATAATGAACGGATGAACCGTCAGGTGATGAAGAATGAACTGGCGAACCGTCAAATGAATGTGACATTTCATTGTCTTGAGAATCTCTGCCTATAAATAGAACAGAAATCTGGAAGGAATCACTATTTCCACTTTTCAACATAAAGATGTCGTCCAGAGATGCATCCAAGAAGGCTAAAATTGCCCCAAAAGTTGAAGCGGGTGTTGAAGAACATCCGGCCGAACCAGTCCAGAAGCAGACGAAAGCAGGCGAAGGTTCGTCCGCACCCAAACCACCGGGGGATATCCTAGATTTTTTGCTTGAACCAGGGAAGACTGAAGAGGAAGAGACCATGAGAATGGCTGCCTGCAAGTTCCTGGTGGGCTCGAGCAAAGAAGTCCTCAGTTCTTTTGCTGATTATGTTTTTGATAAGGATGGCAGTGGTCCGCGTCCCAATGTTGAGAAGGACGATAGTGACCTTCCTTGATATCATGTAACATCATTTATGATGAAATAAAAATCAAACTTTATTTATGAACTGTCTGATCCTATTTACATAAAATCTCTGTTACATTTATACATAATATTTCTTGAGGAATTTGCCATTGATAGGCATCATTGCAACTCGACCATCTAACTCCGAAAGTTGATAGGCTCCATTTGAAAAGACTTTGCTGACAACGTAAGGTCCTTCCCACTTCGCATCGAACTTGCCTTTGCTCGAGTGAGTCATAGTCATGGGACATCTTACTGTTAGAACAAGTTTTCCTTGTTGAAAGGCTCTGATTTTAACTTTGCGGTTGAAAGTCTTCGAGATACGGGCTTGATATAACTCAATATGCTGTTGAGCCAATAGCTGCTTTTCATCGAGCGCTTCTAATTCTTGAAGTCGGAGAAGATCGTTATTCTCTGTAGTGAGTTCATTAGCATTGGCAATCCTTATTGAAGGAATTTGAAGTTCCAGAGGAAGAACTGCTTCACAACCATACACCAAAGAGAAAGGTGTAAAGCCTGTGGGATTGCGGACCGTAGTTCGATAGGCCCAAAGACATTTACCAAGCTTTTCACTCTAATTTCGTTTGTTAGTAGATACAAATTTTTTGAGGAGCTTAATGATGGTTTTGTTGAAAGCTTCAGCTAATCCATTACCTGCAGGATTATAAGCTGTCGAAACGACAATGTCAATTCGATGATCATCGCAGAATCTTATAAATTTCTGGCTGATGAATTGTGGTCCGTTGTCATGGATGATTCGTTGAGGTACACCGAATCGATAGATGACATGGTGCTTGACAAAGTTGATGACACTGCTGGTCTTGACTTCAGCCAGAGGTATAGCTTCAGCCCATTTGGAGAAGTAGTTGGTTATTGCCAGTATGAACCGATGTCCTCTAGAAGAAGGAGGATTGATGGGACCAATGATGTCCATACCCCAAGCTTCGAAAGGCCATGAAGCAGCAGTCGGATGAAGAAATTCTGAAGGTTGATGAATAAAATCTGTATGGATTTGACAAGCTCGACATTTTCTTGCATAATCGATGGCATCAGATACCATAGAGGGCCAGTAGTAACCCATGCATCGGATACGATCCTGTAGCTTAGGACCGGGTTGATGTGCTCCGCAGACACAGTCATGAGCTTCACGCAATACTTGCTTTTCTTCATCACCAGCTAGACAGCGTAAGAGTAAGTCGTCATAAGTCCGTCGATAGAGAGTCTTAGTAGTCTGATTGTAATAAAATCGTAGAGACCTTCGACGAATACTCGTAGCTTCTTTGGGATCTTCAGGGAGTATGTCATAAACTACGAAGTCGATGAAAGAAGTTCTCCAATCTTCACTGATAATATTGACTTCAGTAAGATTACTGAACTCAATATTACGATTATTTTTGACACAGAATAATTCTCAATTAGAGATGACCACCACCTGTTGTCTTCTGATAGGGATGGCTAGGACTGCTGCAAGATTGGCCAAAGCATATACCTCAGTATTGCAAGCTCGGCGTACATATTCAATGAAGAAGGCTTTGAATGACGTAGCCATGTTGATTGCCGCTTCAAAGTAAGGCACTAGATCTTGATGGCGAACTTCATAGGTTCCTCTAACTTGATTAACAACCAACTTAGAGTCACCGTAGACTTCGAGATACTCGATGTTAAGTTGTTTGGCTAGTTGAAGGCCGATAAGTAGAGCATTGTACTCTGCCACATTGTTGGAGCAAGGCTCATCTAAGGAGTAGGATCTTTGAATAGCTGACCCATCTGGAGAGACGAGAACAACTCCGACTCCTGCTACAATGGCACCATTGGGTCCAATCCTGGATGCTCCGTCAAAGAATAGACGCCAAGTAGGAAATTCTTCGGAGACCATATTTGATTCCAATGTCTCGTCTGGAATTTTATCGTAGAGCTTAGACGTCTCCGGAACAGGATGGGCTGCTAAGAAATCCGCCAGGGCTTGACCTTTGACAGACTTTTGAGGAACATATACCATGTCATATTGGGCTAGCAGAATGGGCCATGTAGCCAGCCGAGAATTAAGTATGCTGGGCTTCTTCATGAGTACCCGAAGAGGATTAACTCATGATATGACATGAATGGTTTGACCAATGATGTAATGCCTCGTCTTTTGAACAGCGAACATAAGAGCTAGGCATTCTTTTTCGACCGGACTATAACGGTGTTCAGCACCAATCATAGTACGACTGAGATAGTAGATAACTTGTTCGTGGCCTTCCTTATTCTTTTGGGCAAGTAAAGCACCCAATGAATGATCCATAGCACGGACATACATTAAGAACGGTATGCCAGAGATTGGTGGCACCAAGACCGGTGGATTCATGAGATACCGCTTGATATCTTCAAATGCTCGTTGACATTCTTCGGTCCAAATGAAAGATACACCCTTCTTCATGAGTTGAGTGAATGGTCTACAGCGTCCAGACAGATTCGAAATGAATCTCCTGATGTACGCAAGTCGACCTTGGAATCCTCGTAGCTCTTTTAGGTTGCGTGGAGGACGCATCTCTTGAATGGCTTTGATCTTCTCGGGATCCACATGTATACCCTTAGAGGTAATGACGAAGCCGAGAAATTTGCCCCTAGAGACACCCAAGAATGACTTGGTGGGATTCATTTTGAGTTGGTGTTGCGCATGAGATTGAAGATAGTTCTCAAGTCTTGGATGTGATCTTCCTTTAGACGACTCTTGACAGCAATATCGTCAACATAGCATTCGACAGTCTTGCGTAGATGATCTCGAAAGATGGTACTCATGGCTCGTTGATATGTTGTACCAGCATTCTTGAGACCAAACGGTATAACAGTATAACAATAGACTCCACGAGGAGTGCGAAAAGAAGTATGCTTTTTATCTTCAGGATTCATCCGAATCTGATTATATCCGGAGAATCTATCCATGAAAGAGATTCTTTCGAACCCACAAGTGTTATCAATCATAACGTCCGTGATAGGGAGAGGAAATTCATCTTTTGGACATACTTCATTAAGATCCCGGAAGTCGATGCAGACTCGAACTTTGCCGGTTTTCTTTAGAACTGGGACAACATTAGCTACCCAATCAGGATATTGTTTTTCTCGAATAAAGCTACAAGCAATGAGCTTCTTGACTTCATCGTCAATTGCGTCCATCATTTCTGGCTTGAAACGCCGTTGTTGCTGTTTGACCGATTTTTTATTCGGCTAGATGTTCAGTTTGTGAGTAGCGACTTTAGGATCTAGACCTGGGATGACTTCATAACTCCAGGCAAAGACATTAATATATTCTTTAATCAGAAGAATTAATTCTTATTTGTCTGCCTCTGGGAGGTTCTTGCTGATGAATATTGGACGAGGTGACCCGCTCTTTTCTACGTCAATTTGAACTAATTGATCTTCGGTAGGAGGTTCTCTTTTTCGAATCGGAGTTCCCATTGGGTATCCATTCGTTGAGCCCAAGGATCTGTTTCAGAACTTTCTTCAATATCCTTGTCATAGCCTTCTAGAAGTTCAACAGAGACCATGTTAGAAGATAAAGTCAATCGATAAACTTATCCGATGCTGGTGTCAGAATCCCACGATCTGGAATCATAAGAGTTAGAACGCTCCTCGTTATCAGATTCAGAGCCTGCTGGGGATAACATCGGAGGAGAAGCATATCCGAGACCTCTTTTGGTCCTGCTGTAGTACATATCTGACTTTCCTTTTGGAACAGCCGTACGGAGAGGAGTCTTTCTACCTTTACCGTAGTTGAGGCCGCTCCTGAAGTCGTAACCCATCTTTCGGATGATGTCTTTTGATTGTTGACTGTAACGACGGAATTGAAGATGCCCCGTGTCGTTAACTTTGCTATCATCTGTATAGCTGAATTGTTGTTCCGGTCCTTTACTAAAAAGTATTAGATTTTTGCCTTTCTTACGAGCGGGAACAATACGATATGAATCCTTTGGGTGTTCACATGAAACTTCTATTTGAAGAGATTGCACAACTCCCATTGTAAATGACTGATAGCTATCTAACATATCCAAATAGCATTTAGTATGATAAATGACATCAGTATACTGGAAAGTAGATGTTTTTTCATTGATTTGTACATTGGTATTTACAGCAGGACTTTTAGCCTTAGCAGGCTTAGTCAGATTGATTACAAGAGGAGGAGAAATAGAACGTGGAGGAGGATTAGCTCTGTTACGACGGAGGTCGATAACAAACGGCTCAGAGGAGGTGAGCTCCCTTTTGTCTTTGTTATGAGTTAAATCAATAACAAGGGGCTCAGAAGAGATGAGCTGCCTTTTTTCCTTGTTACGACGGAGGTCGATAACAAGCGGCTCAGAGGAGGTGAGCTCCCTTTTGTTCTGATCATCATCAATAGATTGTTTCTGGACTGGCAAGTGAATAGCCAGTGTCTTGGAGGATTGAGGACGAGAAACATGCCCTTTGACAGGAATGATGAGGGTGTCATTAGGCACTGTTTCTTGCACTTCTTCGGTGTCCAGAGATAGGACAACCTTCATGAATTCGTCCTTGTACATACGTGCATCATTGCAGTATGCTTCAATGCCTTTAAAAGGACAGAGATCAACAACCTCCTTTTGTACCTCTCCATTGTCATCAATATATTTAAAACATTGATGGAGAGTCGAAGGGACAATGTTATGCTCGTGCAGAAATGGTCTTCCCAGCAAAGCATTGTAAGAACAACCATGGTTATCAATGATGTAGAAGGTAACCTTTGTGCGAAGATTGCCTATTTGGAGTTTTAGACGAATCTTGTCCAGAGGTTCACTCCTTCCTGTTTGCCATAAAATATAAAAGAACAGAACAATTATCGGAGGACCGAACTTTTACTTCACGTTACAAACTCGCTTGTACAAAGAAAGCCTAGGGACGAAAACCTAGGTACAGCAGTCTAAGTATAATTGTTTATTTTAGATTCTGGGGGGTGACGATAGAGGCTCGGGAAGGCGACGGCAGCCCTGCCTTACTCCTTGGATGATCGGTATGCAGCCTTGGCTCCTTGTGAAAAGATGGTTGGCGTTGACGAAGAAATGCTCTTCTTGCTCCTCTGTTGCTCTTCTGGCTTCTCTCTCTCTGTGTATTCTTTTCTCTGACTAGTGGGGAGTCTCTCTGTATATGCGTATTTTTCTCTCTGAAATTGTATATATTTCAAGGGAATGGCACCTTGCTATTTATAATAGTGGGATGTGATCATTAGGGTTGCTAATGATTAGCTTTTAGAGATGGCGACGGCTTGGGGATTGGTCAATCTAGGCCATTCATCCTGATTATGATGAATCTGGGCCATTAGGTGTAGATTACACCAAATCCCATGAGCAATTAATGCTGATTGGAATAAATCTTCCTTATACTGATCTTCTGATATCTGCGAATAAATCAGATCTATTCTTCTGCCACGTGTCCCAGATTTATTGGGATCTGACCCAATCTTTAATGGCAGCAAATCTGAGGAATTAATCGGTTTAGGACACGTATCCTAGGAGCTACTGGGGGGATCTGGACCGCATGACTAGTGAGCCGCATATGTATGTGAGCCGCATATGAATGTGAGCCACATATGGTTAAGCCCACGTGTCAGGGCTGCGTGGGCAGTGGCCCTCACTTGAGTCCTCTAACCACAGAGGAGTAATCCTTGTGGGCCGCATAGGTATATATCCGCCTGGGCCGCATAGACATGATCCTCTTGAACCGCATGAGAAGTCCTCTGCTCAAGCCGCATGAGGCTTCTATGGTCTGAACCGCATAGGATTTATTCTGAGTCGTATGAGAAACGAGCCGCATACGAATGCCCACGTGGCAAGGCCACATGGCATTTTTGTGGCTCTCAGGGGATTTGTGTCAGAGATTTCTTTCCTCTTCCCTAGAGATTCATCATTATGACAGAATCATAATTACCTGCCTTTGTGTCAGGGCTGTCAACTTTTCAGAGGGGTCAGCCGTCATAGCAATTAATGTAGCATGAGTCGGAGGGGAGCACTATCAGGCCACGTGTCCTCTGAGCCGCATGGAATGCCTTGGGCCGCATAGCTCCTTATGCCGCATGATTTCCTGAGCCGCATGAGTTCTCTGAGCCGCATGGATCTTTCCTGGCCGCATAAATTATTTCCTTTAGTATTTTCCATGCTTCTACAGGACCCCCTTCAAAGTTTTCAATTTATAAAATTGAAATACTTTGAATAAGAAGCATGGCCGGGTTCCTCTAGCCGCATATGGAATTCTGACCGCATAGAAGTCTCGGCCGCATGAATTATTCAGCCGCATAAGTGACTTAGCCGCAGGAGACTGTTCAGCCGCACAGCTTCTTGCCACATGTGCAGGTCTTTAATTGCCTCAAATTCGTTTCAGCGCCGTCTTTGTAGGAGAGAATCCCAAGAGTCAGCTCATTAAATCTTTCGGATTTGACACCTTGGGTGAATCTTGGAGACGAAACCCAAGGAGTCGGTTACGCTCTTCATGAGTCGGTCATTGGCCCACGTGTACTTCTTCTCCCGTCTTCCTATAAATAGGAAGAGTTTGAAGAGAGAGAAGACTTCTTTATTTTCTTCCTTCTTCCTCAGGCCTTCCCTATCTCGACCGCCCTTCTCCTCTTTTGATAATTAATGGCTCCCGAGAAGACGTGGCAGTAAAGGGCAAGAAGGCGGCCTCCAATTCCACCTCGGCTGCGGCTGCTACTCCGCCCGTCGCCGTACCTGATGTTCATCCTGACGTTCACCCCCCTATTATTGGTAAGGACAATGCATGAGTTAAAGAACCCCAACCGCCATGGTTACGTCGCATACTTTATGCACGAGCCTTTGTAAATCGTATGTTCGCCCTATGGCTGAGCTGCAAGCCGCATAAGAGAACTACCGCATCTGTATGCGTGCCTTGCTGGCGAAGCCGCATAAGTGACGCTAAACCGCATAGACTTTTTATTGTACGGAGCCGCATGAGATTTTTGAGAGCTTCATGGGGCCGCATGGATGTCTTCTTGAGCCGCATGGGGTTTGAGAGCACCCAATCGGCTCTCTCTTGTTTTATCTCTCCGTTTAACTTACTTTTTGCTGTTTGTTCTTCAGTGAACCTGCCGGTTAACGCCGCTGGAGAACTCTTGGTGGGTAGCGCTCAACCCGCTCTCGGCTATAGGTATGACCATATTGTCCAGTGTATGGCTGACCAGTTTCCGAGCGATGAGCCTACGGTTAGATTGAATGCCATCAAGAATCAGTCTTTTCACTTCCTTAATGCTATAATGAACTCCGAGAAATTTGAAGGGAAGTATTTGAAGCCTGCATTCTTTTTTGGAGACGCCTTGACCGTGGAGAACGATCATGTCCTGGAGGTGTCGGAGGACTGGAACTTTGTTTCTAACGGGATGGCGATTCGCATCCCCCAAATGGAGCGACACTTCCCGTTACCTTGGTTTAATATGCTCCCGTTAGATCGGAAGATGGGGGAGACTTTAACCCCTACCAGAGGTGGGATGTTTGTGGGGAACATCCATTATAATAACAATATGAAGTCCGTGATTGCCGGCAAAGTGCACACTAGTTGTTCTGTGACGGGGTTGGTCCCAGGTTCTTTCCTGAATGTGGCGGGCCCTAATTTCTTATTTTCTACCGCCGACACTTTTATAAATCAGCTTGCTCGGAAAGGCTCCTATCTCGTTGGTCGGTTGACGTTCCCTGGTTGGGTGCACTCTGTTCCTTCGTGGATCAATTTGTCTACTTGGATCTTGCAGAAGTATGAGGCCTTTTTGTGCGAGATTGGCTTGTACCACGCTATCCGAGGTACCAGTCATGGCTTGTCCATAAACAAGAAGCTGGTCATGTCTCTGCTGGAAATGTAAAATTGTCGTACGGGGACCTTTTACACACCTGTGGGGGAGATGGGACTCGCGCTCCATGAGATACACGCGGTCTCCAAGCTTCCTTGGGGGGACGAAGCGTTTGAAGTATATACTCCCACTAATGAGGAATTCAAAGATCTGGAACGACGGTATCCTGGCTTGGCGGCCCTTTACTAGGAGATATTGTGCCATTATAACGCATGTTATCAGATGACTCGAAAGGATAGTAACCTGGAAGGGAATGCTCCCTTCACCAGAGATTGGGTGCACTATCTCTTCTCGACAGATGCCTTAGATAGAGTCACCTCTCGTCGCCCTCGACCTCGGGAAGCGGTTGAGGACTCGGTGTCAACGGCTAAGGGAGTGGCCACTACCAGCGACAGAATCGGGAACCAGACTGATACTTTCGATTACTTTTACCAGGATACTCAGGAGCTGTCTGAGAAAGCACTTCTGACAGGATTTTTGATGATCTGGCTATGAAACTGTGTAGTCTGGGGAGGAGCCGGTTCCATTGAGAGAATTAGTTGTAACTTTATCCTTCCGGCTGTGAAGTTAGTTTTATGAATCAGGCTAGCTCTCCTTCCGGCCATGGTGTACAGCATACACCGTGGCCTACGTACTTTCACATCCAAAATCATTGCTCACGATGTGACCAAGGATTTTGAACGAACTGAGTTGCCCTATCACTATTTGATGGGGTGGCTGCTGATACATTACCCGTCTTTGATGAAGCCGGGCTCTGGAGACGGTGTGACTGATGATGACGTATTTATCTTCCGCTATCGTGACGAGCCTTGGGAGTGTGAAACCATGCGGACTTGCCGGATGGCATTGGCGAGGGCAGATAAGTATCATATCTTCGTATCCGTCCCTCGCTTTACAGCCAGGGACATAGAGGCTGTACATATTGACGGTATCGCGCCCCCTCAGCTTCTGGATGGCCAGATGCTCTTATGGTTGTGTAACATCCGCCCCGCACATCTAGTGTACTGTAACCGCAATGCTGTTTTTTTGGAGCCTTATATGCCTAGCAGGTTTGCCCGGCAGTATGGATACAGCCAACTTTGTCTAGACAGCCCCAGTCCTTACCTGGGTTGTGAGCGTAGTCTTCTTGATGGTATCAGAGCTTGGCAATATTATGATTCGTTCCACATTCGTACCATTTTCTCGGTCCCTGCCATTAAGGAGTCAGTGGAGATCTTGTATATGGCAGCTCTGTATTATGTCATGGCGAACAAGCCCCCAGTTGGTTTTAACCCGGGTACCAGTTTTATTGTTGGCACCGGTCTGGAGGAAGGCTCTCAAGGGGCCAAGAAGAGAAAGGTTAGAGCCGAAGTGCCAGATTTGGGTTTCGCTGCTGAGGGTGGCGAAGGCAACCAGTGTGATGAAGATGACTCTATCCTTCCAGTGGTAGGCGCATAGGTAGGTCAGTCGCATGTTTTGTCAGATGAGGTGCTGAGGGATCAGTCTCTTGTTGCGCCTGGTCCTATTCCGAAGCGTAGCAGGCAAGTTTCTCCTATAGGCAGTGTTTCTCGATCCCGGAAGCTGGTTGCGACTAGGCACCGTCCGCTAGCCATAAAAGAGGGTGGCGAAGAAGTCAACCCTGCATTAGAGGTAACAAAACTGCTCTTGATCCCTTCTCTCTCCTTTTCTTTGAGTTTCAATCCTGACTATCTTCGTCCCCTCTTTTAGGTGTCGGAAGAAGAAGAAGAGTTTCAGGATGTCGAGGCGGTGACCCCAAATGACGGGGACTCCCATGAGCCTGCTCCTATTCAAGAGAACGCAGATCAATCTGTATCCTCCTTCAAGGTTACGGGGGCAGGGGATATGACTGAGTTTAACTCGGGGATCGCGGGTGAGGGGACTATGCCAGTTGTGGATGAGCCGCGGCCTTTATGCCGCTCCTCTGGTAAGATTAGCCGAATCTTAACCCGTGAGGAAGCCTATCTACTCTATCATCATGTCCTTTGGGTTACGTCGATTGATTGTTATTCTGGACATTCAGGTCCTGTCCCTCCAGTGCCGAGGATGGACGTCGCTGAGACAACTCCAACCGAAGGGGCATCGGTGGAAAGAGGTGTACCTCCCCACTGCCCGACTCGTCTTGAGGGGCCTTCTGGGGGCCCGAGTTTCATGGGCCAATTCTCGGGGCAGTCGGGGCAGGGGACGATGGTCCTTGCATCATCCTCTGTTCCGATGGCTTCGAGAGTCGACCTTTCTTTCCTGCCGAGCATCCAAGCTCTCCGGGCGACGGAAGATGAGTTGGTCGCTATTCATGCATCGTTCTTCTCGGACTCCGTTCCCCCGGTGGCGAACTCTAGCGTTACTCCTCCGACGTTGCCGCTCCGGCTTCCCCTGACGCCCTCCTCTACTGAAGTTTTGAGTGATGCGTTATAGGACGTGGTTGCCAATTTTCATCGTCATTTGAAGAGGGGAATCGAGGCCGCTGTAGACAAAGGGACCTCTTTTACCTTGGCCCGACAATATGCCCTTGGTCAAATAAACATCCTTCGGGATCTTCCTGATGATGCAGGGATGGCTTCACTTCTGGAGGCGAAATTGCTGGAGATTGATCAGTTGGTGTCCGAACTTCGAGTATTGCGGTAGGCTGATCTGCCTGCTGTTATAAATGAGGAGCGGAATTCCCTTATTGCTGTTATAGAGAGGACCAGAGCGGCTCGAGATAAGACCAGACCGGGCGCGCTGAAGGATCTCAGTGACTTAGCTGATCGGTATGATCAACTGAGTTATGCGACTGAAAACGCTGTGGCTCGGGAGGAGTCTGTCTCTCGTGAGATTACTGAGACACGGGAGCAGATCCTTGAGCTTCAGAAGAAGTTGGCTTTCTTGGAGTCTGAACTCGAGACTACCCGCAATGACAGAGGACTGATTGTTCAGGAGGCTGACAGGGTTACTCAAGCTTCGACTGACCTGGAGACTGCCTTGAAGAAATTGGAAGATGACTGTCAAGCGTTCTTGGACTTGGACAATGAGGAGCATTTATTCCAGGAGGCCGAGCGTCGTGCTCGGCAACGAATTGAACGGAGGACCACCTCAGTAAGAAATCGTCTCCTAGAATTGAGTGATGCTGAAATGTAGTCGACTTTTTCTTCTTATTTTGTTTCCGTTTTCTTTCTTTCTGAAGGGGACATGATCCCGAAAATATGTAATGCTTTTTTCTTCCTTCAAATAAAGAGTACTTTTAATTCTACCCTTTATTTGTATTGCTTGCTGCGCTTGTGATATTGTGGTGATGTTTACCCCTGTATAGGGGATATATTTATAGACCTGTTACCCATGGCGTACCTTGGTTTTAGGTAGAGGTAACATGTTTTGATCAGGGTACCGGAAGCAGCCATAGCGAAGTGGTCATGGGTGCTCTTGGTATTGAGAAAAAGGAATGTCGTAGAGCGGCTGGGCTCCTGGGGCCTGATGAGGTGATAGATTTGTGCTGAGAAATTTAGCGGAGGATATTTGTGGGCCTATTATTCTTGGCGTACCCTGGTTTAGGGCACGGATAATAAGATGAAGGGGAACCGACATACTTGCTCAGAGGTGACGAGGACATGGCAAGTGGGAAGGTTTTTTTAAACGTCGAGTCTTCCTACTCAGAGGTAATGAGAACATGGCAGGAGTGAACTCGACGGAGGATATTGATGGTCAGCAGAGGACATTTGTGGAACTATTACCCTTGGCGTACTCCGGTTGTGGGTACAGATAATAGGTCGAAAGGGGGTCATCATACTTACTCAGAGGTAATAAGGACATGGCAAGTATGACGGTTTCTTCGACGGAGCCTTCCCATTCAGAGGTAATGAGGACATGACAGGAGTGGGCTCAATGAAGGAGGGCACATAGAACAACTCAGAGGTAATGAGGACATGAAAGTTCTACGTAGGGGGTGATTTATTTTTGGCGGAAGTGGAACGGCTCAGAGGTAATGAGGACATGGCCGTGTTGGAAGTTTGTGGACCCGTTACCTTTGTTGTGCACTGGGAGTGCAGGTATTAGATCATGAGGGAGGATCTCTTGTAGGAAGAAAGTTCAGCGGTATGGTTATACATGACTTTCTTTCAAAAGAGTGACCAGGATGTAAGTTCAGGGGTACCGATGGGTACATAACTCGACAATCCATGAATGTTGGAATCAAAGTGTAAGTTCAGAGGTACCAGCGGATACATGACTTGGAAATTTAGGATATCTTTGTGGAAGAAGGGCATGAGTTCAGCGGTACACGCGGGTACATGACTCGAAAATCTGGAATATTGTGGGTACGAGCTCAGCGGTACCAGCGGGTACGTGACTCAATGATCTGGCAAACTATGAGGGTGAGTTCAGTGGTATCAGCGGATACATGACTCAATAATCTGGAAATTCATGGAGTGAGTTCAGTGGTACCAGCGGGTACGTGACTCGAGAATCTGGAAAACTGCGAGGGTGAGTTCAGTGGTATCAGCGGATACATGACTCGATAATCTGGAAATTTATGGAGCGAGTTCAGTGGTACCAGTGGGTACGTAACTCGAGGATCTGGAGAATATTGTTTAAACATAGTATTTCTTCAGGAACTTGCCGTTGACGGGCAACATGAGCAAGTCTCCGTTCTGCTTGGCGAGGCGGTAAGCACCGTTGGAGAACACGGCCTCGATGACAAATGGACCTTCCCACTTTGGCTGGAACTTGCCGACGGTCTTGTGAGTCATGACCATCGGCCTCCGGACTGCCAGAACAAGATCACCTACTTGGAATGTTCTGATTTTGACCTTCTTGTTGAAGGCCCCTGAGATGCGTGCTTGGTATAGCTCGATCCTTTGCTGAGCTAGGAGGCGCTTTTCATCTAAGGCTTCTAATTCTTGCAGTCGACGTCGGTAGTTATCATCCATTGTTAATTGATAAGTGAGGGCGACGCGGAGTGAGGGTATTTGAGTCTCTAATGGGAGAACTGCCTCACTCCCGTATACTAGAGAGAATGGCGTATTCCCGGTGGCTGTTCGAATTGTGGTACGATAAGCCCATAAGCATTCGCCGAGCTTCTCGTTCCAGTCGCGCTTGTTGGAGGAGACAAACTTCTTGAGGAGTTTGATGATTATTTTGTTGAATGCCTCTGCTAACCCGTTTGCTGTCGGGTTATACGGCGTCGAAGGGATATTCTGGATACGGTGTTTATCGCAAAACCGATAGAATACATAGCTTACAAACTGCGGACCATTATCAT
The DNA here is from genome assembly GCA_029216955.1 of Iris pallida. NCBI lineage: Eukaryota > Viridiplantae > Streptophyta > Magnoliopsida > Asparagales > Iridaceae > Iris > Iris pallida. Next base: position 165,934 of record JANAVB010027600.1, read on the forward strand.
GGATGATCCTTCGTGGCAGTCCAAAGCGGTAGATGACGTGATGCTTAAGGAAGCTGATCACGTTTGAAGTCTTGACTTCTGCGAGTGGGACAGCTTCCGCCCACTTGGAGAAGTAATCAGTGATCGCAAGTATGAAGCGATGTCCTCGGGAGGAAGGTGGGGTGATTGGACCAATGATATCCATTCCCCATGCTTCGAATGGCCAGGACGCCACTGTCGGATGTAGAAATTCGGATGGTTGGTGAATGAAGTCCGCGTGGACTTGGCAACCTTTGCACTTTCTAGCATACTCGATCGCATCTGCCACCATCGTGGGCCAATAGTAGCCCATTCGGCGAAGACGATCTTGTAGTTTTGGGCTGGGCTGGTGGGCCCCGCAGACACCGTCATGAGCTTCTCGTACTGCTTCTTTGGCTTCTGCGTTTGACAGACACCGAAGTAATAATCCGTCGTAGGAGCGGCGATACAGCATCTTCGTCTCTGTATCGTAGAAGAATCTGAGAGAACGCCTTCTGATGGAAGTGGCTTCCTTTGGGTTCTCGGGCAGGATGTCGTAGACGACGAAGTCGATGAATGGTTGTCTCCAATCTGGGGCATCATCGATCGTCTGTACGGAATAACTTGCCACGAATTGCACATTGTTTTTGGGACAGACCAGTTCATGGCTTATCACTTCCACTGATTGGCGATCATAATTCGGAACTGCTAGGGAAGCGACAAGACCAGCTAGGGCATCGGCTTCAATATTTTAGAGTCTGGGGACGTGCTCGATGAAGAACCCCTCAAATGACGAGATGATATCGATCGCTATTTGGTGATAAAGGATCATGTCTTCGTGGCGGACTTCGTACGAACCCTGGATCTGATTGACGATTAGTTGGGAATCATCGTATACTTCAAGGTATTCTACCCCCAGTTCTCTTGCAAGTTGGAGGCCAATGACCAGAGCATTATACTCGGCCACATTGTTAGAGTAGGGTTCTGTGAGGGAATAAGCGCGGTTAATCACCAATCCGGAAGGAGAGACCAGCACTATCCCGACTCCGACGACTATACTGCCTTTAGGTCCGGTCCTGGAAGCACCGTCAAAGAACATTCGCCATATAGCCTCGTGAGAGGTTGTATGCGAGTCGGCGACCTCGTCTAGAATCTCTTCGTATATTTTGGAGGATTTCGAGCCTTGGTGGGCTGCTAAAAAGTCCGCCAGGGCTTGACCTTTGACTGCCTTTTGGGGGACGATGATCATATGATAAGGGGACAGCAATATTGCCCATGTAGCGAGGCGAGAGCTGAGTGCCCCTGGTTTAGTCATGAGGACCCTTAGAGGGTTGACTCGTGAGATCACATGTATCGTTTGTCCGGTGACATAGTGTCGCATTTTCTGAATGGCGAACACCAGGGCGAGGCATTCCTTCTCCACATCGGTGTATCGGTGCTCTGGCCCAATCATCATTTGGCTGAGGTAATATATGGCCTGTTCATGGCCTGCGTCGTTGTCCTGTGCCAGCAGAGCACCGAGGGAGTGTTCCATTGCTCGTACATAGAGCAGGAATGGTTTTCCAGGGACTGGGGCTACTAAGACCGGAGGATTTGACAAATATTCTTTGATGCTGTCAAAAGCACACTGGCATTCCTCGTCCCATACGAATGAGACTCCTTTCTTCATGAGGTGCGTGAATGGTCGGCATCGCCCGGAGAGGTTGGAAATGAATCTTCTGATATAAGCTAGCCTCCCTTGAAGGCCTCTGAGTTCGCGGAGATTTCTCGGGGGACCCATCTCCATGATTGCTTTTGTCTTCTCAGGGTCTACATGGATACCCTTTGCAGTGATGATGAAGCCTAAGAACTTCCCGCTGGATACGCCCAGAAAGGACTTCGTGGGATTCATCTTCAAATTGTGCGTTCGTATTAGGTCGAATACCGTCCTTCGATCCTGCAGATGGTCTCCCTTGCTACGGCTTTTAACGGCTATATCGTCAACGTAGCACTCCACCGTCTTGCGTAAGTGGTCTCTGAAAATGATGCTCATGGCTCTTTGATATGTGGCGCCAGCATTCTTCAAACCGAAAGGCATGACTGTGTAGCAGTACGTGCCAATTGGTGTTCGGAATGAAGTATGCTTTTCGTCATCAGGAGACATTTTGATTTGGTTGTACCACGAGAAGCCATCCATGAATGACATGCGTTCGAAGCTGCAGGTATTGTCGATCATGATGTCTGTGATAGGAAGGAGGAATTCATCTTTGGGGCACGCCTCGTTCAGGTTGCGGAAGTCGATGCAGATTCGAATCTTCCCATTCTTCTTGAGGGCGGGTACTATGTTGGCAACCCATTCTGGATGTTGCTCTTCACGGATGAAGTCGCTGGCTATCAGTTTGTTGACTTCGGCTTCGATCGCGTCCATGATGCCTGGACGGAAGCGTCGCTGTTGTTGCTTGACCGGCTTCGCATCTGGTCGAATGTTGAGTTTGTGGAGAGCGATGTCAGGATTTAACCCTGGCATGTCTTCATAGCTCCAAGCGAACACATCAATGTACTCTCTGACAAGTTCTAGCAGCGACTCCCGTTCTTCGCCAGTTAGGCTTTTACTGATGAAAATCGGTTTTGGAGAAGATTCGCTGCCGAGATCCACTTGTATGACCTCATCTTCAGTAGGAGGTTCTCTCAGTTCGAACCGCTTTTCCTATTGTGTATCTAATTGCTGGGCCCATGGCTCTAGCTCGAGGATTTCGGGGATGTCTTTATCTTCCTCGTAAGCGTCGGCGAATGCCATGTTGACTGTCATGACTTGTCTGAACACATCTCCGATGCTGGTATCTGAGTCGAAAGTTGGTGATCCGGTTGAATGTGACTGCCAGTCGCATTCTTCATCTGAACTTTCAGGGGTCATAGTAGGCGTTACATACCCTAACCCGCATCGAGTTTTGTTATAGTAGTTCCGTGGTTTGCCCGCCGGGACTGGCGGCTTCAAAGGTAATCGTCGTCCAGTGCCGTAGTTCAATCCTGGCGTCGTCTCTAGATCATACCCCTGTTTCTGCATGAGATATTTAGATTGAGGGCTATAGAGATACAGAGGCAGTCTCCCGGCATCTGACCTGAGGTCATCTTTTTCTATGGTGAGGGGATACGGGTTGTTCGTCCGGCCAAAGATGATCGGATGATCTCCTCTCTCGAATATTCGGTAAGCGTCTTCTACTGGAGTAAGCTGGATCACGGTATACACATTTGTCATCTGTGTGTGTAGGTGAGCGCCTATACCGTGTTCCATAGCATACATTGTACATAGCTTATTGAGCTCGGTGTAGTTCAAAGATAACCCTTTATTGATGAAGTAAGGTATCTTTTTTAGGGGGATTACACATCAACGGAGGGGACATTGGTGTGGGTAGCCATATACTTGGCTAGCTCCGGTTCCTCTTCGGCTACCCCCTGCGTAAATGAAGACTGAGAGGATAACCTAGGAAGCCTGATTGTCAGTGGTTCAGTTGATGGAGTTGAGCGTGGTGTTGTTGGCAGACTAACCACCCCCAGTTTGGCATTTGATGTGGGGCGAGGAGTGGCTAGTTCACTAGAAGTGTCAGACCTTGTATCGGGGTGTCGACCCTTCCTGGAAAGGCGTATCGTCATGGGCCTATCCGAGGGGTTGAGCTTCCCTGCTTGTGGTTGGCTGACTCTTGATAGCCTGATTGTCAGTGGCTCCGTTGTGGGCCTCGGCATTTGGCCGGACCTTGGCAGCCGGATTATCATTTGCTCCTCCTGCGCTGAGAGGCTGATTGCGTCCTTCCGCAGAATGGCGGTAAGGGGTGCAGACTTGCCCGGTTTACGAGCTTGAAGGTGGATCGTCAGGGGTCCTTCTGATCCCGTGTTTGTCGACATATTTGAAGCACTGGTGTAGCGTGGAAGGTACGATCATATAATCGTGAATCCATGGACGCCCTAAGAGGATGTTGTAAGAAGTGTCTGCATCTATGACGTAGCAGGTGACTTCGGATTGGAGGTCGCCAATTTGACACTTCAGACGAATCTTCCCAATAGGGTAGCTCCTGTCCGAATTGAAACCGCTGATGGCGGTGCTTGTGTAGCACCCACTTTTTGAAATAAGGGTATTTTAGTCATTTTAGTCATTTTGTGATTTTCTAGATATTTTTGACTTGTGATTGATTTAGCCTTTGGTTTAACTTTAGAAAACCCACATTAGAGACTAACCATGACCTATGATGATTATCTAGCTAATTAGATTTTATTTTTAGGCTTTGGTTTAATTTAGAAGCCATTTGGCTATTTTTAGGCTATTTAATTAATTGGCCTTTTTAGCCTTTTGTTAATTGAGCTTAAACTCAACTTAAATAGAGGAGTGGGACCCATGAACCAACCCTAACCCTATTAGGACTCCTATGGCCGGCTAAAATAGGAAACCCCTATCCCCTATATAAGCATTGCATTAGAATAGACACCCCCTTTACAAAACCCTAGTTTCCAGCTCTCCAAAACCCTAACTTTTTCATCCGACCTCCGTTTCACCCCAAACGAAGTGCGTTGTGATCATAGGAAGGAGGAGAATTTGCTGGAGCATTGTTAGCAAGGAGTTGGAGGCATTTTCTTAGTGGAAACTGGTCGTCTCATCGATCGAGGAGTCAGTTTCTTGATTTTTCAACTTGCAATAGGTAAACCCATAAACTCTATAGTTTCTTCTGATTTTTCTTCATAGTAGCATGCATCTAGGTACCCTAGACCCACCCATGAAGTTTGGTTAAGTTTCGTGTTCGTTTGATAGGTGTATCGGACACGTATCGGATTAGGGTTAAACGTGTTCGATGAAATTCCTCTTAGAATTCGATTCTGTTATTTTTGCAATCTAACTTCACGAATTAGTAGCCCTATATGTGAGGATTCCCAAACCCTAGGTTCTTGTTTGAATCGACCCGATTTCGTGTCCAAAATAGGACACGCACGTGCAGCACAAGGACCGCGCGCGTGCCCTGCTACTGCTGTGTCCGTTCTCGCTGGACACAGCGACTCGATGCATGATTTTTGGGTTGAGGTCAGGGGCAATGTCTGTCATAGTGCTCGTAAAATTTCGTGGGGTTTCGTAGAGTATCGAGGGAGAAATCGACACGGCACGGGGCGTGCACTGTCGCGCGCGCGTGAGAACGCGACGTCCGAAACGCACTACGTGCGACACGGACACATGGCGAGAGGCCAGTGCAGGTAGGTGGATGTGTAGCCCTATAGTTGGGCTACGTGTACGAGTAACCACGTGTCCTAGTTCGCTCTGTGTCGAGCCCTAGGACGAGCGACACACGAGCACGAGAACTAGGTTTCAGTTTTAATTCACGAGTGTTTAGGACACTTCGTGTCCTATTTTCTTGGACACGATGACACCTACAGATAATGTTTAGACCCTTGACATCTTTACCAACCTTAGGTTTTGATTATTAGTTGATTTTCGAATGTGTTTAGTCATGTTTAGGTTTTGTATTAGAGTATCGGGTTCTTCAATTATTTCCAGTTTTCTGTTCAGTAAAATAAAATTGTTCCAACTGTTTTCGAATGTATTTTCTGAACAAAACCCGACCTACATATCCTATTTAACCCCCTCTAGGAGATTACCTATTAGTTGTTTGATGGATAGGCTATGATTCGAGTTTTGGTTTTGAGTATCGGATGTTTCTTAGAATCCCAGTTCACTGTTTCAGTAATTTGAATTTTTCCATTTGATTCGAAGTGAATTTTCTGTGTAAACCCGACCTGCAAATCCTATTTAACCTCACCTTTGTGATATCTATTAGCTTGCATACTAGAGGAGGTTGTATTCGAGATTGGGGTAGCCATAGGGTTGCTCGAGTTTAAATTTTAGGTTTCCTATTCTTCAGTTTTCCTTGTTTGTTCCAGTTTTAAATCTGATGTTAAAACCTGTATAAAACCCAACCATTCAAATCCTATAAGACCTATCTAGGAGATACATGATAGATTGCACCAAGGAGAAGGACTGGGTTCGAGAGTGGGTTAGCATAGGTACTCAGGTAGGTCAGTTTCCCTATTTCAGTCTTTTGGTCCAGTTTTATTCCTTTACTGTTTAATAATTGTTCTGTTAATTCGATGTATTTCCTGTATTAAATCAACCTACAGATCCAATTCGACCAAGTAAGTGATACATGTTAGTTGCTTAATGGGAAAGGGCTGTATTCAAATCGATTTTCATAGAGTATCAAGAGCCTACAGGTCCTCCTTAATCCCCTCTATGTGATACCATGTGGTTTGCATCAAAGGATAGGGCTGTGATCGAATTGAGTTCATAGAGTAGTGAGTTTAGGTTAGATTCCAGTTTCAGTTTCAAAGTGATTTCCCAGCCTAAGAATACCTACTAGTTGATAATGGATAGGTTATGTTTTAGTAGGATTAGACATGGGAGATTCGAGTTTGTATGGGATATATATATATATATATAGAGTATAGGTATGTTTCCTATAACTAAAATCTGAATAGGATTACTAAGAGTTAGTTTACTGATATGAGATAGGTAGGTGATTTTGATGGTTTTTGATTCGTTTAATACTAAGTTCAGTTCACTGTTATAAGAATGGGTTGATGTTGATTGGATTGAGTTGAATTAAATGCTGATTTCAGTTTAGTTAGCTACAGTTTAGTTAGTTGATTGATTGAGATTAGGATTGTTGATGCCAAGTTAGTTTAGTTAGTTAGGATAGAAATTGATGTCTTGAGAGGTATATATGCATGTGTGTATTGAGTTAGATAGGATGAGCTAATAAAGGGTATTTTGTGATAGAAATTCAGGGAATAGGTTAACTGCAATGGCAGTAGCAACACAAGCCTTGGCCTAGTGTAAGTGTCCAATATGAGGGTGCCTTGGGTTGGTAGTGACCTAAGAATTGACTGGTAGACTAGTTGACCAACTTTGACCTAGTTTGACTAGTTTGGTTGACCAAAGTTGACCCAAGGTTGACTTTGACTTAGATTGCCCCAAATTATGTAGAATTTGCTTTGAAGACTTTCCTTATGATATTTTAGACTGTGTTATGACATGTGGTTGTTTTAAATAGGATCTTATTACTCCAGTCCAGTCACTTTTCATTATCAGCAGTTCGGATTGCCAGACGAGTACATTCTCTGATCTTTTCATACTTCTTTGGATATGTACTCTTGTTATAGACTAGTATACTTGATGCTGACACGATGTTCACACGGATCAGTACCCTCTGGATCTTTTCATGCGATGTTATCCCATCGGATACATCGAGTATGTCATGTTTCATGTACTTTATCATGTTCATCATGTACTCCATGTATTCACTTTTATCCATGTGTACTCATATGTTATTCATGTACACTCATGACCATATGAGCTCCATGTATACAGTAGTTGTTATCCATGTCCAATAACATAACATGCTTTGATCCTTGTGTATTGGTTGGGGGCAGGGAGAGTGTAGTTGGTTATGTGATCATTATCCCCAGTAGTTGTTATCCATGTTCTTTCCATAGTTGTATCCATGTGCAACCCAAGCTGTTTACATAACCAATTCATGCTCTGTTTCACGTAGAAGGTTATATTCTTTATTTATCATATTTACATCTCAGTTATATCTTCTCTCCTGTTGATTTCTCTTTACAGCGATTCATGTATAATTTTCTATAGCTTGCTTTATATGTCCATTCCTGATATGAACTGTTGTGAGAGATATGTGCTCGTTCCGTCCTGACTGGGCATGTTGAAAATTTTACAGGTGATGATGAGGAGTATTGTCCTACTTATTACGGCATTGGCTTAAATGACACTGGCGACGTGGACCCACAGGAGGATCCCACAGTCGCTGAGGACTTGCCCATAGTCTAGCTGAGACTTAGTACTTTATTTGTATTTTCTATTTGAGACTTTTATGAGTTGTACTTAAGATATTTCTGGTGGTTTACACCTATACTTTAATAGTGACTTTCTTGAGATTATTCTCCTGTTCCATCTTAGTATTGTGATTGAGTTACGTATTATTTACTCTCTATTCATAGCTTGGTTAGATTGTGTTAGATATGGTAACTCAGGACAGCGTTCTACCGCCGACACTGCGGCGTAGGCTGGGCGTTCGTTACTTCTCGTGCCCTCACACTGGGTGCGGGTCGTGACACGTTTTTAGTGGTGGCCCATGCAGGTCCTCGATCACAACTAGTGTGATTCGTAGTGGTACTCGAACTAGAGTATCATTACAGCCTGCAGTAGGATATAAGATATAAGTTATGGTACTCAATCACTATTAGGAATTCCTGAGAGATTCCTGGGACGACCCTTGAGAATCTCATTTTGAGCTTCGATTTAAATTCATTTTTCCCTTACTTTAGTCCACCTTCCTCCCTCGATTCTTGCATCTTGTTTGAACTCTTTTCACCAATACCCTTACTTCCTTGTGTTTAATAATGGTTAGGAAGATGGCTACACTGCTATATACTTATTGGTCAAATGCATGGCTAGGAGGATTACATTAAGGAATTGGGATACACGAAGATTTTGATTAAGATATAAGGGCATTTTTTAAATGGATGCTTTAGTGATTAGTAGTTTGTAAGTTGAGATATTACCAAGGAAATTTATCTTAAAGATACTAAGTAGTAATCACCAGAGGATTATAAAATTATATCTTGATACTGGAAGAAATTAGTTAGAATCTAAATAAATTGATTTCAGGAGTTGATGGGATTCATGAATTATTGGATTATGATTATACATCCTTACGTATATAGATTGGTTTGAATGATCAAAAAAAAAGGGGGTGGTAGTATGAACTATTAAATTGAGTCGTACAAGCTGCGATGTATATATTGAATTTCAAATTTAAGTGGAAGCAATGATATTAAAATTTTTGGTTTAGAAGATCGGGAAGATATGAAAACGATTATTTTGGAAGAAATTTTTTGGAATCATGTCAATTGATATTTAAAAATCTATTTGGATTTTGGTTTAAGAAGTAGTAATTATGTTTCAATGACTTAGAAGAAAAAAAATTATGGTTGATAAGCGCGTTAAAATACTGAGCTGTAACTGCTAGATTGTCGTGATAAGCTAAGTGTCTATCTTGAGGATTATTTGAGACAAATTGGGGAGTTTTTTTTTAAAATTAGGAAGTGATATAGAATTTTATGGATTCATGATTTATCAACTCTGGAGTTTAAAGTTGGATTGAAACGTTAAATTTGGAAAGGTTAGTAGTAACGAGATAAAAGTTATTATGAGATTTATGAAAAGAATTTAAATGTTAGTCGTGGTTAGATTGGAAGGCTTAGAGTGAATACAAATTGAGGTAGTTATTTTTCGAATTTCTTTTTAAAGGAATGTAAAGGTAGGCCACCAAGGTAACCTTAATGAGATAGAAGTGTTCCACACTAATTGCCATATCACTCATGACTATGATAGTAGTATATACTCCAGTGTTGTTAGTCGTTTGCCAAACTATGGGACTGTATCTCAACATTGACTTACTCAACCTTCCCTCAAATCTAGATCTTTTATTGTAATTTTCCAACCGTTGTATTTGATCGTTCCTTAGCAGTATTCGCCTTTAGTACTGTGTCCCTAGATTATTTCACTGGATTCTTAATTAAATTTATTCCATGCTTCAACTTGATTTCCTTTATTTTTGTATTAGTTGTCACCTCTTGAACCTTTCCCATGATACTAAAATACTTTCTGACTTAAATTCGAGATTCAACCATGACTCAATTCTTCCGACCCGACATGGGATGGAGTTCTTCTTGTTCTTTAAATGCTTAACATTGCACCTTATCTTGATTGCTTGACCAGCTTAGTTAAGGATCTTGGACTATTTCTTTTCTTCTTCATCATTACCTCCCTTACTTATACTTGACTACCTTATGTTGCTAATTTAGCCTTAGTTTTACAAGCTTATCCCTTTTTGAGCTTGATCATGACATATTTTATTGGGTCGCGACCCACTAATATATTGTCTAATCAGAACCGGTATATAATGGTCTGATCAACCTAATGCACTTGGTTCGCTTTCATATATTACTCTACGTGGATGAGACTCTAGAGCATCTGTCTCATCCACGACAGTTTGGCAATTCTCCTTGAACTATTTTTGTCGTCTATGAACCACGTATTGTACTCAATAGTATCGTCTTTGAACTCTTTTGTTTTTGCCTTTCACATAATTCAGAAGGGCAAGGCACTGTACTTAATAGGTCAACCCAGAGTATCACGTTTAGCTTCCTTATCAAAAGGAGGATAGTGGCTTAATCCTATATCCTCACAGTATCCTTTAGGATTTCATTAGTGTTGAATTCTAAACCCACGATCGCGACCAGTCGACTTGGTCATTCCCTTATCGTCCAATGTTTGGAACCTTATTCAATTGAATTAATTCAATTGTGACATGGATTTCAAATCTTGGATACTCGTGCCGAGACTTCAATGATCTCGTTCTCCATCTTGCCCAAACCTCGATTCATCCTGGATTGATCAACTTAGATCATATCGAGACAAAAATTTATATATATATATAGTGTGCTTGGATTTCAGTGTTATTGACAAGTCGTGCTTTAAACTTTTGTTTTTTTATCATCTTTAGAATATTAATGATTTATGGTTAATTTCAGTTGTTTTTATAATCACCAATATTTGTATAGGATGATATACTGCCTTACAGTCCAATGGTTTATTATTTATCCTTATCTTTTCCAGAATGGCACCCATGACCAGACTTTGTCCCCAGTGCACAGCTGCAATTCCGGATGAGACCTAGATTGTACTTTTCCCTTCTATTGCTCAGGAGGTGTTAGCAGCCTCACCGGAGAATTTCCCTCCATCTTCTATCCTTCAGGAGAGGACTGCAGTTCAGCCGGAGACTGAGGGCCTTCCTTTGCCTCCTGGAGTGGTGCCCCATGACATTCCTGTTGGAGCTCATATTCACAGATTTCTTCAGGATTTGCGGGAGGTACAGAGACTTCATGCTGAGCTTATGAGAGAGCAGAGTCTCAGTATCCAACTGTTGTGGGATTACATGCATTCGAGGGAGGAGCCTAGTCCCAAGAGAGCGAGGAGAAGTGTATACCCAGAGCCTCAGGAGTACCCAGACTTCCAGCCTAGACCAGCCTATCCAGTTCAGATTCATGTCCAGCAGAGACCAGCTGAGCGAGTGCCTACCTGTACCTTCTGTAAGAAGCTTGGGCACGCATGGAAGGACTGTAGGAAGAGACTAGGATTGTGCCTATTTTGTGGGTCAGCTGCACACAAGATACGAGACTGTCCTACTACACTTGCCCCTAGACGAGGCCTACCTCCAGGAGAGAGAGTTCCAGCTACCAGACCTAGTAGAGGTGAGTTCTTGACCCAGACCTTATCCTATCTTGATGATTACTGTATCCTACCATAATGTTTGTATGTATGATACATTATGACTACTTTTGATCTAGTATGACCTTAGTAGTTAGACGAGACTCCAGACTGATTGCCTGCCATAACCCTGTATGATTTCTTTTCAAATACAGGATTTCGATAAGTGTTCTTAAGACTATGATTATTGGGAATTGACCTAGAAGGAGTAGGATCATCTTAATTTCGAGGACGAAATTATTTTAAGGAGGGTAGCCTTGTAGCACCCACTTTTGAAATAAGGGTATTTTAGTCATTTTAGTCATTTTGTGATTTTCTAGATATTTTTGACTTGTGATTGATTTAGCCTTTGGTTTAACTTTAGAAAACCCACATTAGAGACTAACCATGACCTATGATGAGTATCTAGCTAATTAGATTTTATTTTTAGGCTTTGGTTTAATTTAGAAGCCATTTGGCTATTTTTAGGCTATTTAATTAATTGGCCTTTTTAGCCTTTTGTTAATTGAGCTTAAACTCAACTTAAATAGAGGAGTGGGACCCATGAACCAACCCTAACCCTATTAGGACTCCTATGGCCGGCCAAAACAGGAAACCCCCATCCCCTATATAAGCATTGCATTGGAATAGACACCCCCTTTACAAAACCCTAGTTTCCAGCTCTCCAAAACCCTAACTTTTTCATCCGACCTCCGTTTCATCCCAAACGAAGTGCGTTGTGATCATGGGAAGGAGGAGAATTTGCTGGAGCATTGTTAGCAAGGAGTTGGAGGCATTTTCTCAGTGGAAACTGGTTGTCTCATCGATCGAGGAGTCAGTTTCTTGATTTTTCAACTTGCAATAGGTAAACCCATAAACTCTATAGTTTCTTCTGATTTTTCTTCATAGTAGCATGCATCTAGGTACCCTAGACCCACCCATGAAGTTTGGTTAAGTTTCGTGTCCGTTTGATAGGTGTATCGGACACGTATCGGATTAGGGTTAAACGTGTTCGATGAAATTCCTCTTAGAATTCGATTCTGTTATTTTTGAAATCTAACTTCACGAATTAGTAGCCCTATATGTGAGGATTCCCAAACCCTAGGTTCTTGTTTGAATCGACCCGATTTCGTGTCCAAAACAGGACACGCACGCGCAGCACGAGGACCGCGCGCGTGCCCTGCTACTGCTGTGTCCGTTCTCGCTGGACACAGTGACTCGACGTGTGATTTTCGGGTTGTGGTCAGGGGCAATGTCTGTCATAGTGCTCGTAAAATTTCGTGGGGTTTCGTAGAGTATCGAGGAAGAAATCGACACGGCACGGGGCGTGCACTGTCGCACGCGGGTGAGAACGCGGCGTCCGATACGTACTTCGTGCGACACGGACACATGGCAAAAGGCCAGTACAGGTACGTGGATGTGTAGCCCTATAGTTGGGCTACGTGTACGAGTAACCACGTGTCCTAGTTCGCTCTGTGTCGAGCCCTAGGACGAGCGACACACGAGCACGAGAACTAGGTTTCAGTTTTAATTCACGAGTGTTTAGGACACTTCGTGTCCTATTTTCTTGGACACGATGACACCTACAGATCATGTTTAGACCCTTGACATCTTTACCAACCTTAGGTTTTGATTATTAGTTGATTTTCGAATGTGTTTAGTCATGTTTAGGTTTTGTATTAGAGTATCGGGTTCTTCAATTATTTCCAGTTTTCTGTTCAGTAAAATGAAATTGTTCCAACTATTTTTGAATGTATTTTCTGAACAAAACCCGACCTACATATCCTATTTAACCCCCTCTAGGAGATTACCTATTAGTTGTTTGATGGATAGGCTATGATTCGAGTTTTGGTTTTGAGTATCGGGTGTTTCTTAGAATCCCAGTTCACTGTTTCAGTAATTTGAATTTTTCCATTTGATTCGAAGTGAATTTTCTGTGTAAACCCGACCTGCAAATCCTATTTAACCTCACCTTTGTGATATCTATTAGCTTGCATACTAGAGGAGGTTGTATTCAAGATTGGGGTAGCCATAGGGTTGCTCGAGTTTAAATTTCAGGTTTCCTATTCTTCAGTTTTCCTTGTTTATTCCAGTTTTAAATCTGATGTTAAAACCTATATAAAACCCAACCATTCAAATCCTATAAGACCTATCTAGGAGATACATGATAGATTGCACCAAGGAGAAGGACTGGGTTCGAGAGTGGGTTAGCATAGGTACTCAGGTAGGTCAGTTTCCCTATTTCAGTCTTTTGGTCCAGTTTTATTCCTTTACTGTTTAATAATTGTTCTGTTAATTCGATGTATTTCCTGTATTAAATCAACCTATAGATCCAATTCGACCAAGTAAGTGATACATGTTAGTTGCTTAATGGGAAAGGGATGTATTCAAATCGATTTTCATAGAGTATCAAGAGCCTACAGGTCCTCTTTAATCCCCTCTATGTGATACCATGTGGTTTGCATCAAAGGATAGGGCTGTGATCGAATTGAGTTCATAGAGTAGTGAGTTTAGGTTAGATTCCAGTTTCAGTTTCAAAGTGATTTCCCAGCCTAAGAATACCTACTAGTTGATAATGGATAGGTTATGTTTTAGTAGGATTAGACATGGGAGATTCGGGTTTGTATGGGATATATATATATATATATATATATATATATATATATAGAGTATAGGTATGTTTCCTATAACTAAAATCTGAATAGGATTATTAAGAGTTAGTTTACTGATATGAGATAGGTAGGTGATTTTGATGGTTTTTGATTCATTTAATACTAAGTTCAGTTCACTGTTATAAGAATGGGTTGATGTTGATTGGATTGAGTTCAATTAAATGCTGATTTCAGTTTAGTTAGCTACAGTTTAGTTAGTTGATTGATTGAGATTAGGATTGTTGATGCCAAGTTAGTTTAGTTAGTTAGGATAGAAATTGATGTCTTGAGAGGTATATATGCATGTGTGTATTGAGTTAGATAGGATGAGCTAATAAAGGGTATTTTGTGATAGAAATTCAGGGAATAGGTTAACTGCAATGGCAGTAGCAACACAGGCCTTGGCCTAGTGTAAGTGTCCAATGTGAGGGTGCCTTGGGTTGGTAGTGACCTAAGAATTGACTGGTAGACTAGTTGACCAACTTTGACCTAGTTTGACTAGTTTGGTTGACCAAAGTTGACCCAAGGTTGACTTTGACTTAGATTGCCCCAAATCATGTAGAATTTGCATTGAAGACTTTTCTTATGATATTTTAGACTGTGTTATGACATGTGGTTGTTTTAAATAGGATCTTATTACTCCAGTCCAGTCACTTTTCATCATCAGCAGTTCGAATTGCCAGGCGAGTACATTCTCTGATCTTTTCATGCTTCTTTGGATATATACTCTTGTTATAGACTAGTATACTTGATGCTGACACGATGTTCACACGGATCAGTACCCTCTGGATCTTTTCATGCGATGTTATCCCCTCGGATACATCGAGTATGTCATGTTTCATGTACTTTATCATGTTCATCATGTACTCCATGTATTCACTTTTATCCATGTGCACTCATATGTTATTCATGTGCACTCATGACCATATGAGCTCCATATATACAGTAGTTGTTATCCATGTGCAATAACATAACATGCTTTGATCCTTGTGTATTGGTTGGGGGCAGGGAGAGTGTAGTTGGTTATGTGATCATTATCCCCAGTAGTTGTTATCCATGTTCTTTCCATAGTTGTATCCATGTGCAACCCAAGCTGTTTACATAACCAATTCATGCTCTGTTTCACGTAGAAGGTTATATTCTTTATTTATCATATTTATATCTCAGTTATATCTTCTCTCCTGTTGATTTCTCTTTACAGCGATTCATGTATAATTTTCTATAGCTTGCTTTATATGTCCATTCCTGATATGAACTGTTGTGAGAGATATGTGCTCGTTCCGTCCTGACTGGGCATGTTGAAAATTTTACAGGTGATGATGAGGAGTATTGTCCTACTTATTATGGCATTGGCTTAAATGACACTGGCGACGTGGACCCACAGGAGGATCCCACAGTCGTTGAGGACTTGCCCATAGTCTAGCTGAGACTTAGTACTTTATTTGTATTTTCTATTTGAGACTTTTATGAGTTGTACTTGAGATATTTCTGGTGGTTTACACCTATACTTTTATAGTGACTTTCTTGAGATTATTCTCCTGTTCCATATTAGTATTGTGATTGAGTTACGTATTATTTACTCTCTATTCATAGCTTGGTTAGATTATGTTAGATATGGTAACTCAGGACAGCGTTCTACTACCGACACTGCGGCGTAGGCTGGACGTTCGTTACTTCTCGTGCCCTCACACTGGGTGCGAGTCGTGACAGCTTGTAGGTGTCACGCGATGCATTGGGATGCGAAGATGATGTAGCAAGCCCTTCGGGATGATGCTTATGGAAGAGCCAGGATCTATGTGCATCCGATCCACCTTTACGTCGCCGATGTATCCCGTGTAGTATAGCGGGCAATCATGTAGGTTGGTTTTGATGAACATGTCCTGCGGAGTGAAGACGATGTTGGGCATTGCTCCCGTGCAGGCTCTGTCTTGGAGATCCACGGGTGAGTCCTCCCCGGTGAGGTTGGATTGAGCCAGATAAGCATCGGCATTTTGGAGTGCTTCGCTCAATGCAATACGAACGTCCTTGGAGAGCCTTAGGAGTTCGTACAGTGACAATTTGGCCGGAGTGTTAGCCAATTGTGCTAAGATGTCAAAGTTGTAGGGCCTCTCTAGCCCTTGGGCTGCGTCTTTTCGGAGAGATTTGTCGAAGCGAGTCTCCTTCGGCCTAGGCTTGTCGGTCGTCGAAGGCTGAGCCGGTCCCAGAGCATCAGTTGTAGTGGGTTGATGATTTTCAGCTGCATTGTCAACCACAGGTTGGGATTACGCTCCGGACCGCGTGACGACGGCTGTAGCTTCCTTGTTGTCTGCTGAGATTGTGTGGCAGGTCCTGATTTTTCTACTCTTTTTTTTGTTGGTGGGAGATGGTGTGGGCCGAGTTACTTCTGATACCAAGTCTAGATGGACCCACATGACCTCTCCTCGTGAGGTGGTGAGAGGTACTAGACCAGCAGCCTGTTCCCGGGGAGGTGGAAGATTGGTAATCTCCTTTGTCGCCAGAGGGACGAGGATTACCCCGTTTTGAGTTTCCGTCGGAGGGAAGCTGTCGAATTGTACGGACACCATATTGGCTGCTACGGTTACCTCTTCGAAGTCGATGGCCAGAGCGTTCGAATCGATGAGGCTTTGGATGTACCGTTTTAGTTGGTAGCAGTCGTGTGTAGCGTGGTGTACATAACGGTGGTAATGGCAGAACTTTGGATTCTCCAAATCAGCCGGCCGAGGCTCCCGCCTTGGTGGAGGAAGCTGAATTCTACCTCCTTGTATGAGCATGTCCAAGATAGGCTTGACGTGATCGTCTTCGAAAGAGTAAGTGATCTGAGGCCATTATTTGTCGGCTGGTTGTGACTCGGGCTTCTGGGCCGTGTCGGCCATCATAGCCTGCTTTCCCTTGCTGTCCCGATTGTTGGAGGAGTTACCCCCATTATCGTTGTTGGGACGCTTGCCCTTGTTTTCTCCTTCTGAGATGTGCAATCCCAGTTGGCGAGCCTTCTTCAGTCGTTCTTTGGCGCTTGTGGTGCTGATGATGAACGCCTTCCAATCTTTGAATTGACTTTCGCCCATCCAGAGACTGATCGTTGGAAGCAGTCTCTTTTGGCAAATTTCAATCAAAAAGAAATCTGGATTTCCGGAAGGCAGCTTCATGACGGTCTGGCGGAACCGTTCGATGTAGTTCCTTGTCAACTCCTTCTCCCCTTGGACGACGTCCATGAGAGTGGACATAGTGACGTCCTGTCCTACTTCGTAGAATCGTTCCAAGAACAGGCGCTTGAAGCCGGCGAAGGAGTGGATGCAGTTGTCCGATAGATTGCGGTACCAATCGAAGTCGACTCCTTCCAATGCCCCGATGAATAACCGTGTGAGGATCACATCATCATAGGGCAGATGGTCGGTGGTGACCTCAAAGTAAGTGATGTACCGACTTACTGAGGTTTTGCCATCATACGGGTTGATATTGAACGGCTTATATCTTGGTGGGAATGGAACATCCCTCCATTCAGCAGGGTATGGTTGCTGTATTCTGAGATCTTGAGCGTTCTCTCGGGCATGGAACATGGCTCGGAGCTCCTGGACCTCTCTCCTTACTTCTCGGGTCTCATCTGTCGTGGTAGGGGCTGTTATTTCGGGAGGATTATTGCCCGGGTTTGGTGCCGCTGAGTTCGAATCCACATTGACCGCAGGGCCCGTGCTTGTTTGACCAGGCGTTCCTCCTTGTAGAGTTCGTAGAGCCGCTTTAATCTCATCTACAGACTTGACCAAAGCAAGTAATATGGCTTCGAGATTGTCGATGCGCTGGCGATCATTGGAACCACCTTGATTGCTGTCCGTCATAAAAACCGTCCTTACATGAGTAGAGATGGAAGGAACGGTGGAGGATGTGCCCTCCGAGTCGTACCCGTGCACCGAGAAGTCATCGGGATAGGTGGGAATATTCTCTTCAGGCTCGGACTCGGAGGGAACGGTATCCCCAGCTTCAGAGCTTGCTTCGTCTTGAGAGTTACGGATATCCTCGGGGATATTAGCGTCTGTTGTACCTGATGGAAGAGTTGTTTGTCCGGGCTTGGCTCTTTGAAACATCGGATTGTTGCGGATGTTCGGAGGAGCGCTACCCCCAGTTCCCTCAACCCCCAGCAATGTGGATGATGAATTTCCTATCGCGGTAGATTTCGTCTTTGAACGGGTGTGTTGGAATACACCGGTAGAGGACAACCGTTTAGAAGACAGTTTTTTAGCTGTAGTGGTTGATATCCTGGGACTGGAGATGCTTTTCTTTTTCCCCCTCCTTTCGGCGGGGACCTTCTGAGCGGAATTGCAGGAGACTACCGGAGGTGCCTCATCTTCTGAGCTCGGATGCTGTAGTCTTTGGATGACGGATGGCCGATCTTTCGTCATTGCTGCGTTGTTGCAACAGCAATTGACGATGATTTGGGTGCAGCGATGTCCAAGCGAGGACTCTTTGCATGCCGACACTCCACCTCTTTCCTTACGTTTGTGGAGGATCACCTCCCGCAAGTTAGAAGAACCACTCTGTCCGTTTGCCGTCGGGGGCTGGACTCGAGCGGTTGTATACAACTTCCCATCCGAGGCCCGTGTGATAGTCAACGGGACGCCCCGATAGTCAGAGGTTGGGACAGCTGGCTGGGCCTGATGATTCCGTGCTGTCCTAGACTTCCTCCTTTTAGCACTTGCGAGTGCGTAATAGGAGGAGTCCAAGTTGAATGCCACAAAGTCTGGCTTATCATCCAGAGAATCATGAGGGTCAGGACCGCATGAGAGACGGTCGAAGACTGATCGAGAGAAGCGTGAAACGGACGCTATGCGGCTAGAGTTGGGTACCGTGCAGGCTGTCTGCATGCGGTTGTCTTCTGCCGTTGGACAAATTATTTTCGTGCGGCTGGGAGTCACGACCGTACAGGCTGGCCGCATGCGGTTGGCAATTGTGGCCGCATGGGTTTTCTGTAAGCGATTGACTCCCACAGCCGCATAAGTTTCATTCGTATGGTTGGCAACTGTAGCCGCATAAGCTATGCGGCTGACAGATATGGCCGCATGAGTTTTTTCATGCAGTTGGAGGATGTAGCCGCATGAGCTTTCTCCCTGCGGCTGAAGGATGTAGCCGCATGAGCTTTCTCCCTGCGGCTGATAACCTTATGCGGCTCGGATCTCATAGAGTTCCTCTTTGCCCCTGCAAGTCCAGCATCATAGTATTTTCTTCTGCCGGACTTGGGGACAGCAGAGTTGTCTATGATCTGAAGTGGGGCCGCAGGGAAATTTTGCTCGCCATCCTGAACAACAGAGGGTGTCTCTGCAAGAGCTTCAGCAGGAACGAAGGATCGGGGTCTCCACTCCTTACGGGCCTTCTTTGTGCGGGCTCGCTTCTGGACCGGGCCAGTGTTCTTGTCGGAGAGCATCTCTTCGAACGCCTGTTGGTCGAACCGGGCGACCATCTTTTGTTGAGCGAAGCCAAGCTTGGCTGCATCCGATTGCGTCACCAACTCCTCAGCCGTGGAGAAGTTAGTCCCCAGCAGAGTCGCCATCGTGTTTGCCATGAAATATAAAAGAACAGAACAATTATCGAAGGACCGAACTTTTACTTCACGTTACAAACTCGCTTGTACAAAGAAAGCCTAGGGACAAAAACCTAGGTACAGCAGTCTAAGTATAATTATTTATTTTAAATTCTGGGGGGTGACGATAGAGGCTCGGGAAGGCGACGGCAGCCCTGCCTTACTCCTTGGACGATCGGTATGCAGCCTTGGCTCCTTGTGAAAAGATGGTTGGCGTTGACGAAGAAATGCTCTTCTTGCTCCTCTGTTGCTCTTCTGGCTTCTCTCTCTCTCTCTGTGTATTCTTTTCTCTGACTAGTGGGGAGTCTCTCTGTATAAGCGTATTTTTCTCTCTGAAATTGTATATATTTCAAGGGAATGGCACCTTGCTATTTATAATAGTGGGATGTGATCATTAGGGTTGCTAATGATTAGCTTTTAGAGATGGCGGCGGCTTAGGGATTGGTCAATCTAGGACATTCATCCTGATTATGATGAATCTGGGCCATTAGGTGTAGATTACACCAAATCCCATGAGCAATTAATGTTGATTGGAATAAATCTTCCTTATACTGATCTTCTGATATCTGCGAATAAATCAGATCTATTCTTCTGCCACATGTCCCAGATTTATTGGGATATGACCCAATCTTTAATGGCAGCAAATCTGAGAAATTAATCGGTTTAGGACACGTGTCCTAGGAGCTGCTGGGGAGATCTGTACCGCATGACTAGTGAGCCGCATATGTATGTGAGCCGCATATGAATGTGAGCCGCATATGGTTAAGCCCACGTGTCAGGGCTGCGTGGGCAGTGGCCCTCACTTGAGTCATCTAACCATAGAGGAGTAATCCTTGTGGGCCGTATAGGTATATATCCGCCTGGACCGCATAGACATGATCCTCTTGAACCGCATGAGAAGTGCTCTGCTCAAGCCGCATGAGGCTTCTATGGTCTGAGCCGCATAGGATTTATTCTGAGCCGCATGAGAAGCGAGCCGCATACGAATGCCCACGTGGCAAGGCCACGTGGCATTTTTGTGGCTCTCAGGGGATTTGTGTCAGAGATTTCTTTCCTCTTTCCTAGAGATTCATCATTATGACAGAGTCATAATAAACCTGCCTTTGTGTCAGGGCTGTCAACTTTTCAGAGGGGTCAGCAGTCATAGCAATTAATGTAGCATGGGTCGGAGGGGAGCACTATCAGGCCACTTGTCCTCTGAGCCGCATGGAATGCCTTGGGCCGCATAGCTCCTTATGCCACATGATTTCTTGAGCCGCATGAGTTCTCTGAGCCGCATGGATCTT
The DNA here is from genome assembly GCA_029216955.1 of Iris pallida. Lineage (NCBI taxonomy): Eukaryota > Viridiplantae > Streptophyta > Magnoliopsida > Asparagales > Iridaceae > Iris > Iris pallida. The sequence continues at coordinate 186,775 of JANAVB010027600.1, forward strand.
TCCTGGCCGCATGAATCATTTTCTTTAGTATTTTCCATGCTTCTACACTTCCCTGATTGAACCCAAGAATGGTGGTGATTGTGCTGGAGAGACTATGCACTGGGATTTTCAGCGCATCCAACATTGTCTTCGGCATTATGCAGAGGGCAGACCCTGGATCTATCAGAATACGATCGACTTTCATCGAGTCGACATATCCTGTACAGTAGAGAGGACGATCATGCCTATTGTCTTCCATCAACATGTCATCTTGTGTGAAAGTTATGTTTGGAATTAACTCCAACACGCTATGACAATGGAGGCAAGAAACTGGCTCTGCTTTCGGCTTCTTCAGAAGAGCTAAGCAGGTTTTAGCTTGCATGAGAGCCTCGCTCAAAGTTTCTCGAGTCTCTTTGGAGAGGCGCAAGAGCTCGAAGATGGATAACCGGACCGGTGTATTGGCCAACTGTGCTAGGATGTCGAAGTTGTAAGGCTTTTCAAGTCCAGAAAGAGATGTCTTCTTCAATGGTTTGTCAAAGCGGACTTGTTGTTTGCCTTTGTCAGCGACTGTTGGTTTGAAAGGAATGGACACTACAACCGGTGAAGGTGTAGTAGGAATATCTTCAATGGAAGCAGGCTGTACTGGAGCAGGCTCAGAAGAAAAAGAAGCAGGATTCTCTTGAGTTTCAGGGTAATCCTTCAAATAGGCTTTCCCTGATCTGGTGCCTAGCAGGATTTCTTCATCAACTATGGGGTCAAAAGACACCATATTGCAAATCTTTATCTTGCCCTTGGAGCGACCTTTCTTTTTGGAGGAAGAGGGAACTTCGAACTCTGAAGCAAGATCCGGATGAATCCATATAATCTTTCCATTGTCAAGAGACAAGGGGACGAGACCTTCACTTCGTGGAGGAGGGAGATTCTCAATCTCGAGAGTAGCTTTGGGAATAGGAATGACACCATGTTGCACCATCTGCGGAGAGAAGTCACCAAATTGAACTGAGACCATGTTTACGGTAACAGTCTTCTCGTCTTGTTGTAAAGTGACGACGCCAGCATTGACCAGCTCCTGAATTTTGCCTTTGAGCACATAACATGCTCGAGTAGGATGTCCGATGAACCTGTGATAGACGTAGTACTTAGGATGATCAGTCTTACCAACTTTATCAGGCTTCATGGGATCTGGAAGTTAGATTTTATTGCTTTTGATCAAGCAATCAAAGATACTAGCAGTGTCATTCTCATCAAAGGAATATTCTACTTTAGGACGAGGTTTCCTTGGTGGAGGTGCAGAAGGATTAGAAGTGGATGTAGGAGGAGCTACGTTGACCGCCAAAGATTCTTTGTTCTTGTTCAAATTGATGTTCAAAGTTTCTTTTGATTTGCGGTTGTTCTGACGATTGCCATCGCCTGATGTTTGATGTTCATCCCGGTCGGGGTTAGACATTTGTACCCCTAGCTGCTTGAATTTGTCGGCGCTAACTTCAGCTGCTTTAGCGTTGATAATGAAAGATGGCCAGTCTTGGAACTGAGTAGACCCCGTCCACATGCTGATGATGGGCAATAGATTTGCTTTACAGGTGTCTATGGTGACAGCGGCTGGAGTTCCTGGTAGCATTTTCAAAGCTTCCTGACAGAATCTTTCGATGAAACTCTCAGCAGTTTCATTGTGCTTTTGTTTGATTTTATTGAGGGCTGACATAGTCATGTCATTGATCCCCTTGTAAAATCGTTCTAAGAAGATTTGCTTTAAGCCAGAGAAGGAGGTGATACAACCATCGGGCAGGCTTCTATACCAATCGTATGCTACGCCGGCTAAACAGCCAACAAATACTCTGGTAAGAAGAGTGTCATTTGGTTGAAGTTGAACAGTCATAACCTCAAAGTGGTTAATGAACTGACTGGGAGATATGCTGCCATCAAACAGCGAGATGGTTGGGATCTTATACTTCGAAGGAAACGGGACTTCCTTCCATTCAACTGGATAAGGTTGCTTTATCCCCAATCTTTGCAAGTTATCCTTCTCCTTGAAAGCTTAGAACTGAGTTCGTAGGAGCTTCATAGCTTCATTGGCATCTTCCACTGATATAGAAGGAGCGGGCTGAACCACAGTGTTAGGAGGAGGAACAGCATGATAAGCACTACCCCCAGCACCTGACTGACTGGGTGTAGGTTGGACTTGTACAGGAGGTATTTGAGTAGGTGCTACCCCCAATCCAGCATTGACAGGCACCGATGATGCTATGATTTTAGGATTTGTAGGCAGTACGGTCGGTGGCACCGTATGCTGGGCCACAATGATGGAATACATACTTGCGACCATTTCAGCCATGGTCTTCAGCTTATCTTCTAGTGCAGCTATTCTTTATTCTTGACTAGCTGAACTGGAAGCATCGAGATCTTCATTGACAACATAAGTTGTCACTTCTCTGGGTACAGTGGAGGACACTGTTTGTTATGAGCTTTTGCTGTATGCATCGTAGTCGGAGAAAGAATTATCTCCTGAGTGAGAAGGAAAGAGACGTTCAGAAGGATTTTGAAGATTTCTTTGACCGATTGTGTCTCGGCTTCGGGATCTGGTATGTTGGAATACTCCTTCAGAAGATTCTTGGAGTAGATCCAAATATCGTTGGCTTGGCCTGCGAGGTTTCCTGTGCTTGGAGCATTTCCTATCCCAGTGTCTCTGGAAGTCATGTTGACAGAAGCGTACAGAACTCATCTTCATCTTCTGACATAGGTTCAGAATTAGGAAAGTTCAGGCGATCGAAGACAGATCATCTTGTTGTTTGACAACAATACTTGATGATAACTTTTTGGTTACAGTGATGTCCAAGTGGTTGCACTAGGGATGTTGGGATGTTGTCCCGTTTTTGCTTGAGGTGTTCTCGGAGATCAGGAACAGCAACGGGATGAGAAAAAGTTTGAGCGATATGTTCTTTGATAACATTCGAAAAATGGTTCCGGTTCTTCAAATGTTTTGTCCCTTGAGTATACAGGGAAGTACTCACTTCATTAGCATAAGTGTCCAGATTCTTGATCCTGGAAGTCTGCTTTTAATGATGTTTGGTCTTCGGCATTGGCTGTTTACGTTTTACTAAGTTGGCCTGGTGAGATAAGTTCTTAGATCAGCAAACTCACCCCCAGGGGTTTCTGTCTGGGACACCAGCAGTTTTCCCTGTCTTGAACGGAAGATTTTGAGGGTTGGAAGATCTTGGAACTCTGCTACCGGAGTAGGCAGAATACCTCTCTGATCAGTACAAGTTCTTTTAACATGGAGAGAAGAATCCTTGTTTGAAAGAATTTTTGTACTGACTGATGCTGAAGCACGTTCAGTGGGATCTTCTACGGTAAAGACCGAAGAAGACTGAGAAAAGACCAAAGGGCCTTTTTCTTTATTTTGTAAAGAAGGGTTAGCTAAGGAGCGTTTCCCTCTGTTATCTTCCAAGTCATAGGATAAGGAAGTTTGAGAAAAGACCAAAGGGCCTTTTTTTTGTTCTGGAGAGGAGGAGGAATAGCCAAAAGACTATCCCCAGTAGATTACGCAGGAGCAGCAGGGTGTTGGAGATGAGCAGCACTCTTCCCTTTGTTGTGAGAAGAAGAGAGATTAGCCAAAGGGCTGTCTCTCTTGGATTGCGCAGACATGGTTTGCGCATGGGTGGATGGCACACTTGCAGGTTGCGCAGGAGAGTCCTTGACAGAGAACATTCTGGTTCTGGCCACAGACACTGTGGATTGCGCATCAGGAGTTCTAGCCATAGAGTATTTAGGATGCACTCTAGTTGCTGGAGTGTTGGTTTGCGCAGGAAGATTGGCAGCCAACTGCGCCAGAGACAGAGGAGTCTTGCCCCTTGATAGGGCAGCATATGTAGTCTTCTGTGCACTGGCAGCAGCAGATTGCACAGCATTCTTGCCAGAGACAGATTGTGCAACAGTCTTAGTGGCAGCAACTGTAGACTGTACAGCAGATTACGCAGCAGGCTTCTTGGCAGACTACGCAGCAGTCTTGCTGGCAGAGTTAATGGGCTGCGCAGCAGTCTTGGAGACCCACACTGGGTGCACTTTGCTCGTGACAGAAGTGGTTGCAGTGCGAGGAGTGGTCTTAGAGTTGATCATGGCTTCATAGGCTGTCTGGTTGACCTTTACAACCAGAGTCTTCTGCGTCTTCCCGATAGACGCTACGTCACATTGAGTTGTCACTTCCTCATCGGAGGAGAAAGTCGTCTCCAGCAGAGTCGCCATTTTGTTTGCAAAAACAAAAGTATGAAACTTTATTTATATAAACTTTGTAAAGATTACAAGAATTCTGGGAAAGTAGAACTGTAGGAATCCAATCTAGAAGACGATTGCTTTATCCCTTGGACGATGTGAACTTTGAAGACGGTAGCCTCTGAAGTTGAAGGCAAAAGCCTCGGAAGTTGAAGGCAAAAGCCTCGGAAGAATGCAGCAGCACTTGGGCAAGAACTCCTGAACTCTCTGGTATTTCTGAACTTTATGTCTGATCTCTCTATCTCTGATCTGATCTCCTTGAATGAAGACTTGAAACTCTATTTATAGAGTTCTGGAAATACCTAATTTTTAGTTATTCTGGATGGCGTAAGTTGGATTGTGCAGGAACTGGGTTGCGCAGCATCAGACTGCGCAGGCAGTTGTCTGGTCGTGGGCCAACTGTCTTGGACACATGGCATCATTTGATTGAAATGCGCATGATCGTGTGAAGACGGTTGCCACGTAACGAGCAATTGATGGCAGGAATGCCACGTGTACTTTTGTCAATTGTCAGGATAAAGTATGCCACATTAATTGCGCTGACTTCGGATTGTGCTGAAATGGATTGCGCAGACACTAGATTGCACAGGCACTGGATTGTGCTGCATGTACAGCTGTCCTCGAGCGCTGTGCGGCATAATAAACGAACAGTCTCCTCGTTCTTTGTGCTGTCAGCTGTTAGAAAGATTTAATTTTGTCAGATAATGATGACATTGCCACGTCAGCCTGCGCAGTTGAAAGTGTGCGCAGTCCGGTGTGCGCAATCGGAATGATGCGCAATCTGATGTCTGCGCAGTTCATTTGAAAGTTGTATTTCTTGATTTTTCTGACTTTGTTGATAGGTGCAACTTGATTTTTTAGGACCTACACTATTGTTTCTTTGTTTTGGTTTATTATTTTTTCTTTTTCTATTTATTAGCATATATATATATATATATATATATATATATATATATATATATACACACACATATATAATATATTTATATATACATACAAATACACACGTATATAATATATATATTTATATATACATACACGTTCATATATATATATATATATATATGTGTGTGTGTGTGTGTGTGTGTGTGTGTGTGTGTGTGTGTGTGTGTGTGTGTGTGTGTGTATGTGTGTGTGTGTGTATATATATATTAATAAATTATAAATATATTTACATGCCTATATAATCAATATATATATCCTGGTATTTATACATATATATACTACAATTTTTATACAGACAATACAATATTTTAAATATGAACAATATTTAATAATATCTAATAGTAATAATTATCACCACAAAATAATAAAATAATAATAACATAATTAAATGGTGGTTTGGTGAATCCATACTATTCACCTTTATTCGGGTCCAGAAAATTGTACAAATACGGTAAAACAATATTTAATAATAACAATACCAATTTTTGTACAAATATTCAAATAATTAAAAATGTACATCAACACCTAAAATAATTTAGAAAATATTTATACACACATAAAATATGCCTACATGGTCGTCTTTGACGATTTCGATTCAGGTCTAGTCCGAGCTAAATCGACACAAACCGTGTCTCCTACTAGTCAACAATATAATTAATAAATAATTTAAAATATCTTTAGAGGTTAAATCGCAACTTGGCCTGATTTTCCTAGTTAGGGCATCACTATGGTTCGGCATTCCCCTAGCATGGCTAAACACTAGTCAAGGCACGCCACTGCACTATCCGTGCCATGATTCTTAGTCGTCTTGTACTTCAAAACTCAACCATGGCTAGAGTCATCTACCGTAATAATTAACTAATTAATTATAAATAAAAAATTCTAAAAATTACCATTTAAATCAAAAAATAGCGAAAAAAATATTTCAAAATTTTTTTGGGAAGAGGAGTTATAGTATCTTAGCCTATCACATGCTTTATATTTTCTATCAAGATATGAACTGCGTGAGATGTATTGTGCTCGTTCCCGTCCTGATTGGACTATTGAAAATATTACAGGTGATGAGGAGGAGTTCTGTCCTACGTATTATGGCACAGGCTTAGATGACACCGGTGACATGGACCCTCAAGAGGATCCTACAGTTGCGGAGGACTTGCCTATTGACTAGATTAGATTCTAGACTAGTTTCTCACTAGTTATCTTATTTCATGTACTTTCAGTTTCTGGATATTGATAGATGTTTGTATATTCGGATATTACTCTCATTGTAGCTGGTTAGAGATTACTCTTTTATCTTATATTTTCATCTATTCTCTTTATTCCATCTTAGATGCTGTGATTGAGTTGTACCTTTATATTGTTCTTCTTTTGGAGTGTATATCATTGTACATGTTTGGTTATTGCTAGATGTTGTGACCTAGGACAGCGTTCTACCGTCGACACTGCGGCGTAGGCTGGACGTACCCACTTTTCGTGTCTTTACACTGGGTGCAGATCGTGACACATTTTTAGTGGTGGCCCATGCAGGTCCAGTCGCAACTAGTATGATTTCGTAGCGATACTCGAATTAGAGTATCGTTACAGCCTGCATTTGGATATAGGATATAAGTTAATATACTCAATCACATTAGGAAAATTCTTATCAAATTCTTGCTGCTAATTGCCTTCTTTTGAAATGAACTGTCCTCCTTTGATTATATCGCTTCCTTCTCAGTAATTGATTCTTTGTTTTGATCTGTCTTCAGGATGGTGGAGACACGATCGTAGCGCTTTGGTCAAAGGGATACCGCTGAGAGGTCTGCCACTTCTTGCCAGACTCAGCAGGGCCCGGGGACCACATTACCTCTTGTTCCAGCTCAAGTGGGACCGTCTGCAACTTTTGGGGGTGCTCCTCCACCAGTTCCGAGGACTACCCCAGGGGTTCAGAGGATGCCACCACCACCACCTCAGGGGACAGTTGATATGGGGCAGTTCTTTGCCTTCATACAGCAGATGATGGAGACTCAGCGACGCCAGACAGAGGATATGAGGCAGGGCATTGACAATGCCCATCAGCTAGCCATGGTGGCAGTAGAAAAGGTGACTGCCCAACCGCAGGAGGGGCAGATACAGCCGTACCATCCGAGGACTCTGGGCATTCAAGATTTCCAGAAGATGCAGCTGCGAGACTTCAAGGGTACTGAGGGTATCCTATATGCCGACGACTGGATCGAGCATATAGACGAGATCATCCGTCTCGCGGAGATACCAGCTAGTCTTCAGATAGAAGCAGCGGGCAGCCAGATACAGGACCTTGCCCGCACATGGTACCAGACCGACCCTAGGGTTGGTACACAGGGGCAGACTTGGTAGGCTTTCAAGAAGCTCTTCAAGGAAAAGTTCTTCTCCGACACAGCAATTGGCGCCTTGGAGACGCAGTTCAAGAATCTGGTCCAGGGGAACCAGACAGTAGAGGAGTACGCTGGAGAGTTCTGCCATCTCGGCAGATTTATGGAGGGCCTGAATGAGACAGCGAAGGCTAGAAGGTTCAGAAGGGCTTGATTAAGGAAGTCAAGTTCTTGACCAAGAGCAACAGAAATGCTACTTTTGAGAAGATTTTGACGGGAGCTATAGCAGCGGAGGACGACCTCGAACTAAAACTAAAGAGAGGTCCTGATTCATATTGAGCCAGCGACAGTGGAGGCCAGGCCAAGAGGCCCCATTATTAGCAGCAGCATTAGCAGAAGCCATACCAGCAGCAACAGTTTCAGAGTCAGGGTCGTACACCTTTTCAGTAGAAGCAGATACAGCAGGCGCCTAGACATCAGCAAGTCAGCAGTTGCACTTTCTGCAAGAAGCCAGGACATATATGGAACGAGTGTAGGAAGAGGCTAGGCAAGTGTCTCCTTTGTGGTTTAGCGGAGCACCAGTTGAGGGATTGTCCCATGTCTTCGGGACGTACAGCATAGGGAGCAGGAGCCAAGGCTCCGACAAGGCAGCAGAAGGGATCATTGCCGACCCAGTAGCAGAAGTTTAGCCAGCACCAGCAGCAAACCAGAGGAGGTCAGCAGGGGCGAGCCTTCACCATGTCAATCGAGGATGTAGAGGCAGTGGGAGATCTGATAGCAGATTCTGTTCTTCTCGACTCCTTTCCTACATTCGCTTTGTTTGATTCAGGGACTTCCCATAGTTTTGTGTCTGTATCTTTTGCTGTTAGACACCAACTTTCTTCTGAACCATTGCCTAGGACTTGCAAGATCACGACTGGGGGTGGTATCATCTTCGTCCGTGATGTTTGCAAGGATCGAAGAGTAGTTTTGGGAGGCCGAGAACTAGATGTGAGTCTGCTCGTAATGCCATTACCAAACTACGATATTGTACTTGGTATAGATTTGTTGAGCAGGCACCATACCAGTATAGATTATCGCGGTGGTAGAGTTCTCTTCAAAGTGCCAGAATAGCCAGAGTTCGAGTTCACCAGATGAGAGACGGACCAGAGCAGCGAAGTCTTCTGCGGAGCTTCAGTAGAGGAGTAGAGGATGCCACATCCATTGATAATTGAGTTCAAGGATATATTTCCAAAGGAGTTGCCAGGGTTACCTCCGGACAGAGATAAGGAGTTCTCTATAGATTTGGTGCCCGACGCAGAGCCGATATCTCAGCACGTCTATTGAGTGAACAACAACAAGCTAGTGGAGTTGAAGAAGCAGGTGGATGAGTTGCAGGACAAAGGCTTCATCCGATCGAGTTTTTTACCATGGGGTGCACCAGTACTCTTTATACCGAAGAAGGATGGGCCGGTACGGATGTGTATCGACTACAGGGCTCTCAACAGCCTCACGATCAAGAACAAGTACCCGCTGCCGAGGATCGATGATCTGTTCGATCAGTTGAGCGAGGGGAAGGTATTCTCTAAGATTGATTTGAGGTCAGGTTACCATCAAGTAAAGGTGAAGAAGGAGAACATTCCGAAGACAGCATTCAGGACACGGTATGGCTAGTTTGAGTTCATGGTGATGCCGTTTGGGTTAACTAATGCCCCGGAGGTATTCATGAACTTGATAAACAAGGTGTTCCACCAGTACTTGGACAAGTTCGTGGTGGTGTTCATCGACGACATCTTGGTATATTTGAAGACCCTAGAGGAGCATGAGGAGCATCTGAGAGTGGTTCTGGAGACACTCAGGAAAAAGCAGCTTTACGGCAGGTTTTCAAAGTGTGAGTTCTTTTTGGATCAAGTTGATTTTCTGCGTCACATTGTGACCAGAGATTGGATCTCAGTAGACTCGAAGAAGATCAGAGCAGTTGAGGCGTGGACGGCACCGAGTTCAGTTGCAGAGATCAAGAGCTTTCTGGGATTAGCAGGTTACTACAGAAGGTTCGTTCAGGATTTCTCCGAGATTGCAGAGCCATTGACTAGGCTAACCCGGAAGGACGCAGAGTTTATCTGGTCAGAGTAATGTCAGATTTCTTTCGATGAGTTGAAGAAGCGACTGACGACAGTCCCGATTTTGACATTGCCATCAGGATCAGACGGATTCACTATCTACAGTGACGCCTAAGGAAAGGGTCTGGGTTGTGTCTTGCAGCAGTATGGGAAGGTGATTGCCTATGCATCTAGGCAATTATGTCCGCATGAGAAGAACTACCCTACCCATAATTTGGAGTTGATGGCAGTTATTTTTAATCTTAAGTTATGGAAGCACTATCTATACGGAGAGCGTGTGGAGATCTTCACAAACCACAAAAGCTTGAAGTATGTATTTACACAGAAAGAGCTCAACATGAGACAGCACAGGTGGTTGGAGTTGATGAAGGACTTCGACATTTCTTTGCAGTATCACACAGGAAAGGCCAACATGGTTACCAATTTCTTGAGTAGGTATCCGGTAGCTATGTGGTTGACGATAGATCATCACTTGTTAGCAGATTTAGAGAGCCTGGGGATCGAGGTAATCGTGCCAGGAGTTCAGATACAGATGTGGGGCCTTCAGATTCAGTCGGACCTGATAGAAAGGATCAAGTCGACTCAATTCGAGGATGTTACTCAGCGGTGTATCCGAGAGTAGGTTCGAGCATGACTAGTGGATGATGAGTTTATTCTTGCAGAGGATGGCGCATTGACGTACGATTCCAGACTGTGTGTGCCTAACGGAGAGCTTCGGGAGCAGGTTATGCAGGAGGCCCATCGCTCTTAGTATACTATGCATCCAGGTGCCAACAAGATGTATAGGAATCTGAAGGAGCATGTATGGTGTTATGGGATGAAACGGAAGGTAGCTCGTTTCGTAGCCAGATGTTTAGTCTATCAGCAGGTTAAGATAGAGAGACAGAGGCCAGGAGGACTATTACAGCCATTGCCCATTCTGGAGTGGAAGTGGGAGCACATCACGATGGACTTTGTTTCTGGATTGTCGCATATACTAAGAGGAAAAGGCGCGATTTGGGTCATCGTAGGCAGGTTGACCAAATTAGCCCACTTTTTGCTATTTAAGGTGGGTACGTCGACTGAGAGGCTAACAGAGATGTATATGCGGCAGATTGTCAGGATACACGGAGTTCCGGTGAACATTGTCTCGGATCGGGATAGTCGTTTTACTTCCTATTTTTGGCGGAGTCTGCAGACTAGTTTGGGCACTCAGCTCAAGATCAGTACTGCATACCACCCTCAGACGGACGGACAATCAGAGAGGACTATTCAGACACTCGAGGACATGCTGCGGACTTGTATATTAGATTTTGGAGGCTCCTGGAAGGTTTATTTGTATTTAGTAGAGTTTGCATACAACAACAGTTTTCAGGCCAGTATTGAGATGTCACCATTCGAGGCACTGTACGGCCGTAGATGTCGTACACCCTTATCTTGGGATGACGTTGGAGAACGAGCTTTATTGGGACCTAAGATGATTATTGACGCAGCCGAGAAGGTGAAGCTCATCAGAGATCGACTTCGCATGGTGTAGGACAGACAGCGATATTGGGCCGATAGCCACCAAAGACCTTTGTAGTTTGAGGTACAACTTAGACTTAGGATTAGGATTTTGTTGTTTTGTGATTTTTTTTTGTTTGATCATGTGATTGTTATAGTTAAGCTTGAGACCATATTTGTGCTAGGTTGGAGATCTGGTGTTACTGAAGATATCTCCGACGTGTGGTTCTATTCACTTTGGTGGAGGTGGAAAGCTTAGTCCGTGTTTTATCAGACCTTTCGTCATCAGTGGAAGAGTCGGCCACGTGTCATACAGACTGGACTTGCCCCCTGCATTAGAGGGAGTCCATAATGAATTTCACGTGTCGCAGTTGAGATGGTATGTGGCAGATCCCAGCCATGTATTGGACCATTCCGAGATCGAGGTGGGCCCTACTCTTAGTTATCCAGAATAGCCTGTGGAGATTCTGGATTGACAAGAGAAGGTGCTGAGGAACCAGACGATACCCTTGGTTCGCATAGCTTGGAGGCACCACTCTCCAGGTGAGTCTACCTGGGAGAGGAAGGACAAGATGCGCGAGAAATATCCTTATCTTTTTCTGCCTTGAGGTACGACTTTCTATCCTTCACACCTATTCAGTTTTGTCTTTAATTTCGAGGACAAAATTCTTTTAAGGAGGGTAGATTTGTTACACCCATTTTTCTAGTTAAGGGTATTTTGGTAATTATAAATTATTTTAATTATTTAATATATTATATTATTGGTGTAGTGATTTTTGGCCTTTTGATAGTATAGCCTTGGTGCAACCTAGCCTAGTGTCTCACCATGACTTAGTGACCTAGTAGCATGATTTGTTAGGGTTAGTAATCCTATTCTAAGGTTAGAAGCTATTAGAATCTTTATTAGGGGCTAGTTAGCAACTTCTTTTTAATTAATGTTTTATTTTAGCCAAAGAAAAGAGGCCAAGCCCAACCATTAGGAAACCCTAGCCCATCTATGTATGGCTGGCCAAGCTAGGTCAAAGGAGGGGGGGAGTATTTAATATCTCCTATTGAGAACTATTCTCTTTTTCATTCCTTCTCTCCTGGAAAAACCTAAGTAAGTATTCCCTTTATTTTTCTCATTTTTTCTCCTTTTAAACCCTAGTCTTTTGCATTAGGTTTTTATCTTGATTTATAAATTATTGATGGTGAGAAAATTCATAATTGAAGTGCATTGGAGTTTTGGAGCCGCAAGGAGGATCTACGCATTTGGAGCTTTCTATAGGAATTTATCTTAATAGGTAATCTCTCCAAAACTCTATAATTTCATGAATTTTTCCTGTAGATGCATCCATCTAGGTGTCCCCTAGCTGTAGGATGAGTTTCATAGAAATTTATATTGATTTGGTGTCCGTATCGGACATGTATCGGCGTTCTTGTATTGGTGTTTGATGAAATGCCACAAAGGAATTTCTGTTCGTAATTTTGAATTCTAATTGAATGGATTTGTAGATCTATACATGACTTTTGATTTTGTTTTGGTTTGAGCATCGTGTCATGTTATTTTTCTGTTCGAATTTAGACAGGACACGTCGCACGAGCCCTAGCGCGCGTGCCCTACTGATCGGGTGGCAGTGCGCAGTATCTGTGTCACTTGGACATACAAAACTTGGTGTATGGCTTGGGGACAAGACTGACACGTCAGCCCCCAAGTGCCATGTCATCTCATTTCGTGTCAGACTCATAAATTGAGCTGTTCAGTCACGTCTGATACGCGTCTTGTGCGATATGAGGACACATCGTGGTCGTGTTTCAGGTTGACAGGTCACTAGCCCAAGACCCCCTCTAGGACTGTGCACGAGCTCGACTCGTCTCGAGCTCTGTGTCGTATCCACGAGCCACTGGCACGCCCGTACGAGACAGTGCAGTCTGTGTACAGTTTCATGGTTGATTCATGTTCGTGTCGACTCGTGTCCAATTCTTGGGACACGAGAAGACTTGAGGGGATTTATATGAACTCCATGTCACTGTACAATTATTTTGTGTTTGATTTTCAGATTGGTTTGGAAATTTGGGTTCAAATTGGTTTGTTATGATACTTAGTTTTGAACTAAACTATTTTTGAAATATTTGTGATGATTCTAGTTTTTACCTTGATTACAATGTTCCTTTAGTTGCATTTTGACTGTACATTTGTTCAAGTTTCATGATTCAAGGTTGGGTTTGTATTTGATTTTTGAATTTGGGTTTTAACTGGTGTATTAGATTTCAAGTGATACATGGGATTTCGAATTTGGGTTGTTATTGAGTTTGGCCCTATACAATGATAACTGTGGTATTATATATTAGTTTACTGAATTTAAGCTCAATGATAGGGTTGTAAACCTGAGAATGTTCTCATATTATTGAGTTCATTCTCAACTGTATGTATATGCAGATTTTGTGTTCATTGATAATGTTCTTGAGTTCAATTGATTTTCACATTTCATTTCAGTTTAGTTTACTATATACTTCAAGCTCATTCCAAGCTTCATTTACAACCTCAGATTTCTGAGTTCAGGCCACCCTCCTCACACCCTTCATTTTCACCCTCTCTCTATGTCTATATACATATGTGTGTGTATGACTATATATATATGTATGTGTGTGAATTCTTTTCCTTTCATCCTAAATTTTGATTGATTAAATAGCATCTCAGTTTCTCTGAGATGGGAGGGTTTCCTTCACTACTGTACACACACACACACACAAGCCTCTTCTTCATTTTATTATATGTGTGTATATATATACACACATGTATACATGTATATCCTATTATGAGTATTTGAATATAAATGTGTATATATATGTTATTCTTACTATAGGATATAGTCTAGGCTTATGAGTCAAATTAGGATTAACCCCATGAGCCTATATTGGCCTAGTTGACTATCAAGTCGGCCAAGTTGACAAAAGTCAACTTTACATCAAACTGGATCCAAATCAACTCAAATGAGCTTAGAATGACTAGATAAGTTGTGTTTGACCTAAAATTTTGTAGATAGACTAGTTGACTTATAGTTGACAAGGTTTGACCAGAGTTGACCATGGGTTGACTTTGACCTAGAAGGACCCAGAATCATTTAGAATGCATTGTAGACTATTCTTATTTCATGTTAGACATGTTGTGACCTATGTTGCTCTAAAATAGGACTCAAATACTCCACCTCAGACTCATATTCTCATCAGACAGCCAGGATATCAGGCGAGTACATTCTCTGTTCGTTTCATACTTGTTAGAAATTATATTCTTGTCATAGTTTAATTTATTTGATGCTGACACGACATTATCACGGATTAGTACTATATGAATCTTTACATGAGATGTTATCTCCCTCGGGTGCATCGAATACATCGTGTCATGTACTTTTCACAAACACCATGTATTTTGTGGACTCTTATTATTCATGTATACTCATGTGCTCTCATGTACCCTCATGATCTCATGAGCTTCATGTATAAACTATCATGTACAATAACATAACCTGTCTAGATTCTTGTGTATTGATTGAGGCATGGGGAGTAAAAATAGTCTTGTGAACAATTCCAAAGTAGTGTAATCATGTACAAACTCTTTAGTGTAATCATGTGCAAATCAAGCCGTTCACATGTCTATCTTGTACTCTAAATCACATAGTCACTTATAGTTCTCTATTATTATATATAGATAGACTTGTTTATCAGTTTTCTCTTTTTTTCATGCTTATTTCTTACAGCATTTCATGTATCTTAGCCTATCATATGCTTTATATTTCATGTCAAGATATGAACTGCGTGAGATGTATTGTGCTCGTTCCCGTCCTGATTGGACTGTTAAAAATATTACAGGTGATGAGGAGGAGTTCTGTCCTACGTATTATGGCACGTGCTTAGATGACACCGGTGACTTGGACCCTCAGGAGGATCCTACAGTTGCTGAGGACTTGCCTATTGACTAGATTAGATTCTAGACTAGTTTCTTACTAGTTATCTTATTTCATATACTTTCAGTTTCTGGATATTGATAGATGTTTGTATATTCAGATATTACTCTTATTGTAGCTGGTTGGAGATTACTCTTTTATCTTATATTTTTATCTATTCTCTTTATTCTACCTTAGATGCTGTGATAGAGTTGTACCTTTATATTGTTCTCCTTTTGGAGTGTATATCATTGTACAGGTTTGGTTATTGCTAGATGTTGTGATCTAGGACAGCGTTCTACCGTCGATACTGCGGCGTAGGCAGGACGTACCCACTTCTCGTGCTTTTACACTGGGTGCGGGTCGTGATAGTGGCTTACTACTTCGATGATAAGATATCTGAACCGTGTTGTGGTTAGAATTTTATTTAAATAATTTAGTTAGTTGTATCATGTAGCATTTAACATGTCATTAGTCATATGGTTATGAACATGCTTAAGATTAGGGTTTCTTTGAGTTAACCCAACCCCTATATATATATTCTCTTCCTCTCTCTCTCTCTCCTCATTCACTCTTTCATTTATTTTCTTCAAACAATATTTAGGCAAGTACACCTTGCACCAAATGGAGAGATTCTTGTATTTTTCATTTCTTGATTTTCTTCTTTGATATGATTTGTCTATATTGTTCTTCTCATCATCCTCTACAAGTTTAGTTCTTGGGATTTTTGATTTTAACGGCTAGTTTTGTGTCGATCTAAGTTTATAAAACTAGGGTTTCATAGATTTTTGTGGTTTTGATCTATCAAACTTCATTATTTTTGAAATCTAATGGTTCTATGTTGTAGAAAATTTCATTCTACTAAATTTTGGCTTTCGAACCGCCGAATTTCGACTTCGTATGAGAAAGTTATGCCATTTTCTTGTTTATGGGTTCCCCACACCTTTTGGTGCTATCGGGACGTTGAACAGTGCCGTACGCAGTGTTTTCGCTGCCGTTCGCCTGCGCGCCGCGCTTGCACGCAACGTGCGCCTTGGGCACTTTTGCCCTCGCGCACATTGTAACTTGTGCGGCCGCGCGCCGTGCTTGCGCGCAACGTGCGCCGTGGGCACTTTTGCCCTAGCGCACATTGCAACTTGCGCGATCGCACGCCCGCACGATTTTCTGCCGCGCTCCGTGCTTTTGCGCAACGTGCGCCGTGGGCACTTTTGTCCTCGCGCACATTACAACATGCGCAACCGAGCACCCGCACGATTTTCTGCCGCACGTCGTGCTTGCGCGCAACGTACGTCGTGGGTACTTTTGCCCTCGTCCGTGCGCCCACGCGATTTTCTACCGTGCAAGGTGCACCGTGATTGCGCGCAACGTGCGCCATTGGCAGTTTTGCTCGCGCAACTTGCGCGCAGGTCACTCCAAATGACTATTTTTGCCTTTTTGAGCTGTTTTGTAGCTAAAATCTTAAAAAACTCAAAACATGAAAGTTGTAGATCTTTGTCTTGGCTTCAAGAATCTTTATATCTCACTTTAACTAGAATTTATATGTGACTTTTATGTCACGAGGGATCCATGTGACTTCCTGACTTGACCGCGTTCCTGATTTGATTACCTGTATACGTGCTGGTACATATTCTAAGTGTGTATTGAGATACAATATTAGTATGCACTGTGGTGCTATTTATGAGTGCACTGAGGTGTGACTCTAGTGCTAAGTGATCATTCGTGTTATTGTCAATACTTGTGTACCTTCCGGCACAGTCATGGTAATTGGTCAGTAATAGTATCGTGTTATATTGATTGTTGTTTGATGCATTACACTAAGCATGGATCTAGATCTGGGACTCCTTGAGCCGATGTAGATTCATACTGAGGGTACACGTACTATGGTACGACATATAAGAGGATGACCATATGACCACGACATGTAAGTCCAAGATTAAGATAGGGTTAACCTAAGCAACTTAAATATGTAGAAGCATTGGGAGGGAACATAATCTCGAGATCGTACGTCACCAGCCACCCCAGGTCCTGTCCTGACGTGTCGGGTTGACCACCAGGGATATAGTTTCATCCGCCTATAGTGATGACTATATTCGACTCCTACGTGCTGTGTGTTATATGTTTTAGCACGGTGGCCTTACAGGGGACCGGTGCATAATCAAAGTGCTACGTGTATATATATATATATATATATATATATATATATATATATATATATATATATAATGGATTGGCTAGCCCTGCTTGGATGTGATACGATCTGAGGATTCTTATATTACATTGCTGGGATAATCCAAACAAATCATAGAAAGCCATAGGATTGATGGGCCGCTTGTAAGCCGACTTGTTTGTGATATTTTTTCTTCTGTTAGCAACTGAGGAACATGGACTATCGTGGTACGTGGTCTAACCCATGTCCTTGTTTGGTTGTTGGGTTGGGCTATTGTGCTGCGATAGGCTGTGGATCAAAGTTGCGATCAGAAGCCCTTCACCTGCCTATGGTTATAGCATATATCTTATCTTGGTATGATATTGGCACCATTTGTCTTTGTTTGGTTGTAAGGGTGTCGTATTGTCTCGTTGATATGATATAAGCCTATAACACTTGAATCATGTCTTCATTTACTCATTGGGTTTTGTCTTATTCATTATGTGCTCCCTTGTGGTACTTGCTAATCGGGGCCTGACCCCGCTGGTACTTTTGTTTGGCCAGATATCGTAGCAGCATCAGAGGATCCAGCCTTCTATCCGAACAATGGTGCACACCATGAGTATGGGCGCCAGGGACCATGAGTGGGTTTCTTCTTCACTGCTCTAATATCTTCTATTTTGTACTTGGTATTTAGCCACCGGCACTTGTTTAGCCGGCTGTTCTGGATATTAGTTTTCTTTTACATAATTGTAATTAAATTAGACTGCAGCTGACTACAGTTATGAACGTATAACTCTCAATACTAGCTTATCATTTTGTATAGCTAGTGTCACGAGCCGTGCCCAATAATCGGGCAGGAATCGAGTACACGCCCAGCCTACGCCGCAGTATCAACGGTAGAACGCTGTAACAATATGATAAACAACTACGCAATAATAGTATGTACTCCAATTGGGAGACAACAAACACAAGATCACAACTCTCTGGATGGAAATAGAGAAGATATATATATAACTAATCTCAAAATAAATGTATGAAGTCCACGGACAAATAAAACTCCCAACTACAAGTCTTCATAATAAAACATCAATCTCCACTGCAATATCTCGAATATCAAAAACATCTAAGTGAGGGGAACGGGGTCAGTTGCTGCAAACTCCTCCTGAAAGGTATAATCCGCCTCAGTGACATCTTCCAAATAAGGGCCATACTGCTTATGGCATAAATCCTTGTCATAATTATCTAAAATTTTAGGTTATCCAGTCAGGATGGAACGAGTACAATTCACTGAATGCAGTTCCAATATATGAAAATGACTATAAAACAGAGGTTAGACATCAACGTTTTAAAAATAAACAGAAAAAAACGTGAGAAAAAACAGAAAATCAACAGCAAATAAATAAACTAAAAATACCTTCCCAACTGTTAGAAGTACCTTTGATATGTGATCAGTCTGGGCCACTACACCGCGAGGTCTACGAGGTCTACTTGCAGAAAATAAATAATGTCTACGAGGTCTACTTGCAGAAAATAAACAATGACTACGAGGACTACTTGCAGAAAATAAACAATATCTACGAGGTCTACTTGCAGAAGATAAACAATATCTACGGTCGGATCACACATCCTTGGCACTTCTCATTCCCGACTCAACAAATTATGGCAGAATATAAAAAATGACAAAAACCACATAACCAATGGCCAACCGTAAAATATAGTAAAATTCAATATCGAAAATAGACAATAAACTGTACTCGCCTGGTGTCATGAGCTGCTGGTACTGGTCCGGTGCCAAACTCGAGTCCAAGTGACCTATTTTAGAATTTACAATGTCAAAGAGTGAACCAAAACAAGACTATTCTATCTACTTTGGCTTTGGGTCTTCAAGCCTATTCTAACTAAATTATTTGCTTAACTAGGATTGGTTGTCTTTAAATTACTATTTACATGTCAACTACATACCACTGCTAAGTATTTTCCTTAATCCGACACTGGTATCTTATACTCGACTCTACCTCTCTAGGTACTCACCTTGATATATATTCCTAGGTATTGCATAACTTGAGTTGCCTAATTACCCCTTTTACCTACAACTCTACTCAGACTCCTACTTTAGCCCCCATCTATACTAACCCCTATTCCACATGTCATGGTTACTCCCTCACATTACTCCTTATTTCTTGTCCCTGCTACAACAGTTTGGGTGCTGTTGGGTCAAAGCCCCTTTATTCCTTGTACAGATTTGACATCCATGCATATGCATATTATCAGCCTATGACATCCTTGCACCCTACAGTTTACTTGTCCCTATGAATGTACTAATGTCTTGTCCTCTACTAGTAGGAAAGGCTCTAAATGAATATGTAGTTATGATATGCTTTATTGTCCAAATCATATACACCCCTCGGGTACAAACCCAGTAAAAGAAACGACATTTATGTCAGAATCATAGAAACAAGAAAATATATGTACTATGTTTACTCCAAAATCATCTAATGAAGGCACTAAATAGGTTGTAAATTGAAAGGGGCAGATTTGTGTAGGTATGAAATAACCTTTTCTTCTCTTGATTTGCATAGGCTAATCCAGCAGAATAGGCTATAAAACAATATGACATAATAAATTATGCTTCACTCTGGTTTCAATATATTTGTGGTTCATTCCTAATACCATACCTTGCTGCATAAAAGAGCATGGGTAATGCATCTAAACCATGATCTGTTCAAGTAATGGTGCAACCACAATTCAGATCTTAATAAACCAGTAACAAAATCATCCTGATGTTCCTTACTTAATGGTTGGGATACATGAGCCAGTAACCTATGTTAATTGATACTCGAGTTCCTTTTGAACCTGACATTAGGAAATCTCCCTACCTATGTCTATGACCCTATATCCTTGTTTACTCACTGTACGTGTAGGTAACATCTATATACCTTGAGTCTGTGTACAGGGTATTGGTCTCCTTCCCACATGTATCAGAACTGATACATGCAGTTGATGTTTAGTCTATTAAGATCTTTCTTATGCTAGGGTCAGTCATGTACCCTCTGAACTGCATAAACATCCGTATAAAACGTGTTGCTACTGTCCTATAGTGTATATCAGTAATCTACCCCTTGGATGAATATGTGGTAACCCTTCACAAGAAGGTGCCTCACCGAACATTACAGAGAACTCCTATGTTTGGGTATTATGGAAAATCCCCATGTTTCCATCTACCTAGGAATCATCAAGCATTTACTACTCTCTAATGTTCAAATGAAAGGGGACATCAATGGGTAAATCGAAGGGTTGTGGACTTACCTTGTGATCGACTGAACTTGACTTCTTCCTGGCGTCTACTCGATGGCCCCCTTTTCCCGCAGAGAGAGTAAATAGCTAGGTTTGTGGAGGGGAAACGCTGATAACCATCCTCTATATATGTAGTGTGGGAATTAATCCCAAGAAGGAATAGATAAGGGGAAATTGAGATTCAAACCCAGATTTTGACTTATCTCATAAAGCTGGTGAGAAATTTGACCTCAACTAATGTTTGGAGCACAGACTCTTTGATTCGGGTATGCGGCTGTTTAGAGGATTTGAATTTCGAATGTTTAGCATAAATGCCCCTGGAAATTTAGCTTTTGTAAAGGAACTTTATTTTCTTCCTTTGATTTTTGGTAAAAGGTCACAACACAACTCCATAATTAATTAGAAAAGAAGTATATATATATATATATAATAATAATAATAATAATAATAATAATAATAATAATAATTGATTCAAGGGTTTACAGCTAGGCTCATAATTTATTTTGATGAAGCGTCGGGGACGCCTTAGTGCTTTGTCTTATATGATCATTATTTACTGTTTTTTGTTCTGATTGATTGAGACATAGATGCTCTGTGAGACCATAGGAGACGTGATTGTAGCATGCACCCCCTTGTTTCTTGACAGCCACGATCGCCGTATGACGTTTGCATACCCCTACCATTTATTAATTAAGGCTCAAAAAGCCGAAGCCTGATGCGTATACAAGGCACAAAATGAGGACGCCTATACAAGTATACCCACAAAAGAAGAGAAAAAAGAGGGGGAGAGCGCGGCACCCACGGTCAGATTGAGCTAAGAAGCGGAGACCAAAATGTGCCCTGGCAGTGAGGGCACCGGGTACTCCGTTTGCAACATTGGAGGTAAACTTCCCGAATAAGCTGGTCAGCGGGGAAGCTGTGACCTTCGTATCTCGCTTTATTGCGATTCTTCCAAATCACCCATGTTGCGGCCGCTGCGACGATCTGGTGCCCGTGGGAGGTGCTGTCCCAATCGTCCGCTAGATCGTGGAAGCGTCCGCCACTCGGAACAATACCGAATCGCTGGTTAAGGGTCCTCCAGATGCCTATCGACTGGACTCCCTGACAAAATAGGTGGTTAATAGTTTCCATCTGGTGTTCTGAACAGCAATTGCAGGCTGATGCTAAGCTGATCCCAATGGTGTTGAGGATATCGTCGGTTGGCAATTTCTTTCTAATGACTCTCCACATGAGGAAAGACCACTTCTTAGGGATGCAGGTGTTCCAATATTGGCCAGCGATATGAGTAGGCAGTCCCATCCCAAGGAGAGAGGATCTGGCCGACTTCACTGAAAATGCGCTGGAAGCCTCGAGCGTCCATCTCGACCCGTCGGCCCCAAGTCCGATCCTAAGTCCGCTAAGACGGACGCTGACCTCCATATCTGTGCCTCCCCAAGCACGCATCTTATCCCAGTCCCAATCACCGTTATTGTGATTTCACAAATCCTTGATCCTACAGTCTCTCGGAATTTTCGTGAGGCTAGGGAACAATCTATCCCCTGTCCATATCTCCCAGAATGGGTTAGACTCGCCGTTGGCCAGAAAAAGCCTGATGGCCGGTTCGGCAAGGTCATGTCCGATCAGGATTCGACGCTAGGGCGTCGAGGATCTGCAGTTGGATGTGGCCACTGAGGGGTGGGTGTGCTTGAAGTATCTGGATTTCATGAACCTGGTCCATAGGTTCTTGCATGTGCGGAGATGCCACCACAATTTCATCGAGAAAGCCTTGACGATGTGAGTGAGTTTGGTGAAATCCAGACCCCCAACCTCAGTCGGTTGAGCTATGGAGTCCCACCTAGCCCAATGGTGCTTATCCTGGCCGTTATAATGCCCCCAAAAGAAGTTGCAAAAGATCTGTTCGATCGAAGAAGGTACCTTCAAAGGCGGAGAGCATGCGACTATAGTGTGGATTGGTATGGAGGTGAGCACGTATTTGATGAGGATTATCTTGCCTCCTGGAGATAAAGTGGCATTGTGCCACCCTTCAAGTTTATTCCTGATTCTATTGATTAGCTTCTCAAAGATTCTGGCATTGGATTTTCCGTACACCAGGGAACATCCAAGATAGGTGAATGGGGGATGATCAACTGAGAAAGAAGTTAAGTTGGCAATCCTGCTGGCATGCTCGGTGTTGATATTATGGTGGGCATAGATGACGCTTTTGGATGGATTAGTTTTCTGGCCTGAGCAAGTGGAGTACCGCTGTAGGGTATTATGGACCACCTGAACCGCTCCTTCATTCCAAGATGAGAAGATGAGTAAGTCGTCAGCAAAAGCCAGGTGGGTGATGGTAGGGCATCCGCTAGTAGTGTGATATTGTTGGAAGTGCGGGATGCTGATCATATTATTGAGGTTCCTGCTGAAGGCATCTGCCGCAATGATGAAAACAGTAGATGATAGAGGGTCGCCATGTCTAACCCCGCGGCTGGATTTGAAGAAGCCCTCGACTTGGCCGTTTAGGACTGTGGAAAACCATGAGTTGCTGATGGATCTCCACACGGTGTTAGTCCAAGTTTTCGAGAATCCAAAAGCCCTGAAAATCCAGATCATCAATTGCCAGTCCAGTCTGTCGTAAGTTTATATATATATATATATATATATATATATATATATATATATATATATAATTTTTTTAAATATGTAAATAAATTATTTTAGGTGCAACGCACGTGAATTATATATATATATATAATTCACGTGCGTTGCACCTAAAATAATTTATTTACATATTTTAAAAAAAATTATATATATATATATATATATATATATATATATATATATATATATATATATTTTATATATATATATATATATATATATATACATATATTGGAAAACGCTCTAGTTTATTACGCCAAGGCTCAAAATGCCGAAGCCTGTACAAGTTTACCCCTAGGCACAAAATGTCGACGCCTATACAAGTATACCACCAAAATCGGGACATCAACGGTTAGGGGAGAGAAGTAATCCAAGAGCTATGTTGCCCATGCGGGCAGCAGGACCTGATCTCCTGGTACTGCCTGAAGGTCTCCCTGATGATTTGGTCGGTATTGTACTGATAGCCCTCATATCTGGCTTTGTTCTGATTCTTCCAGATGGTCCATACGGCAGCAGTAGCTATGATTTGGTGGCCATGGGACGCTGTAGCCCAGTCGGTAAGAAGATCATTGATGCACACAACACCATGCGGCCTGTTACACCTTTGAGAAAGCTTTCTCCAAATCGTGGAAGGTAATTTCCCTTGACAGAAGATATGGTCGACGGTTTCTGTCTGACGCTCTGAGCAGCAATTGCACGCAGATGCCAAGCTGAGGCCGATGGTGTGCAGATTATCGTCTGTGGGCAGCCTCTGCCGACGTACTCTCCAAATTAGGATCATAGACCACTTCTTTGGAATGCAGGTCTGCCAGAAAGCGGCATGGATCTGAGATGGTGTACCGCAACCACGAGCAATTTGCCTGGCCGAGCGCAACGAGAATACTCCTGAGGGTTCTGCCGACCAGCGCAGCTCGTCCTCCTCGTTACCAATAATCAGGCCTCGTTGACGGATACGGTCTTCAGCCTCATCACCTGCCCAATCGCGGATCCTGTCCTAATCCCAGTCGTTCCCATCTGGATCCTACAGGTCCCTGATTGGGGCGGTCTCGCGACCCGCCGTGCGGATAGGGAGCAAGGTATCTCCAGCCTAAAGTTCAAGGAAGAACAATGATTCGCCATTCCCCAAATATATATATATATATATATATATATATATATATATATATATATATATATATATATATTTATAGGAAGCGGATCAAAAGCCCCCCTTATAAAACCCCCTAAAAACCCCCCTCACCCTCATCCATAATTTAATGTTAATATTAATGTTAATGTTAATATTAATGTTAATATTAACATTAAATACTAAAATTAACATTAAACTTAACATTAAAATTAATATTAACATTAACATTAACATTAATATTAACATTAACATTAACATTAATATAAAAATAAAAATTAAAATTAATATTAACATTAACATTAATATTAACATTAATATTAACGTTAATATTAACATTAATACTAATATTAACTTTAATATTAACATTAAATTACGGATGAGAGTGGGGGGGTTTAGGGTGTTTTCTTAGGGGAGCTTTTGATCTGCTCCCATTTTTTTATTATAATATATATATATATATATATATATATATATATATATATATATATATATATATATATATATATATATATATATATATATATATATATAATATATATAGGAATGGTAACACCTTTATAAAATGAAAATGTTATTTATAAGGGCACATCAAAAGTTGATCAGGGCTGTCCCATTCTTAACTTTTATTTATTTGCAAGTTTGCCACTGAAAAATTTACTCAGGGCTATCTCATTCTTAGGTATAAAAGATAACTCTTTTTATTTTTTTCTCGCTTCTCCTTCTTCATAAGAAGAAGAACAAGCAGAAACAAGAAACAAGAACAATAAGAAGAAGAACAAGGACAAGAAGAATATCTCTGCAAACCCTAGTTTTTTTTGCTCTCTTCTAATTTCTCATATATTTTTCTCCAAACCTTAGTTTATGGATGAAACCCTAGTTGTAGAAAAAATTAGATTATAAAATCTATTAATCTATTAATCATTTTTCTTTATTAATAGAAGAAATTATGGATGAAATCCTAATTCTAGAAAAAATTGATTGGTTGAGCAATTTTATATCAGGACTGCCATAATTTTTGCTAGTCCTAGAAGTATTAAGGACTGCCAGGAATTGTGGCTGTCCTGAATGGGACTTGCTGTACAACATGACTGCCATAATTTCTGACAGTCCTAGAAGTATTGAGAACTATCAAGAATTGTGCTAGTCCTGAAAGGGCCTTGCTATACAACATGACTGCCACAATTTCTGGCAATCCTAGAAGTATTGAGGACTGTCAGGAATTGTGGCAGTCCTGAAAGGGACTTGTTGTACAACAAGTACATTTTAGGACTGCTACAATTTCTGGTAGTCCTAAAATCGAAATGGCCGAATGAAAAACATAAGTTAGGATTTATTTTCATCTTGATAATATAGTGAAATATACATTTTAGGGTTTACTTTCATGCATTTTTTGTGAGAAAGAATGAAATAAATATGTTAGGGTTTATTTTCATGCATTATTTGTGAGGAATCAAAATGATGAGAATAAAAATTGTGGAGAAAAAAACTAAGATTTTGATAGAAATGATGGAGAAGAAAACTAGGGTTGAGAGTGGGGAAATGGTGGAAAAGAAGATGAAGAAGAAGATGTATAGTTTGGGGAGTGGAAAATGGTGGAGAAGAAGAAGAAGAAAAGGAAGAAGAAGAAGAAGGAGAAGAAGAGGAGGAAGAAAGTTAGGATTTTGAAAGAGAGTAAAATTTATAAATGAGAGTGAAATTTGGGGTTTGGGGGTATGAAGTTGGGACAGCCCCATGAGTAGGAAAATGGGATAGCCTGAGTAATTTTTTTTCAAACATGGACTAGCCCCAAACCTGGCTAGCTCTGGTCAACTTTTGATGTGCCCTTATAAATAGCCAATGAAAAGAATGATAGATTGCTTACATAAGGACTACCTCTACTTACTACACTCAGTAAAACCACACTAGCCAAGAGGCTAAAGGAATGGCTGCTCACAGTCAATCTTCAACTCTATCCTGGGAAAAGCCTCTCCCTCCCAAGCCGACGACATCTAGTCTGGAGGCATGATATTAATGTCCTCCTGGATGCCAATCACAACCCCCTCTACAGAGTTGACCACTAACTCGAAAACTCTCCTATTTCTTTTCTGCCATATGTGCCAAACCGCGCTCATTAACCGGAGTCTCACTCTAAGGAACCACTATTGACTACTGCTCTTGAGGCGTTCGATTTCTTCAAAGGCTCCTTCTAAGCTCCTCGTTTTCGATTGTCTCATACCCTAAACTCGACGTTGCTCATTCCGCACCTGCTTACTGTACTCACATTAGAAAAATAAATGTGAATGAGATTCAGGATCAATACCCCATAGAATGTATTTTAGGTTCTCCAGCTGACTGCCAAAGCAATGTAACCTGTCCTTCGTGAGTAACTTGTTTTATGCGGCTTTGTGAATGCAATGGCTAAATTTGGGAGCTGCTTCCTTGATCTAGAAGTAGCCAGCCCATTTGATTTTGGGGCTTCTACTACTGAATCTCTTATAGGCGATCTTCAGGTTGAACTTCTCGTTAATGTCTCCTTCCCATCTCCAGTGGTCGTGCCAGTAGTGCCAACGATTTGAACTTCTTTAATCCTCCTTTCCCACCTCCCTAAGCTCGACCTAGGGAGGATGTTCCAAGCGTCGTTGCTTATCAAGGAGCTAACCTTCTCGCCCTTATGTTTGGTGCTACGATGATCTAACTTTGCCAAATCCGTAATGCTCATATGGTCGATCCAAGGGTCTTGCCATAGGTTGGTGTTGGACCCATCATGGATAACTCTTTCGATACAAGTCTTCAGTTCGTCCTTCTGCTTCAGAATGGATTTGAATCCGACCGAGAAATTAGAGTTGGATTGCATAGTCTAGAAATTTATAGTGCCCCAAAATTTGTGATACGTATTTTATACGTGTTCGTATTTTTGACCCGTATTTCTTTTTTTCCTTGATTAGTTAGTTGTGGTTTATTTTTATATTTAGCATTGTGGTTTAATTGTCATTTATCGTTCATGGATTAATTCTGATTAGTGGAGCTTGGTTTTATTTGGATAGAAGGAGGATTGGGTTGGGCTTGGCTTGGATTGGTTTGGGCTAGCATAAACCCCTACCTACCACCACCATCCCCATTTATTAACCCTTTCTTCCTTCTCTCTCTCTCTCCTCATTACTTTTCTTCTTCCTCCATTAACTTCCTCACCTACCAGGAAGGTCTAGGCAAGTGCATCTTGCTTCATGGAGGAACCGGAATTTTATTGTTCTATTCTCTTCTTTGCAGCATTCTAACACTCTTTAGTACTTGACATTTTTACTTTCCAAGGCTAGATTCTTGTAGATCTAAGTTTATGTTATTTTCGGATTTCTTGGGTTTTGATCTACTTAATCTTGTTATTACTAAGTTTTGATGGTTCCATGTTGTTGAGAATTTCGTTCTACCCCATTTTGATCTATGAAAGTTCGGATTTGGGCTCCAGATGATGGAGTATGGAGCTAGAGAAGTTGGCTCTCATGGTGTTCTTTTTCTCAAAATTTTAGAGAAGATGAACTATGCTTGACTTGACCGCATGAATGTTTCATACGGCAAGTGATTTTCCTAGCCGCATGAATTAAGCTGACCGCATGAACCCCAAACTGCATGGTAGCACTTGACCGCATGAACTTTCATGCGGCGAGTCTTCCAGCCGCATAAGACTTAGGCATGGCGCGGCCGCATATGCTCGTGATCATTGAGCCGCATGAGACCCTTGCACTTCTGGCCGCATAACTGAGTCTCATCCCAGCCGCATGAGATCCTGAACCACCTAGCCGCATGTGCCCCCCTTTGCTTAGGCAGCCGCATGCGCGCCCACCATATCGAGCCGCATGGTTGTTTGCTCTGCGAGCCGCATAAACTCGGGCCCGTCCAGCCGCATGAGAACCCTTCCCCCGCTAGTCGCATGGACCTCCATCTCAACCCAGCCGTATATACTCCGCTCCCCTTCAGCCGCATGAGACCTGTCCACCGCAGGCCGCATATGCTCCACTGCCCCGCCAGCCGCATAAAGCTTACTTCCCTCTGGCCACATGATACTTCACTGCATGACCCTGAACTCTCCTAAGCCGCATGCATTCCCTTAGACACGAGCCCCTTTCAGCCGCATGGGCTGTTCTTTTCCCAGCAGCATGAGATCATTCCTGGCCGCATATGCCCGAGCCGCATGGCTCTCCAATAGCCCTGTGTACTATTATTTTACTTTTATTTGCCCATGTCTTGATAATCCCGAATTTATTTATTATGTTTGGAATGATAATTGTACCTGGCATGGTGTGACCAAGAACTGACATGCTTGATACTGGCCCGCTGTGGTGCACTCCTGACTTGATAACTTGACATGATAACTTGACCTGCTACACATGACACGACAGTGACCCGTAGTGGTGCACTCTTGACAAGTACCCTGACATGCTTGATAGTGGCCCGTCGTGGCGCACTCTTGATAAGTAATAATGATAATGATAGTGGCCCGTCGTGGCGCACTCTTGACAAATTAATTCATTGGCCTGGACACCGTGGTTGTTTGCATGGATTGTGCTTATATAAACTACTAGTCCGGTTGTGTCTTGCATCATGTCTAGGGCATGATCCCTGAGTACCACGGTCAGGGATTCATACTGAATCTGGCTAGGTTAATGACTAGATTGATCAAATAGTTCATGGAGAATTTTCCAGTTTCCTGTTGCCCCTTTGGTCCCGGCCTTATATATATATATACATGGGATTTGTTGCTATCCGTCGAGATGAGCGCACTTCCAGTCCGCCGTCGAGTGTGGTACCTTAGGACACATGTATCTTACTACAGTGTGTCTGCTATATCCTGCTATCTTTTTCTTTTCTTGCTGGGATCACTCAGGTAGTAACAAACAGGTAACCGGACTTTGAATTCTCATTGCATTTTGCTAGTAACTAGGCCTGTGATAACCCTAGTTAGTTAAAGTAGCAAGCCGTACTTGTTGCTTGGCCGTGATTGTTGGATGGGGTTCAATCTGTCTAGTCTTGTCTTAATCCTGTACAAGATTGTTACATGACTTAATTCCTTATATTTACCTTGCCGATAAATGGTAGGAGAAGCCAAGTTCCGTTCAGACGAAGGGTTACAACCCCGGTCCTTGTTTGGTTTACGGGTTGTAACCTGGTTATCTGAATAGCCCTATGGTTATCTCATCGTATATCATCCTGTCATGCTTTTTCTTAATTTACTGTCTCTTATTATGTAATTATATTCTTGTGCTAATTGCTAGTTTTAGTTCCTAAATGAAGTCTCCTTTGTGGCACTTGCTCTTTCTGGGGTCTGACCCAGCTGGTTTTGTATGGCCAGATACCGGAGCAGCAGCAAAGGACCTACCTGCTTTCCAGCCCGATGGTGACCGCCAGGCGTAACCAGGGCAACGAGTGGATTTTTTTTTGTTCTCCCACTGCAATTGTACATTATTCTTTTGAGGCATTTAGCCGACGAGCACTTGTTAGCTCGATGCACTTTACCTTCTGTCTGCCTACGGGCTGTAATCATGATTGGCAACTCGAGGTTGATCATGTATGACTTAACTCTTGCTAGTCCTTACATTTTGTACGACTAGCTTCATGATCATCTGGATATGTAATGTTTGGGAACCTTACAATTGTATATTCGGTGGTCTGATATCTTGTAACTATTACTAGTTGGTTGAGATTGAGACAATAGGATAAATTATGACCATAAGAGACTGATGGCTTGTAGATAAACCCTCACATATCTAGACAGCCGTGACCGTATGGTGAGATGGATTCCATTTCATTATACGTAGCTGGCTATGTCTGCCCCTGCTCTCCATTATTCTGGTTCTGGGGCGTGACATGGTTTAAGTGGTGGCCCATGCAGGTCTTGTCAATCAAGAAATGTGAGGGTTTACCGGATAGATGTTTCAATCTGTACTCGCCTTTGATCTCCACTCGTATCTTCTTATCTCCTTGGATCCCTGACTTGATAACATGCTTGCATCATTGTTCTATCCTGGTCCTTCCTTAATATTCCTGATATTATTGCTTCAGTGGCATCGTTCCTGTTGATCAGCCAGAAGAAGTTCGGCCGGCAGACCAGCAACAGCAAGAAGATCAAGATCAGTCCTCAGCAGCCGCTTCCCGAGCCATGCCTTCTGGAGAACCAGGCCCCCAGTCCAGCTAGTTCAGCCAGCAGGGTCAGAGGATGGGGTCTTGATAGGGCTCATTCGTGAGTTGCTTGTGTCTCAAGATCGTCGAGGTGATGCCTTGTAGCAAGCAGTACGAGAAGCTATGAGCGAAAGTGGTCCTCGAGGGAATAGTGCGGTCAACAATTTCAAGCGCCTGAACCCTCCCTTCTTCGACGGCAGCGAGGATGTTATTGTTGCAGATGCCTGGCTACAGGACATTGAAGTTATCTTGGTGGCAGCCAGGACCCCTGAAGCAGAGAAGGTGGCGGTGGTGCGCCTGCAGTTACTAGATCTAGCCCGCAGCTGGTGGGCTATGCAAGCAGTGAGTTTGGGTACGCCTGTCATGTGGGCGATATTCAGCGATATGTTCCAGACCAAGTACTTCGACACAGTGGCTTGATATGACCTGCAGGCCAGGTTTAGTAATCTAAGGCAGATGAGCAAGACGGTCGACGGATATACGGCCGAATTTTCAAGGTTGAGTCGGTTTGCTCCCTCCTTGGTAGCAACCGAGCTAGACAGAGCACAGCGATTTCAGCAGGGGCTACACTTGGAGATCATATTGGTAATAGAGCAGTTCGAGCATAGAACTTTTGATGCCGTTTTGCGAGCAGCGAGGAGGCATGAGTACACTTTTCGAAGGATAGCGGATCGGACCGGAGATCGGAAGCGGTCTCACGACCAGATGAACCAATCCTCAGCATCGGCCCCAGCAGCTAGGGCCCTGACCATTGGAGCTATGAGGACAGATTCGGTTACCTCCTTACAGCATTCTGCCCCGACCTATCCCTAGCAGCAGAAGCAGAAGCGGCCTTTCGCAACCGGTTGTCCTCATTGCGGAAAGCCTGGGCATGTTTTTACTGAGTGCCGCAGAGCACAGGGATTGTGCTTGGTTTGTGGTTCACCGGACCACATGATAGGATCTTGTCCGTTCAAAAATAAATTATCGTCGACAGTAACTAGTCCCTCGGTTATGGAACCAGCACCAGCACCAGAACCAGCTCTAGTTCCCCAACCACAGCAGCTCCCGTTCCCGGGTCCATTGCCGTCTCAGGCCCAGGCCTTCCAGCAACAGAGGCCTCAGCAGTTCGCCCTGGCCCAGGCCCAGATCCAGAATAGGCGGAGAGGTATCTGTGTCCTATTGTCTTGCTTTTCGACCGTCGTTATGCGGGATACATGTCATGTTTTATGTATCCTAATTACAACGGTATATCCCGGGCCCGAGCCATGTCCTAGATCATTCGAAAACGGTTATTGGTACCAACCTTTTCATATGAGGAGAGGCCCGTGTCCCTGTTTGACCAAAGAGAGACCTCAAACGCAAGACTATCAGTTTAGTTCGTGTTGCTTGAGTTCATCGCTCCTTGGGAGAGTCAAACGTGGGAGTGTGAGGATGATATCCAATCACGTTATCCCAATCGGTTTGGCTCGTGAGGTGTAATATCTTCCTTATGCCTTGTACTTCGATTCCTTGCTTGCATGTATGATTGTATGATTGATTGGTAGCGTAGATTGCTTGCGATAGTATAGTTGTCCCGACATCTCTAGCCTCTTGATTAAATTCCGAGGACGGAATTCTTTTAAGGTGGGTAGGATGTAGTGCCCCAAAATTTGTGATACGTATTTTATACGTGTTCGTATTTCTGACCCGTATTTCTCTTTTTTCTTGATTAGTTAGTTGTGGTTTATTTTCATATTTAGCATTGTGGTTTAATTGTCATTTATCGTTTATGGATTAATTCTGATTAGTGGAGCTTGGTTTTATTTGGATAGGAGGAGGATTGGGTTGGGCTTAGATTGGTTTGGCTTGGTTTGGGCTAGCATGAATCCCTACCTACCACTACCATCCCCATTTATTAACCCTTTCTTCCTTCTCTCTCTCCTCATTACTTTTTTTCTTCCTCCATTAACTTCCTCACCTACCAGGAAGGTCTAGGCAAGTGCATCTTGCTTCATGGAGAAACTCGAATTTTATTATTCTATTCTCTTCCTTGCAGCATTCTAACACTCTTTAGTACTTGACATTTTTACTTTCCATGGCTAGATTCTTGTAGATCTAAGTTTATGTTATTTTCGGATTTCTTGGGTTTTGATCTACTTAATCTTGTTATTACTAAGTTTTGATGGTTCCATATTGTTGAGAATTTTGTTCTATCCCAATTTGACCTATGGAAGTTCGAATTTGGGCTCCGGATGATGGAGTATGGAGCTAGAGAAGTTGGCTCTCATGGTGTTCTTCTTCTCGGAATTTTGGAGAAGATGAACTGTGCTTGACTTGACCGCATGAATGTTTCATACGGCAAGTGATTTCCCTAGCCGCATGAATTAAGCTGACCGCATGAACCCCTAACCGCATGGTAGCACTTGACCGCATGAACTTTCATGCGACGAGTCTTCCAGCCGCATAAGACTTAGGCATGGCACGGCCGCATATGCTCGTGATCATTGAGCCGCATGAGACCCTTGCACTTCTGGCCGCATAACTGTGTCTCATCCCAGCCGCATGAGATCCTGAACAACCTAGCCGCATGCGCCCCCCCCTTGCTTAGGCAGCCGCATGCGCGCCCACCACATCGAGCCGTATGGATATTTGCTCTGCGAGCCGCATAAATTCGGGCCCGTCCAGCCGCATGAGAACCCTTCCCCCGCTAGTCGCATGGACCTCCATCTCAACCCAGCCGTATATACTCCGCACCCCTTCAGCCGCATGAGACCTGTCCACCGCTGGCCGCATATGCTCTACTGCCCCGCCAGCCGCATAAAGCTTTCTTCCCTCTGGCCGCATGATACTTCACTGTATGACCCTGAACTCTCCTAAGCCGCATGCATTCCCTTAGACACGAGCCCCTTTCAGCCGCATGGGCTGTTCTCTTCCCAGCAGCATGAGATCATTCCTGGCCGCATATGCCCGTGCCGCATGGCTCTCCAATAGCCCTATGTACTATTATTTTACTTTTATTTGCCCATGTCTTGTAACCCCTATGGTATATTTTATGTCCATTTTATATCCTTACGCCTTTTGTCATGAACTTGATAATCCCGAATTTATTTATTATGTTTGGAATGATAATTGTACCTGGCATGGTCTGACCAAGAACTGACATGCTTGATAGTGGCCCGCTGTGGTGCACTCCTGACTTGATAACTTGACCTGCTACACATGACACGACAGTGACCCGTAGTGGTGCACTCTTGACAAGTACCCTGACATGCTTGATAGTGGCCCGTCGTGGCGCACTCTTGATAAGTAATAATGATAATGATAGTGGCCCGTCGTGGCGCACTCTTGACAAATTAATTCATTGGCCTGGACACCGTGGTTGTTTGTATGGATTGTGCTTGTATAAACTACTAGTCCGGTTGTGTCTTGCATCATGTCTAGGGCATGATCCCTGAGTACCACGGTCAGGGATTCATACTGAATCTGGCTAGGTTAATGACTAGATTGATC
This sequence comes from Iris pallida, assembly GCA_029216955.1. Taxonomy (NCBI): domain Eukaryota; kingdom Viridiplantae; phylum Streptophyta; class Magnoliopsida; order Asparagales; family Iridaceae; genus Iris; species Iris pallida. Next base: position 220,626 of record JANAVB010027600.1, read on the forward strand.
AAATAGTTCATGGAGAATTTCCCAGTTACCTGTTGCCCCTTTGGTCCCGGCCTTATATATATATATATATACATGGGATTTGTTGCTATCCGTCGAGATGAGCGCACTTCCAGTCCGCCGTCGAGTGTGGTACCTTAGGACACATGTATCTTACTACAGTGTGTCTGCTATATCCTGCTATCTTTTCCTTTTCTTGCTGGGATCACTCAGGTAGTAACAAACAGGTAACCGGACTTGGAATTCTCATTGCATTTTGCTAGTAACTAGGCCTGTGATAACCCTAGTTAGTTAAAGTAGCAAGCCGTACTTGTTGCTTGGCCGTGATTGTTGGATGGGGTTCAATCTGTCTAGTCTTGTCTTAATCCTGTACAAGATTGTTACATGACTTGATTCCTTATATTTACCTTGCCGATAAATGGTGGGAGAAGCCAAGTTCCGTTCAGACGAAGGGTTACAACCCCGGTCCTTGTTTGGTTTACGGGTTGTAACCTGGTTTTCTGAATAGCACCATGGTTATCTCATCGTATATCATCATGTCGTGCTTTTTCTTAATTTACTGTCTCTTATTATGTAATTATATTCTTGTGCTAATTGCTGGTTTTAGTTCCTAAGTGAAGCCTCCTTTGTGGCACTTGCTCTTTCTGGGGTCTGACCCAGCTGGTTTTGTATGGCCAGATACCGGAGCAGCAGCAAAAGATCTACCTGCTTTCCAGCCCGATGGTGACCGCCAGGCGTAACCAGGGCAACGAGTGGGTTTTCTTTTTGTTCTCCCACTACAATTGTACATTATTCTTTTGAGACATTTAGCCGACGAGCACTTGTTAGCTCGATGCACTTTACCTTCTGTCTGCCTACGGGCTGTAATCATGATTAGCAACTCGAGGTTGATCATGTATGACTTAACTCTTGCTAGTCCTTACATTTTGTACGACTAGCTTCATGATCATCTGGATATGTAATGTTTGGGAAGCCTTACAATTGTATATTTGGTGGTCTGATATCTTGTAACTATTACTAGTTGGTTGAGATTGAGACAATAGGATATATGACCTTAAGAGACTGATGGCTTGTAGATAAACTTTCACATATCTAGACAGCCGTGACCGTATGGTAAGATGGATTCCATTTCATTATACATAGCTGGCTATGTCTGCCCCCGCTCTCCAGTATTCTGGTTCTAGGGCATGACAAAATTGGACTTATTGATGTACCTGCTAGTCATCCTGCTGGACCATACGATCTGTCCTTTATTAAAGTCCAAGCTATCTTGAGTGTAGCCATCTCTCTAAGCGTTGTGAGCGATCGGAGGCCTACCCCTCCTTCACCCAGCCGGCCTTAGCCCGGGAGCCGTGGCCACGGCTACCCAGCCGCTCCCGTGGGGGTTCGATCCCAGGACCTCACTCCACCGTGCCATTGGAAATTGTCTACCAATATGAAAGAGACGCTAAAAAATAATGGTTTACACGTTTTCTAAAAAATTTGAAGCATACCATAAGAGTATCCCCATTATGGAGTCAAGGAGTGAATGAAGAGAAAATATTGTTTCGCATGTTCATAGTAGAAAAGAAAAGAAATGGCAGATTCCATCTAAGGTCATTGTTTGCGAAATCAGAAACTTGGCAAAAAAAATTATTTTCTGTATTTGAATGATAATGAAATAAAAAATTAGTTTTCAAAGAAAAGTAAATAAATAAATTGGTTTCTCCACTTAATCTAGAAATTCACTTTTCCCCTTAATTTTGTGCATTTATCATAAAAATTTAGAACTAAACTATATCCATGCTTAAAGTTGTATTCTAATTATATTCTTTGCCAGAAAAAAAATGTTAGAAGTTACAATTTTTTATGAGAAAAAGAGGAAAACTTTACCTTTACTTTTCTTTTGTTTCCCCAAACCAAAGTAAGCCTAAGTGTTGATGGAGCATATATTGTGTACTTCGAGTATAAAATCTAGGGATATTTAGTTCTAGGGTCTTACATATACATGGATATCAGGATTTAGGTCTCAAAATTGACCGATGTTAGAGTTTGAGTCTCGAAATTACTATTCATATAGGCTAATAAACAGTGATTTCAAGAGTCAAACTTTAACATCGGTCAATTTCAACATCCAAATCCTAAAATATCTAAATATATGTGAGACCCTAACACTAAATAACTCTACCCTAAAGTCTAACTATTTTTTGGTTAATAAAATTGGCCCTGTCTAGTATAATTTAGGCATCATGTGTCACGCCCCGCACCCGCAGGAGCGATCTTCCTCGCTAAGGCGTGATGCCGCACGGGCCTAGGTTGCGCCCGTGCAAGGCTAAGTCCGGAAACGGCCGATTCGAGCTAGGCCACAGAGTCGCACAGAGTGTCCCCATTTGCAGCGGAAAGTAAATGAACACAAATTGAAGCGAATTCAAACTCTTTATTGACATTCAAGAAGTTTACAAGCGACGCTAGGCCGAGATTACAAATCGCTCAAGCTCTCTCTCTCTCTGAAACATAAAAGGCGTGCCAAGTGGCTTACAAGATAGAATGATTCATGGCGATGTTCCGATACATTATGTCATGTATATGGTGCTTCAGCTCCTTACAACGCTCCAAGGCTCCAGAGTTAGCTACGCACCTTAGCGTGTTCGAGGGAAGCACCGCACCCGATGACGACTCCTGCGTCCCGCAAGCAAACTGTGGGGTTATCAGAACATTGTTATGCACTGGTGGAGAGGCTAGCTCACCCACAATGCTATCATTACCAAACACGTTCTATTTACTTTTGTGCATCGTCTATCGTTCAATTATCTTTCTAATCTTGCCTTAGGATCAGTTTTATGGCATATATCATAACCTATCTCGTGTTACCGATTTCAACGTGTTGCATGGAAATGCATGAACGACTTATGCATACTTACCGTCCGGCCTTCCCTGTCCAAAGTAAACCAAGTTAGTCAATAATTCATATAAACTTTCAATGTCAAGTGCATGTCCCTGCCTCATATTCTAGCACGTCATAGGCACGTTCTCTAACTCATTTGCATGAAGTACTCTTTATCATTTGGTGTGTTACAATTCAAGCATGTTCAGAAGGCGTTTTATTTAGTTAACTTCGACTACTTTGTTTCAATGCATGGACTTGCACGAGAATTGCCACCAGCATAGCCCACTTAATCTATATGCACCGGTCGCTGGCATCACAATCCATTTTGGACATATTCTCTTTGGTGTTCTCACCTATCATAGCGTGCGGGTGTACAATGATAGTCTTTTGAACTACCATTTTTTGCATTCTCACCTATCGAAGCGTGATGGCTGGTACACCTTGATAGTCTTTTGAACTGCATGGCCTTACGTCTCTTTGAGTGGCCGAGACCCCACTCAAAGCAGCCCATAAGCCAGTTTGATTTCGCCTAGGCCGGCCACGATTTTCCTCTCCCTCGCTCGTGCCGCGGAATCCCTTATTCTTCCTACCTCCCATATACGATGGGATTGTCCACAACCATTTCATATTGACTTGTCATTTTAACTTAACGGCCGTCTCTGAGCCATAGGCTAACCCTTAGCCATAACGCGTTATCGACCAGGTTGGCGGCAGCGTCCGTGCAACGCGGATAGCGAGCCCCGCTGCACATCCCCGTCATACCTGTCGCTAACCATTCATTTCTTTCTTATCTTTGGTTCATTCTTTCTTTTCTTTCTTTCACTTGATCGCTTATTCATTCATTCATTCACGTATTCATTCGTTGATTCATTCATTCACGTATTCGTTCATGCATTCATTCATTCACGTATTCATTCATTCATTCGTTGATTCATTCATTCACTTATTCGTTCATTCAATCATTCATTATGAAACACCTCGTACGGGAGTTGCCTTGGCGATCCATCGGTCCCGAAGTCTTCCAATGTTGCTATACTCTACTCGGAACGACTATGTCTATAGTCTTCCATTTTATTGTTGTAAACCATTTATTGTTTCATTGTTGATCACATAAGGAACTTGAATGTAAGCTTGTGCCTTAGCACGAGCGTAGAGCGCGGTGCGAGAGTTCTCACATTTTTCATGTTCTTTTCTATTTTCTATACAAGCATACAAGATGGAATTATTCCCTTAGCTAGGTGTGTTGAGTCATTTATTAACATGCGCGGTGTTATCGTCTAGCGATTCTAGCAATAGTGTCCGTATTGTTATGTGTCTAGGCTAAGCAAAGACGGGTTCATTGGAGCCACCCACCTTAGCGATGTTCGTATCGGCCGAGCGATAATCCGAGCACGCCTTTGAAAGTTTAAGTCAGGATTCCTCTTGATGGCCAATGTAAGCATTGCATCGATTCTTCATCAAGTAAATACCAACTCTTCGGGTCGACGGCTCGTTTGAGTTGTTACACTTATCGTTTGAATCGGTGTTTCGCTAGCGCGGAGCGGGTCATTACATAATACACCACTCAAAACAAGTCTCGTCCTCGAGACTTCCTGAGTGCAGGTCATCCTACAGTTCCTCAACTCATGTCGTGTACGTATCTTAGACAATCTCTATCGAATGGCTTTATCGCTCGATGGTATCGAACTATGCTCGGTTATCCTTCCAAGTTTTATGTTGCATGTGTTCGGTGAATTTTATTGAATGATCGTTCATTCATTTTAGACTGGATGATCCTTATTCAATTGTCGAGTTTCTTCGACTTGGTTTCTATTTTGTCGTGTCATGGGACTGTAATGGCCGCACGAGGTGCATTGTCATTTTTCAAACACGATAGTCATAGGCTGAGGCAAACTCACTCATTCGTTCATGCGCATCTCAACACCCACTCGTAGCTGCATTCGAGTTCATCATATTGCTGAGTTTCGATCATGCACATATTCAAGGCGTCCCCCGAATACGTACATTTCAACCAAGCTTAGCGATTAGCGAAGTCGGACAAGCTACTCGTGATAGTTTCGATTTGCCGATCGTTTTACTCACTTTGATTTAAACCGAACTCATTGTGTCTCGCTATCATTTATTGTAACGCCCCAGTCCCAAATACTTGAGAACAGATACGTATCATGTCTGCTGTAGACATACGGGTAAATATACAGCTCGTATGTATACATAAGCTGTAAATGTAGAAAGTCAAGACACTAAATCTCATCCACAAAGATAAATAATAATATAAAAGCAACTTTGAGTTGGTCATGTACACAACAGTTGGGCGGAGACAAAGTCCACTACCAACTAATTTAAATAGAGAAAAAATATACAAAGAAAGTGATTAGTCGAGCGAAGCAATGACAAGTCCAAAAGCAGTCATCACGAAGGAAGGAATGGCCTTAGCTAGAGCACCTGCAAGAAATCACGAAAACACACACCTGGGGAAAAACCAGGTCCTCAGAGGGACGTAACAAGACACATAATATCATGCCGATAAACTGAATAAATAAAGCTCAACAGAAAAGTATGCATGAATAAAGGTTCATAACCATTCTATGTGATATATACTTTGAGAAGACAACGTTCAACGCAGGAGCTTAGGTGTTCAGCATAGATGGAGAGAGAGTGGTAGTAGGTAGCGCTCATAAGAGACACTATCGACCATGGGCAGAAAGTAGCTCTCATACGAGAACTATCGGCCCCGGGGCAGTAAGTAGTGCGCATCCGAGACACTATCGGCCCAAATCTATGTGTGTACTGAACATGTAGCCCCTACGCTAATAACTGTCTTCCTCCTTCCCATGATACTATACATGCGTCGTCTCCACGACGCTGTTTAATCCTTAATAACTGCCAAGTCTTCTACAAAAAATCTATTAGCAGTTACATCCTAACGCATGCGCACGGGGGATCAGCCAACACGCAAGTGATCTCTATATGATACTCACAACTCTCACACACAACTCGTGTACAATCGTGATAAGTCAATGAGACACACTAAATTTGACGGTAGTCTCTTATCTCTAGCCAATTGTATAAAATATAGTAATTTGTATCTACATATAATTTAGAAAGAAACAACTTGAAAATAAACACAACATGCATGATATTGAGCAGAAATTTAAACAGTAAAGGCAAGGTGTCTTGCCTGATGTGTCATCTGGTGAGGTACAATGATCCAATAAATCCTGATCGGTCCAATTGCCAATGCCAGTATGTAGGGGGTTCGAAGTCACGAGAAAATAGGACACACGATTAGTCGTGAGCAATGGGATTAATTCGATGAGAATTTCTAGAGATAAATACTTTTACTAATTTTAGAAAAAATTATAATACTTAAAAACTACTTTTCATATGTCAAAATAGTATAAGAAAAATACTTAAATTCAAAAATCATTTTTGCCAAAAACTATCATTTGTAAATTATGATTTTGGTAGAAGCTATACTTTTATTAATCAGATATATTTTTAGGTAAAGACGAAATAATTCTAAAATTTATTTAAGGCAAAAATCCTATTTTGTAATCTATAATTTTTGTCCAATAATTTAGTTTAAGCAATATCTCGTACCCATACTTATTTTGTTAAAAATAATATTTAAGAATTATTTATTATATATTTTTAGTCAAATAAAAATAAAAATAGTTTACTGGTACAAAATTAATAGAGACCCAAATAATAGTATTTTCAATCCCCATATATGAAATTAACAGTAATCATACATCTAGTATATACTAATAGCCATAATAATAACTTAAGATAATAAAATAATAATAAGATAATACTAATATTAATCATAATAATAATAGTAAACCATAATAATCAAAATCATATTGGTAATAATCAGTAGTGTTAATAATAATAAATCTAACATTAATAATAATAATATTAATAATAATAACAATAATAATAAAATATTTTAAGAGAACCCATTCTGTTCTCTTTCCCCAATTCTAGAGAGTGATAGAGAGAGAGAAAGAGAGGAGGAACGTACGGCTTACCCGAGGGATCGCCGACGGCAAGCACGGCGGAGGCTCGACTTGGGGCGGAGGAGCGGCAAGTCGGCGCTGACCGTTGGAGAAGGGGCGGAACGGACTCGGCGGATCGGATCCATGGTGGAGATCGGAGAGGGGCGCGGCCAGTGGAAGGTGACGGCGAAGTCGGAGTTCGGGCTTATGTGGGCGGAGGGGTTTGCCGACGTGGTCGAGGACTGTCAGAGGCGGCTGGAGTTGTTTATCAGAGAAGTTCCGACGATGGGGCGGCGGAGTCGGTGCCTGGCGTCGGCGAACGAAGATCTGCTCGCGGGTCTTCGACGCACAGGGGTGGCGCTCCGTCCAGGTGGGGCGGCGGAGTTGGGCGCGTGCTCGACCGAAATCGAGTGAAGTCACGTGGTGGTGCACCGGAGAAGGTACTGGCGGTGGCGTGGCGCTGGACGTGGCCGGCCGCAGTGAGGCTCGTCGGACACGGCGCTGATGGCGCTCGTGGTTCGAGACGCAACGCGGAGAGGACGAGCTCCGGCGGGGAGGTGCGGCGCAGCGCAGGTTAGGGTTTATTTCTCTCAATTTTTCTTTTTTGGGGTTTCGCAATTTTCGACGGTGGAGGTGGCGGATGGTGGCGACGACGGTGGTGGTGGTGGTGTTGTAAACCCCCATAATTTATAATTGATTTTTATAATTTAAATTAATTTTCGTTAAGCATTTCATTAATTATGGATTTATTTACTACTAGTTTAATAGCATAATTAATGTATGTGTGTGTATATATTATTATATGCGTGCATGTGCGTATTCCTATTAAATAAGGAATATGATAGAATCTAGGATTTTTTTAGAAATTTATTGTGATTTTTTTAGACATTTTTGTAGCTTAAAAGATATAATTATATATATATATATATATATATATATATATATATATATATATATATAATTATTATATAAATTAGTTATTAAAAAAAAATTTATAACAGTGGCCTCGGCCACACTCCCAGAAAGGGAGGGGCGGGCCAGGTTCTGTTATGGCTTAGTGGGGGCATTATTAGCAATTGTTTAAAAAAAAAAAGAAATGAAACCCCCACTTAAGGTGGGCGGCCCCCACCCACCTCTATTCCGCTGCTAAGCAGCCCACACCAAGCTCATCCCGTGAACCGAGCAAACTTGGGTTTTGTTTTATAAATCCTATTAGTATTAGGTTAAGTCCAAACTTGTTACATATATAAGTTTCTCCACAGACCTCTAAACCCTAATCTTCCAACACGAAAGTTGAGGCTGATCATACCCTCTTCGCCTACGAATTCGTTTCACCAGCGACGGAGCTTTGTGCGCGACGAACGGAGCATCGGAAGTCAGCCCCGCGTCACCCACGAAGCAATTTTTCCACTCAAGGCACCAAATTTCCCCGTTTGATTTCTGTCTCGATTCTAATCCGTTTTTATATCCGTAAATTCGTGTAGAAAGCCCTCATGACCCTCTTCAAGATCCCCTAGGTGGATTTTGACATGGCCATCCAACTTGCTCGAAAAATTGAGACGAAGTTGAAAAAAAACCCACTTTTCTGAATATTAAAAACTGTTTCGAAACGACAACTTGTCGGCCAATTCTCTTACTGTGCATTAAGGATTGGCAGAAAATAATCCAAAACAGTGAAAGACAACATAACCGAGATCATAACGCATCTTCTGGATCGTTGTTTCGATTAATGTGTAGAAAATAAATTGATGTTGAAGTTGGGCGAAAAACTGTTTTCTAAAGTGTTAATTTCAGAAAATTTCCACGATACGACGTACGCCCCGACAAATCGGGCGACGTGGTCGCACTTTATACGCATCGAAAGGCGCGTATGGACGTTGCGGACGTGTGGGAACTGACGGAACTCAGTTTCGTCGCGTGTGTGCGACGAAATCAACATGTATCCGTCGAGATACCCCCATATGGGCGTTTTGCAAACTTGCCCATAACTTCGTGTATAGTCGTCGAATCGAGACAAAACTTACGCCAACAGGTCCGGATCGAAATTCTGGTCCTGCATGCCAAGTTTGGTTCGATTCTGAGAAGGTCGAATCGGAACCCATTTTTGGCGGGCCCGCGACCCACTCAAACGGGTGAATTTGTACACGGCTCCTCGAAATCCAAAAATGGACATACCATTGAATTCATATCCTCAAACTGAAACCGTAGACATATAGTTTGATGACTTTAGAGACCATAGACTTTGGCACGCGTTTCGGTACAAGACGGGTCCAACGGCGGACATCGTTTTGACCCAAAATTACGATTTTGCCCCTGTTCCAGAATTTGACTTTTGGACAGGCGTTTCCTAGGTATATCTTCTTCACCGAGATCATTTTTGATATTTGTTTCAGCGTTTGGTGTCATCTATGATTTATGAGTTTTGGTGCTGATACTTGCTACACTTGGACTTGCCACTTTCCACCACCAGGCAAGATACCTTGCCACCTTACTCTGTGATTATTATATTCTTATTTTTAGTTGTTATTTTTAGCATTTTATTTCATGATATTTAAACTGTGCGTCCAAGTACACTTGGGTACAAGCGACTCTATCGGTCGTTTTTCTTGCTTTATTTATTCTCTTGCATTGACTTAGTTTATTGACCATCCATTGATGTTGAGGTATTGGTATATCTCATACGGCCTTGACACTTGTTGTATCACGTGATGTGAGTCACATGTAGGACACGTTTCTGCGTAGTCGGCTAGCCACCGATACGTATGGAGCGTGCGACGGATAGGGGTAACTGCCAATAGAATTGTATGCTAGAAGACTTGGCGGTTACTAGAGGTACATGTCAGTCATGGAGATGATGATACTAGGCATTGGATGGGGAGAACATTACCTGACGTATGGGCTTCGATTGCACTTTCCTTGTAACCCGGAAGCTCCGCTGGAGATACGGGTATAAGCCTCTCAGGTTGGCCACTGTCATTTTTTAACGACATGCTCTTGGTCACTGGTGCCCAAGAGGGGACTATACCGGATCCTATATTCAGCCAGGGCTCATGCGTCGAAGAAATGTATCTCAACTGCATATTCACAGTAGAATGGTCAGGAACCCGATTGCATGCATACCTTTTTCTCTTATTATATTATCACAGTTTATATGGCATGGTGTTTTCTTGTATCTTGCTATGTCCCCTGAGGACCTGGTTATCTCTCCAGGTTTAGACGATTTTCCACAGGAGTACGGAGCGGCAGTGGAGCTATCTTATATTGATGACGAGGTAGTGCCTTATGATTTCTAGTCTATTTCTTATCTGAGATGGTTGTAGACATTATTTTACACCTCTTTTTCTTTCTATTTTGCGGAGGTCGGACTCCGATCTTGTGAGACTATTTTTCATAGCTGTTTGGAGTGAGTATGTTCACCCGGCTATCTTTTGATACTCTTCTTTAATTATTTGGACTTCATTATCTTCTGTGTTGAGCTGTGATGAGATTAGATATGTTATTCTGGCCTGTGATTATTTATTTACAGCTTATGTGCATATATGAGGATTCCATATATTGGAGTGTTCTTCGTATATGTGCAGCTGGCATGTTCACGTACTTGGTCCTACGTATTTTGGGACTGGGCGTTACATGTTTTGTGGTGGCCCATGCAGGTCAATCTAATATTGTTGGGTTACATGACTGTGCTCAACAAGCCTGCATATAGGAATAGGAATATCTCATCCAGAACTACTACTATCTCTTGACTTCCAATCTTTTCGAAACTTCCTTGATTATTCGATTTACTTTATATCTAATCTTTCCTAATATCAACTTATCTTCCTCGTGCCAAACAGTATGAATCTACGAAGCGGACGTACTTCTGCCTTGGCCCTCATATCTGGTGAGGAGACTACTCCGGGAGGACAAAATCCTCCCATGACTCCAGCGACACCCTACCAGCCAGGACTGTCGCAGCCTACTACGACGCCGACGACGGAGTCCCCAGAGGTCGCAGCACCCCCAGGTGGCCAGGCTGGACAGACTACTACCATGCCACCGGGAGGGAATGTACCACTGCCTCCTCCACCACCATTTCCTCAGCAGTTTCCTCCACAGTCGGGACCTCAGATGCCTCCACCCCCGACATATGGGAGCCCTACTACTCAGTTTATGTATGCCATGATGCAGGCTCAGTGGCAGCAGACTGAGCTGATGAGACAGACGATGGTGGCAGCTATGGCTAGACCTCCAGCACCAGCACCGGCTCTGCATCCCTATAAAGGCTCTATCAAGAATTTCACAGATATGAACCCCAAGGCCTTTAGAGGGACGAAGAAGCCATTAGAGGTGTCACAGTGGCTTATTAGTACTGAGAAGCTACTGAAGACATCCCAGTTGCCAGCTCGAGATTGGATGACAGCAGTGGACTTACTGTTAGAAGACAATGCTCACCACTGGTGGAAAGCGAAAGAGAGACGATTAGGCACTGGGATCATTTGGAAGCAGTTCTATGATGCAATTTATGAGAGATTCATCCCTATTCATGTTCGAGATGGTCTCTATGACTAGTTCCTCCATCTGAAGCAAGGGAATATGACAGTTGATGAGTATGACTCGGAGTTCAATCATCTGAGTCGATTTGGTGCGGGATTGATTCCGACAGAGTTAGAGAAGGCGAGGAGATTTCACCAGGGGCTTGCACCAGAGCTCAAGTCTTATACGACTACTCAGTCTCGAGTCTCCCATTCAGCTATCTTGGAAGAAGCTCGTGCTCAAGAGATTTTTTGCAAGGAACAGCAACAGACATCGAGGCATCATACACCAGCAGCTACACCAGCCCGAGCTACTCAGAGTGGACCTATCAGGAGGACTACAGGACAGTACTAGCAGAGGCACACACCTTATCAGAAGCCCACCTGTAACTTTTACGGAAAGCAGGGGCATATTAGAGATGACTGTCGACTTCGTTTGGGCTTATGTTTGAGATGTGGATCAGGACAGCACTTGGCCAGAGATTGTCCTGAGCAGCAGGCTCTAGTTTAGGCACATCAGGCCCAGAGGCCTACAGCCCTAGCACCTCGTCCACCATTACCTCCACAGACAGCACAGTACAACAAGGCCAGAGCTCAAGGCCCAGGACAGAACCAAGGAAAGGCATTCTCTCTAGCTGTTGAGAATGTAGAGACAGAGGCAGAGGTCATAGCTGGTATGGTTTTAGTAGCATCTTTTCCTGCTATTATATTATTTGATACTGGAGCCACTCATTCATTTATAGCCACTAGTTTTGCCACTAGACACAGCATTCCTATCATACCCTTAGCTAAGAATGTTAAAATCCTCACTGGAGGAGGAGTTGTACCTGTTAGTGGTGTTTGTAGACTTTCTCCTGTAGTGATAAATGGCAGAGAGATGATGGCACGACTTCTTGTATTCCCTATACCGACATTTGATGTGGTTCTTGGAATGGACTGGTTGAGCCAGCATTTCGCTCTCATAGACTGCCATAGGAGCAGTATTATCTTTAGACCACCGAATGCGGCAGAGTTTGAGTTCACCAAAGAAGACGGAGAGAGTTGTGATGCACCCACATCGGGGACTCATATTATGATGTATGACACCCCTCAGTACCCTATTATCACCGAGTTCGAGGATGTATTTCTCGAGGAGTTGCCAGGACTACCACCTGATCGAGATATTGAGTTTTCTATTGAGCTTATTCCCGGAGCCGAGCCTATTTCATCTCGAGTATATCGTTTGGCACCAAAGGAGTTGGTAGAGATGAAGACGCAGATTGATGACTTATTAGAGAAGAGATTTATTCGTGCCAGTGCGTCACCATGGGGAGTACCCGTTCTTTTTGTGCCTAAGAAAGATGGGACAGTACGCATGTGCATTGACTACAGAGCGTTGAATGCAGTGACGGTGAAGAACAAGTATCCCTTGCCGCGTATAGACGATTTATTCGATCAACTGAGTGGAGCAAAAGTATTCTCCAAGATTGACTTACGATCGGGCTATCACCAATTGAAGGTTCAGAAGGAAGATATTGCCAAGACGGCTTTTCGATCGAGGTATGGACACTACGAGTTCTTGGTCATGCCTTTCGGTTTGACCAATGCTCCCGCAGTTTTCATGAATTTATTGAACAAGATCTTTCACCAATATTTGGACAAATTAGTAGTAGTCTTTATAGACGATATCTTGATTTACTCCAAGAGTCAAGAGGAGCACGAGCAGCATCTACGGATAGTTTTGGGAACATTGAGGAGCGAAAGACTCTTTGCGAAGCTTAGCAAGTGTGATTTCTTTCTTAAGGAGGTATCATTTCTTGGTCATATTGTTACGGGCGATGGTATATCGGTAGACCCAGAGAAGATCACAGCAGTCAAATCATGGCCCGCTCCCACAACAGCTTCTGAAGTGAGAAGTTTCCTCAGACTTGCGGGTTACTACCGACAGTTCGTAGAAGATTTCTCTCGAATAGCGTGGCCTATGAATCGATTGACTTGCAAGGATCAGGAGTTTGTATGGACAGAAGAGTGTCAAGCCGCTTTTGATGAGTTGAAGAAGCGGTTGACCACAGCACCGATCTTGACACTACCATCGGGCCCAGGAGGATTTGTGATCTACAGCGATGCATCCGGAAAGGGATTAGGATGTGTATTGATGCAGCACGGTCGGGTAGTAGCATATGCATCTCGACAGTTGAGAGTGCACGAGAAGAATTATCCGACCCACGATCTAGAGCTCACAGCGGTTATCTTTGTTTTGAAGCTATGGAGACACTACTTGTACGACAAGAAGGTTGATATCTACACTGATCATAAGAGCCTCAGGTACGTGTTCACACAAAAGGAGTTGAATATGCGACAGCGTCGTTGGTTGGAGTTGATGAAGGATTATGAGATTGAGCTTCATTATCATCCGGGCAAGGCTAATGTCGTGGCAGACGCATTGAGCCGTAAGCCCGTGGCACACTTTTTGACCACACAGAAGGAATTGATTAGAGACTTGGAGCAGCTTGGTATTGAGGTAGTATTACCGGGAGCAGATGGCGTATTAGCCAACCTTCAAGTGCAATCATCACTGGTAGAGTGCATCAAGGCAGCATTGCCAAATGATGCTAGATTTCGACGGCTGAAAGAGAGGACAGAAGTAGGAGAGCAGACAGGATTGAGGATCCACACCGATGGGACATTGCAATGTGGTGATCTCATTTATGTTCCCAATGGAGATCTACGGCAGGAGCTGATGGCCGAGGCTCACAGTTTGACTTACTCTATTCATCCCGGAGGGACCAAGATGTATCGTGACTTACGACAGTATTATTGGTGGCATGGAATGAAGCGAGAGATAGCTCGTTTTGTTGCCAAGTGCTTGGTATGTCAACAAGTGAAGGCGGAGCACCAGAGGACGGCCGGATTATTGCAGTCGCTACCCATTCCCGAGTGGAAGTGGGAGCACATTACTATGGATTTCGTCACGGGTTTTTCTCGGAGTCCTAGAGGATGTGACGCAGTGTGGGTGATTGTTGATAGACTTACGAAGTCAGCCTATTTTTTACCTTTTAGAGTGGGCCAGTCGACAGAGGTATTGGCGGGGATGTATATGGAGCAGATTGTGAGATTGCATGGTGTGCCTGTTAGTATTGTGTCGGATCGTGACTCGAGATTTACCTCACACTTTTGGAGGAGCATGCAAGAGAGTTTGGGCACCCGATTGAAGTTTAGCACATCATACCATCCACAGACAGACGGCCAGTAGGAGCGTACCATTCAGACGCTAGAGGATATGTTGAGAGCGTGTATGCTTGATTTTGGTGGTTCGTGGGAGGACCATCTTCATCTTGTTGAGTTTTCCTACAACAATAGCTATCAAGTGAGCATTCAAATGGCTCCGTTTGAAGCATTGTATGGTAGGAAGTGTCGGTCTCCTGTTTGTTGGAGAGACATAGGAGAGCGACAGCTATTGGGTCCCGAGTTGGTCTTAAGCACAGTGGAGACAGTGAAGAAGATTCAGGACCACCTGCGAGCAGCGCAGGATCGTCAGAAGCAGTGGACAGATAATCATCGTCGACCCTTGGAGTTCAAAGAGGGTGACCATGTGTTCTTGAAGATATCCTCCACTAGAGGCACGATTCGATTCGGACGACGTGGCAAGTTGAGTCCGAGCTACATCGGGCCTTTCGATGTCTTGGAACGTGTTGGAGAGGTTGACTACAGATTGGCATTGCCACCATCACTAGAGGGAGTACATGATGTATTCCATGTATCTCAGCTGAGGAGGTACGTGGCAGACATCAATCATGTGCTTGATCACTCCGAGATCACAGTTGGACCGAGTTTGTCGTACGAAGAGCAACTAGTAGGTATCCTCGATCGCCGAGTGATGGTGTTACGGAATCAATCTATTCTATTGGTTCGCGTGGCATGAAAGCATC
This sequence comes from Iris pallida, assembly GCA_029216955.1. NCBI lineage: Eukaryota > Viridiplantae > Streptophyta > Magnoliopsida > Asparagales > Iridaceae > Iris > Iris pallida. The sequence continues at coordinate 235,909 of JANAVB010027600.1, forward strand.
ACTCGCCAGGGGAGTCTACTTGGGAGCGCGAGGACGACATCCGAAATCGCTACCCGCAGTTGTTCGAAGGCGAAGGAATGTCTTGCATATTAAGTACCATTATATTCCTTGCATTACATCGATCCCCCGACCTTAGTTTAATTTCGAGGACGAAATTTTCTTTAAGTTGGGTAGGATGTAAACCCCCATAATTTATAATTGATTTTTATAATTTAAATTAATTTTCGTTAAGCATTTCATTAATTATGGATTTATTTACTACTAGTTTAATAGCATAATTAATGTATGTGTGTGTATATATTATTATATACGTGCATGTGCGTATTCCTATTAAATAAGAAATATGATAGAATCTAGGATTTTTTTTAGGAATTTATTGTGATTTTTTTTAGACATTTTTGTCGCTTAAAAGATATAATTATATATATATATATATATATATATATATATATATATATAAATTAGTTTTTAAAAAAAAATTTATAATAGTGGCCTCGGCCACACTCCCAGAAAGGGAGGGGCGGGCCAGGTTCTGTTATGGCTTAGTGGGGGCATTATTAGCAATTGTTTAAAAAAAAAGAAAAAAAAAGAAATGAGACCCCCACTTAAGGTGGGCGGCCCCCACCCACCTCTATTCCGCTGCTAAGCAGCCCGCACCAAGCTCATCCCGTGAACCGAGCAAACTTGGGTCTTGTTTTATAAATCCTATTAGTATTAGGTTAAGTCCAAACTTGTTACATATATAAGTTTCTCCACAGACCTCTAAACCCTAATCTTCCAAAACGAAAGTTGAGGCTGATCATACCCTCTTCGCCTACGAATTCATTTCACCAGCGACGGAGCTTTGTGCGCGACGAACGGACCATCGGAAGTCAGCCCCGCGTCACCCACGGAGCAGTTTTCCCACTCAAGGTACCAAATTTCCCCGTTTGATTTCTCTCTCGATTCTAGTCCATTTTTAGATCCGTAAATTCGTGTAGAAAGCCCTCATGACCCTCTTTAAGATCCCCCAGGTGGATTTTGACATGGCCATCCAACCTGCTCGAAAAATCGAGACGAAGTTGGAGAAAAATCTACTTTTCTGAATATTAAAAACTGTTTCGAAATGACAACTTGTCGGCCAATTCTCTTACTGTGCCTTAAGGATTGGCAAAAACTAATCCAAAACAGTGAAAGACAACATAACCGAGATCATAACGCATCTTCTGGATCGTTGTTTCGATTAATGTGTAGGAAATAAACTGATGTTGAAGTTGGGCGAAAAACTGTTTTCTAAATTGTTAATTTCAGAAAATTTCCACGATACGACGTACGCCCCGACAAACCGGGCGACGTGGTCGCACGTTATACGCATCAAAAGGTGCGTATGGACGTTGCAGATGTGTGGGAACTGACGGAACTCAGTTTCGTCGCGTGTGTGCGACGAAATCAACGTGTATCCGTCGAGATACCCCCGTATCGGCATTTTGCAAACTTGTCCATAACTTCGTGTACAGTCGTCGAATCGAGATGAAACTTGTGCCAACAGGTTTGGATCGAAATTCTGGTCCTGCATGCCAAGTTTGGTTCGATTCTGAGAAGTTCGAATCGGAACCCATTTTTGGCGGGCCCGCGACCCACTCAAACGGGCGAATTTGTACACGGCTCCTCGGAATCCAAACTGGACTTACCGTTGAGTTTCTCTCCTCAAAATGAAACCGTAGACATATAGTTTGACGACTTTATAGACCATAGACTTTGGCACGCGTTTCAGTGCAAGGCGGATTCAACGGCGGACATCGTTTTGACCCGAAATTACGATTTTGCCCCTGTTCTAGAATTTGACTTTTGGACAGGCGTTTCCTAGGTATATCTTCTTCAACGAGATCATTTTTGATGTTTGTTTCAACGTTTGGAGTCATCTGTGATTTGTGAGTTTTGGTGCTGACACTTGCTACTCTTGGACTTGCCACTTTGTACCACCAGGCAAGATACCTTGCCACCTTACTCTGTGATTATTATATTCTTATTTTTAGTTGTTATTTTCAGCATTTTATTTCATGATATTTAAACTGGGCATCCAAGTACACTTGGGTGCAAGCGACTCTATCGGTCGTTTTTCTTGCTTTATTTATTCTCTTGCATTGACTTAGTTTATTGACCACCCATTGATGTTGAGGTATTGGTATATCTCATACGGCCTTGACACTTGTTGTATCACGTGATGTGAGTCACATGTAGGACACGTTTCCGCGTAGTCGGCTGGCCACCGATACGTATGGAGCGTGCGACAGATAGGGGTAACTGCCAATAGAATTGCATGCTAGAAGACTTGGCGGTTACTAGTGGTACATGTCAGTCATGGATATGATGATACTAGGCATTGGGTGGGGAGAACATTACCTAACGTATGGGCTTCGATTGCACTTTCCTTGTAACCCGGAAGCTCCGCTGGAGATACGGGTATGAGCCTCTCAGGTTGGCCACTGTCGTTTTTCAACGACATGCTCTTGGTCACTGGTGCCCAAGAGAGGACTATACCGGATCCTATATTCAGCCAGGGCTCATGCGTCGAAGGAATGTATCTCCACTGCATATTCACAGTAGAATGGTCAGAAACCCGATTGCATGCATACCTTTTTCTCTTATTATATTATCACAGTTTATATGACATGGTATTTTCTTGTATCTTGCTATGTCCCCTGAGGACCTGGTTATCTCTCCAGGTTTAGACGATTTTCCACAGGAGTACGGAGCGGCATTGGAGCTATCTTATATTGATGACGAGGCAGTGCCTTATGATTTCTAGTCTATTTCTTATCTGAGACGGTTGTAGACATTATTTTACACCTCTTTTTCTTTCTATTTTGCGGAGGTCAGACTCCGATCTTGTGAGACTATTTTTCATAGCTGTTTGGAGTGAGTATGTTCACCCGGCTATCTTTTGATACTCTTATTTAATTATTTGGACTTTATTATCTTCTGTGTTGAGCTGTGATGAGATTAGATATGTTATTCTGGCCTGTGATTATTTATTTACAGCTTATATGCATATATGAGGATTCCATATATTGGAGTGTTCTTCGTATATGTGCAGCTGGCATGTTCACGTACTTGGTCCTACGTATTTTGGGACTGGAGCGTTACAGGTGTTGTCGTGGCCAGGGTGGTGGTATCGACGATGATGGGAGTGGGTTGGCTGGGTTAGAGGAGAGGCTGGTATGGCCAGAGTTGGTGACGCTGGCGATGGTGCCACGGTGACGTCGGCCGGGTTGGTGGCAATTTCTGATGGTAAAGGTGTCTGGTTTTGGTGGTGACGACGGTGAAGGCCGTACGTGTAGCTGTGGTCGGGGCTGGTGGTGATTGGATGGTGTTGGCGGAGCTCGGGTTGGGACGATGGTTCTGTGGTGGTGGTTCGGGAGGCGTAGGTGGTGAGGAAGAAGTGTTGGCTTCGATTCGGCTGTCGGTGATGGCGGGGTCAGGCAGCAGAAGAGTGGTTGCGGCAGATAGTGCTAGGATTAGGGATAGAATTTTGATGGTGTCGGGGTTGTCGACACGAGGAGATGAGTAATGTATATGTATAATTAATGGAATAAGATATTAGGTGGGGGAAACGCGGGCACAGACACGATACACAAATTTTAGTTGTAGAATTTGTGGCAGAATAATATGGAGAAAATAATGTGGAGGAGTACTTGCCTATTTATAGGATGTGGGAATTTCCAGTTGGACAAGGATTAGAATTGATTTAAAAACCAATAGATAAATACCATATCAATTTAAATAGTTTTAAAGCAATTTCAATCAAATTTCAAATCAATTTAAATCTACGTAAAATCTTTATATTAAAATAGAAGCCATATAATACATCCATATTTTTAAATCATAATAATTTATCTAAATATCAATCAAATAAAATTTAAAAAAATATTTTTATGAACACTAATATTTTAATAATAATTAATTTCGAAAATAAACATAATTATTTAAATATTTAAAACACCTTATGGCTAAATAATTTATTATAAATAATAAAAATAAAATTTGAAAACATACATGAAGTAATTTTTCATGTACTTTAAATGAGTCGCATATTCTAGTTTTCTAATTTACCACTATTAAAATAAGATAGTATTTTATAAATAATTAAAAATAATCATTTTGCCAATCATGGAAGATACTTTTCACAACTTTTTAATAAAAATATTTTTTATACATATTATTTTCAAACCATCATCGATTGATAAAATCAAAATCATTTTTCTAAAAATATGAACCTCGTCCATATTCGCACTCGACGAGGTAAATACGAAAATGTAAACTCCCGTGCGACGTACAATACGACTTTGCGACGTATAAAAAAAAATCAGTACTAAAATATAGTAGAAATTTAGGGGTTTTACATCCTACCCAACTTACAAGAATTTTGTCCTCGAAATTAAAAATGAGTAGGGGGTTGAGAGGGTACAAGGGTATATCAATGAAGAATCAAATCACGACATTCAAGATATGCATTAGAAAATCGTAATTTCGATAATTACGGTAATAAATTTCGAATTTAATTTAGGGAGTGAATAATGGTCGCGACAATGAATCTAGGGTCAAGGGAAAAGGAAGAGTAACTTTAGACGAGGATATAATCACACTGGTTGGTCAGTGGCTAACTATCTTGTCAATAGATTGTAGGGCAACTAAGGGTGATACTTTGGGTCTAACTATCAAGTACGAGGGTTCTGTCCTTCCAAATTATGTGAAAGACAAAAACGAATAGCAGTTCGAAGGAGATGTTTATTGAATACGAACACGTGGTTCAAAGGCGACTGAATAATTTCATAGAGTTGCCAAGGCAGAAGCGGATGAGATTCTAGAGAACAAGTTTAACTATGTCTCCATCCACGTATAACGATAGATAAAAGCAAACCAAAGTGCATTCGGTTGATCAGACCATCATGCACTGGTTCTGACTAGACAATATATTTGTGAGCGCGCGCTCAATAGCATGTGTCTTGAACAAGTTTGATAACGGTTAAACTTGCAAAGCTAGGCTATAGTAGCAATATTTAGTCAAGATGGAAAAATATAGACACGTGAGATTATTATTGAAAGAGACTAGAATTAGTTCGAACTACTTAAGAATCTAAGTCTTGTTTGGTGCCTATACAGTTGACCTATTGTCTCCTTGTCTAAGGCTTTAGTCGACCAATAAGGTATGGTCTAAAAAATTTTATAGTCTAAGCAATCCACTTAGTATATACTATAGTGAGTCATAAGGACGAAGTCTTATGCTAGGTCATGAGGCCTTCTACCCAACTTACAAGAGCTAATCTAGTAGGGTGATGGGATAATGAGTTAAATCATCAAGGTAAGGTACAAAATTAAGCATTAAAGGAATTCCAGTAGAGCATCATCACATAGCGATATGAAAGTATTTAGTCGAGATTTAGCCCCTATCTGTGGTCGAAAAGTATATCGGTATCATGGTAGGGTTATGATTTAGTCTTTATGACCTGAAAGTCGTATCATAAAAATAGAGTACAAAGGGACGTGTTTTAGTGGGACATGATATACCTACATGAAGGTGGGCTCGTCTAGGTTTTGCATATAAAATTTGTTGGATGAAAAAGTCTAGTGTTGTGCTCCAAATATCCAAGACATGGTAAATGGCACAAAAGGATTTAAAATAGAAAGTGGGAATTTCATAAGGTGTTTAGTTGTCGAACACAAAATAAAATCAAGATATAACACGAAGTAAGAATAATTAAGGAATCTAACAAATCATGATAAAATAGATCCAGGACACAGTTCTAGAGAGGATAGTCTCTAGGAACGATCAAATTATTTTTAAATTGCAATGGTTAGAAGATCACGATGAAAGATTGAGTAAATTGATATATAATCACATGGATTGGTAGACGACTAACTGCATTTGAGTATATACGACTATCATGGTCATGAGTGATATGGCAATTAATGTGGACTACTGCTGTCTATCTTGGTTGCCTATCAAAATAAGATTTTAATTCTATAAATTGGAGTTCCTCAAACATTTCGCAATATAGTTCTCAAAATAATCTAGCCAAACATACCCATAATTTAAATTTCCTTTAATCCGTCTCAAGATAACCTTTATCATAACACTTTTTTTTTTCAAAAGGTATCATAAACTAGACCTTCGTTTATTTAGTGGCAACAAAATCATGAATTAAAATTTCTCAAAAATGTCTAACCAATCTTGAATAAACTTTCATTGAACCACAAATCAATCTCCATATATCATTAATCCAAATCTTAAACTTAAAATTTAAATAGGTTTAACAACCATGATTCATTCAAGAGTTTAACATTTAAAATAAATCCTCAACTGATTCTATATCCTTCCAAAAAAAAAATTTCACCTTAAACTTAAAACTCAAAATTTTCGAACCTATTAATCATGGATCGTACAACTCAATTTAAAACCTTAAGAGTTTACTAAATTTTATCAATCTCACTTTTAAATCGTGTAGTAGCTTTAAAATTTATAAATTCTTTGCAACCAAATTTATATCTCTTCAAAGATGTATAGCTATAATCAAATGAATCATAAATATTTTTCAAAGACCTTCAAAAATCAAAACTTAAAATTATTCAATTTCCTTTCTCGATTGTATATGGATTCCACTATCCCTTTTTGTAGAGCAAAAAATCCTTCGAAGTTATTAATGTTGCTACTACCCAACTTGGAATAAACTAATCCTTAAGATCATACTTCTAGAAAAATATCTTTATAACTCAATTAAAATCTCAATGCATATTAATGGTCAATGTAATCCTTTAGCCATGCGTTTAACCGATGAGCATATACTAGTGTAGTCATCTTCCTATCAAGTATGAAAATAAGGATTACGATAGGAAGAGCTCAAGCAAGATGCAATTCAAGGAGGTCGAGCGAGAGTTCAGAATTTGAAGTCAAGAAAGGATGTCAAGTAGGTGGATGAGATTCTAGACTCTAATCCTATATTGCAGGCCCGTTCGGTACAGTCATGTAACCGAAACGACAAACATTGACCTGCATGGGCCACCACAAAAACATGTAACGCCCCAGTCCCAAATACTTGAGACCAGATACGTATCATGCCAGCTGTATACATACGGGTAAATATACAGCTCGTATGTATACATAAGCTGTAAATGTAGAAAGCCAAGACACTAAATCTCATCCACAAAGATAAATAATAATATAAAAGCAACTTTGAGTTGGTCATGTACACAACAGTTGGGCAGAGACAAAGTCCACTACCAACTTATTTAAATAGAAAAAAAATATACAAAGAAAGTGATTGGTCGAGCGAAGCAATAACAAGTCCAAAAAAATAGTCATCGCGAAAGAAGGAATGGCCTTAGCTAGAGCACCTGCAAGAAATCATGAAAACACATACCTGGGGAAAAACTAGGTCCTCAGAGGGACGTAACAAGACACATAATATCATGCCGATAAACTGAATAAATAAAGCTCAACAGAAAAGTATGCATGAGTAAAGGTTCCTAACCATTCTATGTGATATATACTTTGAGAAGACAACGTTCTACGCAGGAGCTTAGGTGTTCAGCCTAGATGGAGAGAGAGTGGTAGTAGGTAGCGCTCATAAGAGACACTATCGACCATGGACAGAAAGTAGCTCTCATACGAAAACTATCGGCCCCGGGGCAATAAGTAGTGCTCATCCGAGACACTATCGGCCCAAATCTATGTGTGTACTGAACATGTAGCACCTACACTAATAACTGTCTCCCCCTCCCCATGATACTATACATGCGTCGTCTCCACGACGCTGTTTAATCCTTAATAACTGCCAAGTCTTCTACAAAAATCTATTAGCAGTTATATCCTAACGCATGCGCACGGAGGATCAGCCAACACGCAAGTGACCTCTATATGATACTCACAACTCTCACACACAACTCGTGTACAATTGTGATAAGTCAATGAGACACACTAAATTTGACGGTAGTCTCTTAATTCTAGCCAATTGTATAAAATATAGTAATTTGCATCTACATATAATTTAGAAAGAAACAACTTGAAAATAAACACAACATGCATGATATTGAGCAAAAATTTAAACAGTAAAGGCAAGGTGTCTTGCCTGATGTGTCATCTGGTGGGTACAATGATCCAATAAATCCTGCTCGATCCAATTGCCAATGCCAGTATGTAGGGGGTTCGAAGTCACGAGAAAATAGGACACACGATTAGTCGTAAGCAATGGGGTTAATTCGATGAGAATTTCTAGAGATAAATACTTTTACTAATTTTAGAAAGTATTATAATACTTAAAAACTACTTTTCATAGGTCAAAATTGTATAAGAAAAATACTTAAATTCAAAAATCATTTTTGCCAAAAACTATCATTTGTAAATTATGATTTTGGTAGAAGCTATACTTTTATTAATCAGATATATTTTTAGGTAAATACGAAATAATTCTAAAATTTATTTAAGGCAAAAATCCTATTTTGTAATCTGTAATTTTTGTCCAATAATTTAGTTTAAGCAATATCTCGTACCCATACTTATTTTGTTAAAAATAATATTTAAAAATTATTTATTATATATTTTTAGTCAAATAAAAATAAAAATAGTTTACTGGTACAAAATTAATAGAGACCCAAATAATAGTATTTTCAATCCCCATATATGAAATTAACAGTAATCATACATCTAGTATATACTAATAGCCATAATAATAACTCAAGATAATAAAATAATAATAAGATAATACTAATATTAATCATAATAATAATAGTAAACCATAATAATAAAAATCATATTGGTAATAATCAGTAGTATTAATAATAATAAATCTAATAATAATAATAATATTAATAATAATAACAATAATAATAAAATCTTTTAAGAGAACCCATTCTGTTCTCTTTCCCCAATTCTAGAGAGTGAGAGAGAGAGAGAGAGAGGAGGAACGTGCAGCTTACCCGAGGGATCGCTGGCGGCAAGCACGGCGGAGGCTCGGCTTGGGGCGGAGGAGCGGCAAGTCGGCGCTGACCGTTGGAGAAGGGGCGGAACGGACTCGGCGGGTCGGATCCATGGTGGAGATCGGAGAGGGGCGCGGCCAGTGGAAGGCGACGGCGAAGTCGGAGTTAGGGCTTGTGCGGGCGGAGGGGTTTGCCGGCGTTGTCGAGGATGGTCAGAGGCGGCTGGAGTTGTTTATCAGAGAAGTTCCGGCGATGGGGCGGCGGAGTCGGCGCCTGGCGTCGGCGAAAGAAGATCTGCTCGTGGGTCTTCGACGCACAGAGGTGGCGCTCCGCCCACGTGGGGCGGCGGAGTTGGGCGCGTGCTCGACCGAAATCGAGGGAAGTCGTGCGGTGGTTCGCCGGAGAAGGTACTGGCTGTGGCGCGACGCTGGACGTGGCCGACCGTAGTGAGGCTCGTCGGATAAGGCACTGATGGCGCTCGTGGTTCGAGACACAACACGGAGAGGACGAGGTCCGACGGGGAGGCACGGCGCAGCGCAGGTTATGGTTTATTTCTCTCAATTTTTCTCTTTTAGAGTTTTGCAATTTCCGACGGTAGAGGTGACGGATGGTGGCGACGACGGTGGTGGTGGTGGTATTGTCGTAGCCAGGGTGGTGGTGTCGACGATGATGGGAGTGGGTTGGCTGGGTTAGGGGAGAGGCTGGTATGGCCGGAGTTGGTGATGCTGGCGATGGTGCCACGGTGAGGTCGGCCGGGTTGGTGGCAATTTCTGATGGTGAAGGTGTCTCGTTTTGGTGGTGACGACGGTGAAGGCCGTACGTGTAGCTGTGGTCGGGGCTGGTGGTGATTGGATGGTGTTGGCGGAGCTCGGGTTGGGACGATGGTTCTGTGGTGGTGGTTCGGGAGACGTAGGTTGTGAGGAAGAAGTGTTGGCTTCGATTCGGCTGTCGGTGAAGGCGGGGTCGGGCAGCAGAAGAGTGGCTGCGGCAGATAGTGCTAGGGTTAGGGATAGAATTTTGATGGTGTCGGGGTTTTCGACACGAGGAGATGAGCAATGTATATGTATAATTAATAGAATAAGATATTGGATGGGGGAAACACGGGCACAGACACGATACACAAATTTTAGTTGTGGAATTTGTGGCGGAATAACGTGGAGAAAAGAATGTGGAGGAGTACCTGCCTATTTATAGGATGTAGGAATTTCCAGTTGGACAAGGATTAGAATTGATTTAAAACCCAATAGATAAATACCATATCAATTTAAATAGTTTTAAAGCAATTTCAATTAAATTTCAAATCAATTTAAATCTAGGTAAAATCTTTATATTAAAATAGAAGCCATATAATACATCCATATTTTTAAATCATAATAATTTATCTAAATATCAATCAAACAAAATTTAAAAAAATATTTTTATGAACACTAATATTTTAATAATAATTAATTTCAAAAATAAACATAATTATTTAAATATTTAAAACACCTTATGGATAAATAATTTATTATAAATAATAAAAATAAAATTTGAAAACATACATGAAGTAATTTTTCATGTACTTTACATGAGTCGCATGTTCTAGTTTTCTAATTTACCACTATTAAAATAAGATAGTATTTTATAAATAATTAAAAATAATCATTTTGCCAATCACGGTAGATACTTTTCACAACTTTTTAATAAAAATATTTTTTATACATATTATTTTGAAACCATCACCGATTGATAAAATCAAAATCATTTTTCTAAAAATATGAACCTCGTCCATATTCGCACTCGACGAGGTAAATACGAAAATATAAACTCCCGTGCGACGTACAATACGACTTTGCGACGTATAAATAAAAAAATCAATACTAAAATATAGTAGAAATTTTGGGGTTTTACATTTACCTCGATCTTCGAGATGATTCGATTCGTTTCTCAAGCGTTCTTGTCTACGAAATCAATACGATTTTTTCTTAGCGGGGTCGACCAAGTCTCGGTAATTCCAGTCCGATTCAAGACCAAATATTGCACTATCATCGAGTATATCTTCCTATCAATGATTCAATTCGTTATCCCAACATTACTTGCGCATCATTCATTCCTATCATTCCCTTCATTTGGGGCCAATCTCGTCGTCGTTCACGCACACTCCGCCTACACGTTTTTTTGATTCCAAACCACGCTCGTACTAGTATCATTCCTTTCTTTTAACACGATCTCAATCTTCGATACTTTCCATTCCTCAAGTCTCGTTTGGAATTCAATGTGTCACTTGGTTGGATCGTGCACGCATTCTAGGCGTCCCCAAAATACATGCATTCACCAAACCGGGTGATAGAGAATTCATCATTCTTACTCGAGTCGCATCGTGCACATACTCCAGCGTCCCTGAAATATATGCATGTCAGCCGAATCTTGTGAGCAGGATTTTCTATTCTTGAACCATTTCATCCATCCACACCAATCCCTAAGATCAATCTTTCGATTGCTAACTCTTGAAACAGGGGCGTCTTGCCTGCCCGCTAGGCCATTTCTCAAGGCTAAGTCAATATCAGGATTGGAATCATAGTTCCCCAACAATAATGCCAACACTGACCCCAATTCTAGGGTCAAACCAAAGTCGATAGTACGGGGTTTTCTACCCAAGCTCGCATCACTCTGATTTCTAAACATCGAGCACGATCACCTATTCGCATCAATGCATTCGTTGCACATATTCGAATCCATTCAAATCACCAATTCTAACCAATTCATGTATTCGATCATGAGATCGTCTAGCTTTGACAATATATTGTGCCCCAAATATCACGCGAGTCCGATTATCCACGGTGGTTCATAAATCACCATGCAACGCTCCCGCGGAATAATCATTCTCATCGGGGCGTAACTCTTGCTTGCGTCTAGACTAATTCATTCTCAATACACGGATTGGACCTACGCAATCCTTAAATTCAACCTTCATGCACGCTAAGCCTTTCTCGAGTCCACATTCGCGTCATACCACAAGTCGATGTATTAAATTTGCCATGCCATACAAGTTCGATCACCCCCGCTGTATGAATCACCAAACCAGCGCTCATACAGAGTGATCGCCCTAATCGACATGACGCATGTGCGAGGCTGGAGTTGCGCTCACATAAGACAAGAATGTCAAAGTTGTGGTTGTCAACGAAGCATATCCAAACATTTTCATTTTTTATCCAAGGCAAGATCTCGGTTCAATAGTCTGACCGTCATTCGTTCAACTAGAAAATCCTTGAGCCACGTCTATATTTTCCTTGACACGTTTCAATATCCCGAATATAGCATCCATCGGAATAATGATATTTGCATGATCATCATTCGCCGAGTCAGAGTACCCCCGGGTTATCGCATATTGATCTTTGATACACCTCAATACCATCGATGATATGTGTAACATGACGATCTTCCTTTGCATCCAATTTTGAGTCGTACGACTGATGCTATTGTCCGAACTGGATATACCACAATTCCATTCAATTCAATCCAAGATCAAGTTTGATCGCTATTCCTCAAGCTAGTTTCAATATCGTTCTCCAAAACTCCAGTCACATTTTATTTGACCCAATCCGAAATCACAAGTGCTATCCTCTAGCTTTCTCGATCAAGACATACATCTTTATTCATCGTTCCGAGTCATTTCCTAACTTGTGTTGTCCATTGACAAGTTGTCCGAACGATATCTCGTTCGGGATATTTGAAGTCACGATCAACTATGCGTGACGCGTTCTAAGGCTTTGCGCGATCGCATCGCCTCACCGATATACTCGCCGTTACTCGTAATCCTTAATTTTGCTCGAATAATTTCTAAGAAAATCCATACACCACTCAGATTCAAGCCATCCTATTTAATCCACAATCACCTTCGCATCATTTGCTAAGACATATTTCAGATTCGTTCGACGAATCTCTAGCGTAATCGCTCACGTCATTTCGACGCACTAAGTCGTTCACACTATTCCTCAAAATCCAAATCAATCTTCCGTGCATGCCTAAGCGTTAGTTTGATAGTGTTCCTATCGATATACACTCTAAGTGTAGCTTCGTTTTCGACCGAGCCGTACTTGATATCGTTGGCAACTCGATTGCATCAAAAAGTCGAGGTGCGCGACACGCGGCACAACTTAGCCAAAAGGCCGTGTACATAGCTATCCCGTGCGGACTATATTCGAGTTTGCACGCTCACTTATTCTCGTTCAAGCGATAATCGATTTCGCTCGCAACTCGTTTGCACCAGAAGGTCGAGGTGCGCGATACTCCGCACAACTTAGCCAAAAGGCTGCGTGCATAACCATCCCGTTCGAACTATACTTTGGTCTCGTATACTCGTTCACCATTGTCAGCGTAAGGTTATTCAAGCACGCCTTGCGTTTTCTAACTTCTAGCATTTTAGTTTTCTTTCGACTTAAGTCCGCAGGATGGTGGATCAAAGTTATAAGTCGATAAGTGTACTCAGTAAGTTTTGAGGACGAAACTTTTTCTGAGTGGTGTATGATGTAGTGCCCCATCCCGTTCAGTCAATCGGAGGAATCGAAACGCTGACGGCGTTCTGACTTAGCCTTGTAATGGCTTGCTCGGAGACATGGCTCGGTCAAGACGACCGCTCGCTCAGGTGGGGTAGTTTCGGTAAACTTGTCTCATCTTTGCCTTCACATAATAAATTGCATATTTTCAATTTGCACAAGTAGGCTTAATAATAAAAAAGATGAATCCACATAGCTAAAGGGAGTAATCCCGAAGGGTCGAATTGAGATAGAATATGGAAAGGTCCAACGGTCAGCTTAGAGTTGGTGCACGGCGTGCTTTGAAAATGACACTCGGTCCTTCGTCCCGTGGCTTGGGAGAAGAAAAGTTGGTTTCGTATGGGTGGGCGAGGAGCTCATTCCACCAGTACAGTTGAGTACTGACACCCACATAGTTTTCATGTGCAGGCACAGGTAGAAGCTCGTGGCGCGGAGCTCGCTTAGATGCGTCAAGGTACGGAGTTCCTTGGCGATTCGAAGCGTGCGGCCGCATGGAGTCAAGACTTATACGGGACATAATGTATGGATGTCTCTTTCCGAACTTCCGCTGGCTCAAGCGTTGTATCAAGAGATGAGAGAGAACAGAGTGAACTTGTAATATGAGCAGAGCGAGATTGAGTGATTATAATTTTGGCCTTGCGTCCCCAATGTAACCGTTGTTTCAATATCAATAAAGAGCTTCTTTGAACAACTTGTGTTTTGTTCTAAATTTCTGCTACTATTATTCAATGTCTCTACATGGGACTTCTGTGCGACGACCCGTCGCAGCCGCTGAAATCGGCCGTTATGGAACCCGCCTTGCACGAGCGTAATTTAGGCTCGTGCAGCATCACGCCTTAGCGAGGACGATCGCTCCTACAAGAGCGGGGCGTGACATCATGCATGTCACTGTATAAAAAGGTTAGATAACTTTGGCTTTGTCAGGGGCACACAGTGTGATATTGCCGTGTGGTTTCTTCGAAGTTTTTATGCGTTAATTTTTGCCTTAATTTCTTCTTCTTTTTTCTTAATTTGTTTCTTATTTTGTTGGAGTACAATATGAATCTTCAACTGTGTTAACCTATCTTTTTCTTTTGCACCATCACCATACAAGGGTTGATGGCTCATGTTTGTCCCTTGTACGAAAAGAAGAATGGGCAGTAACCATCTAGAGGCAGCAATGTACGGGTTAGACGTGTGGTCTATTTGGTTTCAACCCGATCAAATTAGTCAAAATCGAATAAATCAAAATTCTAAAAAATCAAAATCTAAATCGAACTGAATTAGCCAAAACCGAAACCGAACCGAATAATAAATTCTGTTCATTTTGTTTGTTCGGTTGGAATGAATGGATCGGACCCAAAGTTGAGATCGTGGCTAAATCATATACATTTGTTGAATTTCAAAGTTACGCATAAAATTGGACTAGTTGTTAAATTATTAAAGTTGGAATTCAAAATACATACATAAAATTGTTCTTTTTAAAATATACACATGGTAAAATTTAAGGTATTTACATAATTGTATAATTCCTTATTCGGTTTTCAGTTTTGGACCGAAACTGAAACCAAAAACCGAAACCGAAATCGAATAAGAATTTTTTTGTATTTTAAAAACCGAAACCGAACCGATTTTTTTTTTAAACCGAACTGAATCTCTTATTCGGTTCGGTTTTCGGTCCAAAACCGAATAATGCTCACCCCAATGGCAATGGTTCATAAAAGGGGCAAGGAGAAGCAGGAAAAGAATGCTACTATTCCCTTTTTGATGAGTATTACAAAAATTATTCCTATTACGAAAATAATTACACTGACCACTCTTTTTTTATATATAAATTTTATAAAATATAGGGATGGACAGTGTTATAAGTTTCTATGAAAAATATAAACTATAGGGATGGTCCTTATAATTAGTTTAAAAATAGGAATAATTTCTGTAATAAGTGTAAAACATAGGGGTTATTAACGTAATTTACCTTTTCTACTGTTTGGAAGATGTAAGAGGAAAAAATGACAACCATACTTAGAGGTGAGAATTATTCGATTTTATACTGAGAACCGAACCATGCCTAACCATATAAGAAATTCGGTTCGGTTTATAATTTTTTGGGTTTGGGTGCGATTTTGGAAATACTAAAATTTATGTTTCGGTTTCGATTTTGATGTTGATCCAAAATCGAATAAGACTTATACAATTATGCAAATATCCTCAATCTATACATATTTTATTATTAAAAGGATAAATTTTAACTTGATACCCTCAACTATCCTAGATTTTTCAACTTGATATTCTAAACTTTAAAATTAGACAATTTAATACCTCAAGCATAATATTACAACTTAATATTCGATCATTGTTAGCAAAAAATATAAAATGACAAGAATACCCATATTCTATACCACCCCCTCTCCGATCCAAAATCGAATAAGACTTATGCAATTATGCAAATATCCTCAATCTTTACATATTTTATTATTAAAAGGATAAATTTTAACTTGATACCCTCAACTATCCTAGATTTTCAACTTGATATTCTAAACTTTAAAATTAGACAATTTAATACCTCAAGTATAATATTACAACTTAATATTCGATCATTGTTAGCGAAAAATATAAAATGACAAGAATACCCCTATTCAATCCCACCCCCTCTCCTCAGCATCAGCAACAGGGTGAAAGTGGCGGCGGACGATGCGACAATGGGGGAGGGGTGGAGATGTAGAGTGAGAGGGGTGCAGCGGGGGTTAGGTAGGGGAGAGAATAATTTGGTCAGTTTTTTTTTAAACGAAAAAGTTAACCCATGACTGACGGAGGGTATCAACTTAAAAAATATTCAATAGTTGATTGTATTAAGTTGTTTAGTTTTAAAGTGTAGGATATCAAGTTGCAATTTTTGAATAATTGGGGGTATCAAGTTAAAATTTAGCTTCATTAATAATATGTATGTTTTTGTGTATATTTTAAAAAGAACAATTTTATGTGCTAAATCCACTGGATCAACTAGTCATTTATATTAGTCTTCTGACTCGATGCAGTTCTTGCTTCTCTCTCGTTACTATTTTTTTTTATTTGACCGATTTACTTGACTGACTGGATTATGTATTTTGAAGTCCCGAAAAAGAAGAAAAAGAAGAAGAAGAAGAAGAACACAAACTTTGATAATTTAACAACTAGTTCAACTTAGACCTAATTTTGAAATACAACAATTGTTAGACCTATAATTTAACAACCAGTTCAACTTAGACCTATAATTTAACCACAATTCTAACTTTGAAACTGGCCTGTTAAATAATAAAAATAGTCCAACCGAACAAACATAATAAACCAAATTGATTATATTGGTTCGGTTTCGTCTATAGCTAATTTCGGTTTAAACTTTTAGAATTTTGATTTATTCAATTTTTACTATTTTGGTTTAGTTGAAGCTGAATAAACCCAATGTTCTCCCTAACCATTCGTATGACTTTAATGATGAATTGAGGTAGAGTAGACCGATGATCCTGTAGTCATTTGGCCGACTATGGAAAGAAAAAGCTTGCATCTGCTTCCCCTAAACTAGAACCGGTCCCATCTCTCTCCAACTTGGCTAATTTTCAGTCGTGATGTCTTCCATTGGTAGGTAGTGGTCTAGGTCCGGGAGATAGACCAGATAAGATAGAGGTGTCGCATAACCGATCGACTTTTCTTCTCCCTTTCCGGTCGAGGGGGGTCCTGTCCTAAAGATGAAGATAAAAAAAAAGGGGCGAGTCCCTTTATACATGCATCTCTGTACAAGTGTTGTGCACAAGTTCCGGCGTCGACGGGAATGCGTACAAAAGGCGCTTTCAAAGCCGATTCGATGAGGTAAACTATATATTATTTTTGGCTCCCTAGAACGACAAGAAGGAGGATGATTGGCTTCTAGCACTACAACAAAAAGACCTATTAATGACGCTTGATAAGTGGATTTCATGACGGCTGATAAAGAAGCATCATCAAAGTTTAGCAAGACTATATTCTATGACAGTTTTCTATATAAACGTTATTGATTTTCACTCAGTAATGCGAGCGTTATAAAAAAATACCAAATTTTAAGTCGAAATCTCGACTCTCCCGCACTTACTCCCGCACTTAAGGAAAAGTCTAAACCCCTTCTCCTTCTCTCTTTCTTCTTCTCTCTTTCTCCTCCCACTCCCCAACTCCCTTCAGCCCGTAGCCCGCTCCCGAACTCCCCTCAGCCCGCTCCCCACTCCCCAACTCCCTTCAGCCCACTTCCCGCTTCCTAATGTTTGTCATAAATTATGTCTCGATTATTTCTTATTTTATCCCCTAAATTCTGCCCCGACATGATTTTAGTAAAATGCCCTAATTTTTGGCCTATTTTCTATTTTCTAGTTTTCAAAAGATGGCTGAAATCTTTGAATGCATGTTTGGAAATCTTTGGATGCATGTTTGGAAATTTTTGACCTATTTTCTATTTCCTAGTTTTTCCCTCTCAAGTAAAGCAAGTATTTTATGTTCCTGATCAATTGGATGATAATTGGTTAATTGTTTTATTAACTCCTCAAAGGATTTATTATGATGAAGACAATGACGACAAGGGAATCGATTATTTTGTACAAATGAAACTTGCAATAAAGTACCGAATTTTGAGTCATTTGATGTTGTTGATGAATCACCCTCGACCTATTTACGTGAAGATTGTGAGGAAACTTGGATTGCATAGTCCAAATCTTCTTGTTGAAATGTTGCTGCAAGTGAATTGTTTAATGTTGCAGCAAGTCTGAAATGTTGCTGCAAGTAAAAATTACTTAGTAGTCTATTTTGAGAACTGTTTCAAGAACTGTTTCATGGAAATTCCTCATCTTTATTGTCTTAATATGTGTTTTTTTCTCGAAACTGTAGTCTATTTTGATCTCAGAGTAAATGGAAGAAACTGTAGTCTATTTTGATCTAGAATTGTCTTAATATGTTGCTGCAAGCTATTATATTTTATGCTTCATGCTATTTCAAGCACATTTTATTTTGATCTAGAAACTGTAGTCTGTTTCAGGCTATATTCTGTCTCAGAGTATATGGAAATCCCTCAAACAGTTTCAGGCTACTATATTCTGTCTCAAAGTATATGGAAATCCCACAAAATTGTAGTCTGTTTCAGGCTATTTTCTGTTTCAGGCTATATTTCAAGCACATTTCAGGCTATATTCTGTTTCAGGCTATAGTATGTTTCAGGCTATAATCTGTTTCAGGCTATTTTATATTTCATGCTATTTCAAGCACATTTTAGCAAGATTAATATGAATCTAATTATGCCATTAATTTGTTACATGCTAGAAAGCATAGTGAGGATTCCGGGGAACAAAATTGTAGCCGAAAAAAAGATAGAGGGGCATCAAAATCCAAAAAAGTCAGCAAAATCAAAGAGAATGAAGAGAGGATAAAGATCATTTATAACGATATTGGACAACCAATTGGTGAAGGAAAAATTAATTTGGCAACTTACTGCGGCATCACAGTAAAGTCCTTAGTAAAAATAACTTATCCAAATTGGCATAAAGTGCCAGAATCAGTTAAAAAGAGCTTATGGACTGCTATTCAGGTAAAACATATGCTTCTTCCTCTTCAGGTAAAACATATATATATATATGCTTCTTCCTCTTCCATATTCAGGTATGTACATTGATAGTAATGTGTGTTAGGAGTAGAGATTACTGCCATTTGGTTTCAGTTTGAATGTTCTTGTATCAAATTTTGTGGTGACTCTTGGTATCTGTGGTTTGATATTGGTTCAGCCCACATATGGATAAGTGGATTGCCAATCAGTTCAGTGCCTACCATGAGAGCTTAGTCCCTTGGTTGCAGCAACATATGGATAAGTAAATTTTGTGGTGACTCTTGGTATCTGAATTCTAAGATACCTCCATCTATTTATTATATGAAAAGGTTCATACTTGACACATGACATCGATTACCTTATTTTCTTTTACTTAACAAGAAGTAATGTCCACCAAAATTCTTCAAAGGCTATAACTTTTGATGATCTTGCTTTTTTATGAATCAATTTAGTGCCTGCTGTCACGACCCGCACCCTGATTAGGGATACGAGTACGTGGTTACGTCCATCCTACGCCACAGAATCGGCGGTAGAACGCTGTATAGGTTGTCTATAAATACTACAACTAGACAAAATATAAGGGTACCTGTCATCTCCGCATGAAGGTATAATATGGAATAACTCAATCACAAGACAAACTAGGATAGATAGCACGAAATAGAAATATGATAGAAAGAAAAACTGGAAAGGAGTTCACGATCCAACACAAGCTCGGCGATATAAACACATCACAGAAACTCAAAATATAATATAAAGAGTACAGTCTAAAAATACTAGCTGGATCGCAGTCCAGGCAAACCTATCTAACAGTCTAAACAGGGGCTATATCATCTACGGGCTCTAGGGGTAATGTCTCATCAAACTCTATCATGACCATATTCGTAAAAGGTAGAGCAATCAGCTAACATGCACTCTGTAAACATCAACTGTTATCCTGTCAGGAAAATGAGCAAGTACAAACACTAACAGCAGTTCCATATGAATTAAAAAATTCTATAAGTGACAGTATAATGAAATACAAGACAAAGATATGGGATGACTTGGGAGCTATTCGGAAGCCGAGTTACAACCCGTAAACCAAACAAGGACCGGGGTTGTAACCCTTCTTTCGAACATAACTTAGCCTCCAATCAAGGTTTAGCATAAGATCATGTAGAACATGTGAGTAATGAATATCATAACATGGTAAAAAAAGTACTGAATGTAGAACTGAGCAGGATATATGATGTGATAAAATAAATATAAAATATGCCATGAATTATTAGAGCGTTATGTGATCGGCTTGGGAAAGTTACAGGACAGGCTATCCACTTGGCCCGACAATCACATGAAAATCACTAGAAAGGGTCATGCCGGCCAACCTGGATAATGAGCATAAGAAATAAGATCTCGCTACACCCTACGTGAGGTGAGAGTGGCGCAAGCACAAGAATATAGTGACAGGGTGGCTTTGATCACATAGCCCCTAATAATTTCCTACCACCGAATAGTATAATAGATACAGACATGACACGTCATAACACGGGATTCCCTAAGAGGGTAGCTACTCCCTCTCAGGAATCGGTGTCTATACGTAAGGGAACAAGACAGAAAATGTACCAATATACCAAGGAAATCTAGGAACAACATCTCATGTCATGATCCGACATATACTAGTCCTCCGTGAACCATCGTGTCGGGAAATCAAGTAAGACACTACAACTGAATCGGATATAGCAGATATCAAGACAATAAAAACTATCAGTGAATGTACTCGCCTGATACCCTGAACAACTGATATGAAAAGATGGCCAACTGGAGTCACAGAGTCCTAGATAGAGCAACACATGTCAAGATGTATACGGGGGATGATAAATGAAATATACAATGCATTTGCATGCTGTCTAGGTCAAACTAGACTAAAGTCAACACTTGGTTAACTCTAGTCAACCACACTAGTCAAACTAGGTCAACTAGGTCAAGTCCTATCCCAAACAAGTCTAACAAGTCTCACTAGGCCTAACCAAACCTAGGCTAGCACTCACACAATCACAAGGCAATGTGAACCACAATAATGCATAATATAAAATAGATATTATATATAAATACATACCTTCATACATACATGCATATCCATATTACATACATATTTATATATATAGGCATATGTTACATCATACATATTTATATAGTTAGATAGATATATACATTCATGCACATTTACATACATACTTTTATACATTATATATGTTAACATTCATTACAATGCATTATATTTTACTTATACCTTTGATTCATTCATTCATTCATATATGATAATCATTCATGCATTTATACATTCATTCATTCATGTTATCACTATATACATACTTGATTCATGTATCCACACATACATACATGGATACACAACATACATGTATACATTCATACATTCATACATGCTTACATTGCAAACATGCATACATGTATATCATGTATACATACATACATTACATATATTGCATACATGCCTACATACATATCTTATATGCATACTCTATATTATATTACATTCATTCTTGCATACTTGCATTCATATAATATATGCATACAAACTCATATATTTAACTCAAAATATATGTGAATACATACATTACAATATATATATATATATATATATATATATATATATATATATATATATATATATATATATATATATATGTATATATATATATATATATATATATATATATATATCATTTATTCATATCCCATATACATGCATACTTCAGTTCATGCATTATATCCATTCATATATCATTAAGTTGCATACATATACTTATTTTCATTACATACATGTCATTCATGTATATTACATACTTACATGTATCTATACATTATATATATTATATACATTGTATACAACTTGTAAAAATAGAAGAGGGAAAAAAAGAAAAACTAAAATGGAAAGGGAAGGGAAGGAAAAATGTAAGAAAAATAGAAATTAGTGGACATATACATGCTTGCATCATATATTCTACATTACCATACATGTTATCATTATATATTGTATTATATTATGTATATATTATGCATTCATATCTATCATTACATGTATACCTTGCATCCATATCTAGCATTCATTATATACTTTCATGTATACATTGTATATCATTCTTTTATTCATGCATTTATACATTGCTTACAAACATTACATTGATTGTATTCCTACATGCTTGCATTCAACCATATATATACATTAATGTAAAGAGGATACATATCATATATATATATCATTTCATTCATCTAACATATTATGTATTACATACTCTACATTCATTTAATATCCATACTATATAGGCTCATAGGTTACACAAAATGCCTATATCGTATAGTCACTCTTCTACTTAAAACCAATATTGTACCAATTGGGCCTTCACTAAATTCTAGGATTAAAGTGTGTCGTAGCCCTTCGTGTTAGCTTTTCGAAACTTCAAACGGATCATATTTTCATGTCCGGAAGCTCCCGGAATCGCGAAAACACCGAAACACATTTGTCTTTCGGACAGCTGACACTCAAATAATTTTACAAAAAGTTCCAGAATGGTCTTGGCTTATTAAAATATATATTTGGAAAGCTAACTTCGATACGGTTCTTTTAAAAAAAAACAAGAGATTAGACGGAGTTCTAAGCTAAAAGTTATGACATTTTTAAGTTGCTTTGGTTAATAAAAACATGGATAAATATTATGACGAATTTGAGTTATTTTGGACAAAAGAAACACATGTAGGCCAAGATACTTGGATACCAACATAGGTATCCAAATGAAACATATTCTAACCATCCTAACTAAGATCAATCCACTCTCTAACCATTCTAAAACTGAATTTAAATATCTATTTAAACTATTATCATACATACATACACATGGGGTGCCCTAATTTGGGATCTATCAAGTAGGACACAAGACACATATCTAAAATCCTCAAGAGAGCTCCAAATGGCCTCAAATTTGAATCTAAAGGGGACACATGCATGAGGATGGATCCTACGGATTCAAAACTAATTTATATGCAAAGAAAATCGATTTAGAGGATGGGTTTTACCTATTGGGAGTGGAATCCCAATAAAATCCTTTAGGACACGGCTCCGATACGAAGATCCCTCAAAATGGACACTCATCCTTGCACTTCTTTTTTAATCCTTGGTAGCACCCTTTCCTTAGAGAATGGGAATGATTGAGAGAAGATTTGGTGAAGGAATGATTTGATTTAGAGATCAAATCAAATGGAAGGCTCTCTAAAATTAGGGAAGAACAAAAGGAAGATAAAAGAGGCAAGATTGTAATAAATGAAATGAATCATTCTCCCCTAAAGGTGGCTTCCATAAAGAGTCCATTAGGGCTAATGGAAAATGTCCTAATTGTCCCTCTCTAGTCTCATATGGTTAAGTCTAGACTAGGTTCAAGTTTGGGGTCAAAAGGATCTAGTTTTGAGTATCTAACTTAACCATTCTAACATGATAAAAATTAGTCTAACTAACTAAATTAAATGTTGGGTTTTGTGGGCCATGCTTAACTTAATATTGTGTCTCATCTAGAGTTTAAGCTATCCGGATCACAATACAAGTCGGAACGAGACGAAACTCAAACCCGACTAAACAAATCCAATAAAAACAATATAAAAAATATAAAAAATTTCCAAAATATTAAAATATGAAAAATAACCAAAATCATAATATATCAATTTAAATATTATTAAAATAATCTAAAATTTACCAATTAATCAAAATCCTAAATAATTCAAAAGTCACAAAATGACCAAAATACCCTTAGCCTAAAAAGTTATAAATAGTCATTCTAATCATATGGCTAGGTCCCCATGGTCATGGTTAGTCTCTAGCTCAACAGTTCTAGGGTTCACCAGCTAACACATTAAAATTATAATTCACCAATTTTAAATAGTATTAAATTAACTAAAAATTTCCATAAATCATAAATCCTATTATTAAATAATAAACTTTTACAAAAGTTCAAAATTACCCCTATTTTAGAAAAGTGGGTATTACACCTGCACCGAGGGGTTGGAATATTATATTTCTTTTTGGGAAGTGCACTTAATGTCATGCACTGCAGATTCTCTCTTGCATATATGCATTGTCTGCAGATAGAGAGCTCAGGTCTGGACATCAAGTTCAGATAAGTGAACTAAGTTCTGACTTGAATTCACTTGTTCACTACACCATTGAATGCTTGAATTCAAGTCTGAACTTATTCAGACTGGAATGCTTCACATGTTATGCACTCATGTATAGATGCTAAATATTTATTTTCTGTTGTAGGCCAAATTTGACTTGGATCCAAATAGTAAAGCCTTTGTGTTAGCATCCATGGCTCGGAGTTGGAGGGCATTCAAAGGTCAACTCACCAAGCATTGGATTTATTCGAATGAGGGCAATCTTGAGCTTCTCAAGCACCCTCTACCAAAGTACATAGGAATCTTGAAACAATCTGTGTGGGAGAAATTCGTCAAAAGCAGACTGTCTGTAAATTTTAAGGTTAACTTGTCAAAATTTTTTTATGCATAACAAGGATGACTAGGTCCCTATTATATAAATCTTATTTCTTCTCTACCTTCATGTGTTGTAATCATAAGAAAATGAGCAAGGAGTAAAGTGCACGGAGAGCCAAGGGCAAGTTTCTTCATCGTTTAAGAAGGAAGGAATATACCGGTCTTTAAGAGCTGCTAATGCATATTTGTATATCAGTTAACATAATTTACATGTGGACATATATATTATTATAACATGGTTTTTTCTTTCAAAACAGCAACGACAGTTGGGGAAAAAATATATAGATGACATAAGTTTTTTTGGACAAAAGCACGAGTTAGTAAGGACGGTATATTTACTGACGATGGAACCAAGGATGTACCTATGAAAGCGGTGATTATATATCGTCCAGTCTATTAAGAGGAATCCTGTTTATCAACATGTCTATATTTCTAAAACCTTGTACTTTTTATAGGAGGAATACATCAAACAAAAGGAAGACGGAAGTTCGGTGACCGAAGGAGCTTCGGATATTCTAACCTTGGCGTTAGGCACTCCCGAGAATTCGGGACGTATTCGGGGTTTAGGATTAGGACCGACACCAATGACCTATTTCAAGCTTCCAAAACGGGGAGTTAAAAAACAAAATGAACTACTCAAGTCCAGATTGGAAGAGGAGCGTAAACGGAGACAAGAATTGGAGATCATGCTAAAAGAATTTCAAGCCCAAGGAGCTTCACAAACATCTGAGAAGGTTGCTTCCAATACCAAAGGAAGTGGCAATAGGAACTATATAATGTCTCGTAAGAATGAGCACGAGTCTCTTGGAAACAAGAGTCCATCATATGGTTCTAAGGTAATGCTTATTACAATTAGTTCTATTTCGTCTAATAAGCTTTTCTTCTTCTATTTTTCTCTAATATGTTTATTCTAATATGCTTTTTTATCTTCTATCTTCTTTGAAAAGGTGAAACAGAATAGAAAGTTAAGCGAGCAAAAAGATATACCATATCCTACATCGAACATTGGCATGGTAAGTACATATATTCAATACATAATCTTTATTCAGCAACTTATAACATGTAGTAATTATATCCAGAAATAACTATTTCTTATTTTGTTTAGGGAACCAAATGTAAGCTAGCAGTGGGCACAAAAGAAAATATTATTGTCGAGGAAATTGTCTTTGAAGGGTGTGGACCAAATGAGAAAATTCATAATATTGAATTAGGAGAACATAATGTTAGGGTTTCAATTACGAAAGCCCTTCAACCTACTGTGAGCCTTCCCATGCCACTTCATGGAGAAATAGAAGCTGTTAAAGATGCAATTGGGTCTTTAGTAGCTTGGCCCAAAGAGTTTATTGTTGGTGATCTTGAGGTAGTATTATTTAATGCTAGTGTCAACATCTTTTATGAAATCGTCTAAAATTTTTAATATGCAACAGGTAAGTACTAAACCAATTGAATCTGACAATGTTCAACCTTTGAATGTTGCTGGCTGTGGTAGGGAGATAATTGACACTTTCGTAGAGATGGTAGAAACCATTAATGATACCGACCCTCGTCTTAAAATACCATTAGAGAAAGGAATGTTCGGAAGCTTTAATCCATCTTGTTATCTTTCGAAAATTATTTTGCTGGAGGTATGTAGGATGCAATGGCTAGATGTGAATCCTGTTGTTGCCTACATGAGGTAAGAAATATGAAATTTATATTCTGAAATTTTGATTTTGAGATTGACACCATATTTAACTATTCTTTTGGCTTTAGGTTTTTGCTTGATAAATTTACAAACTCTCGGAAGCTTTTGATAATGTTCAACCCTTCTACTATGAGTAATGCATCCGGGCCTGCAATAAGCAATCTGATTAGAGAAAGGCTCCAAGAGGCTAAGAAAACCCAAATTTGCTTCATTCCATTCATTTACAAGGAGTAAGAAGTTTTAATCAAGTAGCAAGATTTTTTTTCCTATTCAATAACCAATGTGCTTTATTCCATTTATGTTCACTTTAATGTAGGAAGCATTGGATTCTAATTGTTGTTGACCTCTCAACCTTTAATGTTTACTGGTTGGACTCGCTGTGTTTTAAACCGAGAGAAGATATTAAGTTATTTTTCAATACATGAGTGAAATTATTATTATTATTGTTAATATTTTAATAATGTGTATATTCTGATGTTAGTATATACAATTATTT
The DNA here is from genome assembly GCA_029216955.1 of Iris pallida. Taxonomy (NCBI): domain Eukaryota; kingdom Viridiplantae; phylum Streptophyta; class Magnoliopsida; order Asparagales; family Iridaceae; genus Iris; species Iris pallida. The sequence goes on from JANAVB010027600.1 coordinate 262,680, forward strand.
TCTACTAGTGGCCTCAACACAACATATATTGGTGGTAAAAGATCAAATAGAAGTCCTACTTGGAAATTACCCAAGGTAATCAAACTAATATATGACTTATTATAATCATGGACATTATATTCTCTTACAAATAATATCTTCATGTAGGTCCCGAAACAACCTGGAGGTTATGAATACGGATATTTTGTTATAAAATATATACGGGATCTTATGGAAGACCCCTCTCCTACTATTGAGTCAAAGGTAAGTTGTTCATTAATTTAATTCTTAATTACTTTTCTGAAATTATACAAAGTAAAGTAACTATTTTTGACTTTTTAGCTAAAAAAATTGGCTAAAAAATCAACATACACGCAGGAAAAAATAGATGATGTCCGATGCGAATTCATCAAATTCGTTGCCAATCATATGGATACATGAGGGTCAAGGTAATTTCTTTAGTTTTCCTGTCTTTTTACCAAAGTATCGAGGAAGTATCACATGTCGGATACATTACAGGCTTACAGATGACTGACATAGACTTAATTGATTTGTTATGAAAATTTCTTTTACTTCGTAAAAAGAAAAATACCTCGGATTCTTCTATCCATTGTTTTGCTTCTTTATCCTGTGGCATATTTTTCTGTTTGAGTACAAATCCATCTTATGTACCTCAATTTATTGATACTGAACATATATAACAATGTCAACCTTAGAATTATGCCATGATAAAAGATGGTTTAATACTACGATGCGTTAGGCAATGAGGACCAGTGGACTCTCAAGGAGAACAGAGAAACGTTCTGAAGGATTCTGTAAGCACTTTCGATCGAATTCGTTGTCACGACCCACACCCGTTTTTCGGACACAAGACGTGTCCAAGCCCGGCATACGCCGCAGTGTTGACGGTAGAATGTTGTCTAATATACACAAGTCACGGTAATCTATTTATCTCATCCACAGAATAATAATGAATCAACCAAGATCAATGAATACCAATGAAACTGAATAATATAAAATTGAATGTTTCTAAGAATTAATGTTACGTCCGGTGGACACAAATCCACTACCAATATATGGAAAGAGAAATAAATACATGAAATATACTATCTGAATACAACCTGCTAATCGAGACAACCTCCACTGCAAGGCACCATGGTCTAAAGCTGACTCAAATCCTCTCGTGTGCTCCTGGTTCAAACATGGCTAAACCTAAAGATATCATCAGGTTCTCATAGGACTAGAAAGATACATAAAAACGAGCCTTTCTAACACTTTATCATGCATGAAGAAAAATCCAGAATAAACAAGTAAAACTAAGCAATGATAAAACACAAATCTGTACACTGACTACGCATAAATGAACTGTTGAACGAGGACAAGAGAACTCATGTCAAGATGTCACTGGATACAAATTGAATACTCAAACCCTCGCCCCTAGTGTGGACTCGCATGTTTGATCAACTGCTAACCCTCGCCCTAGTATGGACTCGCAGGTTAGCTTCAAGTAAACACCCTCTCCCCTAGTGTGGACTCGCAGGTGCGAACAGATATCTACTAACATTCGCCCCTAGTGTGGGCTCGCAGGTTAGCTTCAGGAATTCACCTTTGTCCCTAGTGTGGACTCGCAGGGGTGGACCAAATACTACTAACCGTCGCCCCTATTGTGGACTCGTAGGTTAGCTTCAAGAATTAAAGACAAGGGGGTATAGCAGTTCAGTTTATGACTTCTCGACCCACGATACGACTCCATCAAAACACCAGTGTGAACACGTCCAATAAAATACAAGATTAACTGTGAACAAGGGCTATGTATCAATGAAATAAAATACTAGCATGATATGAAAAACATATGTCAATAATGATAGAAAAACTGGATAATAAAAAGACAGTGCATGTAAATAAAGTTGTAAGAAAGGCAAGGTATACTTGCCTATGGTCCTGAGCTGTGGTACGGGTTACAATCCGTATCGATGTCCTAGTAACCTGTTTGATAATTTATGATGTCAACTAGATGAATCAAAGTAAGATGTACTTTATCTACTAGGTTTTTAGTCTAAGACCTACGTGGGATTTGCTACTTATAACTAAGCAATTTATTACTCAACTTAAGCCCCCAAATCCAACAGTTCTCCCTAGGCACTAGTCTTCCCTTGGTCATACAGGTTTGCCCATTGACAATAAACATGTGCATATTGGCATCAGTATTGTACTTGTAGGTTTAGTGGCCTATAATGCGTAATCCCGGACTGATATGGTGTGTGCATTTTTCAATCTCAAAGTCGAACTGCTCTAATGTTTTAGGGATATCCAACATATCTTCTTACCCTTGACACTCTAATAATTACCTATATTTTAGTTTCCTGATACCCAAAGTTTACTTCCTCCTTTAAATGAACAGGAAGCCTGATACCAGTAATATTTGCCATAGTACTGAGATGCCATTTATGAAATGAGGTGCCATATTACTGCTGCAGATATTTACAGATAGGAATTATCAATCCCAGTTACTTTTTATTGACCTATGGATTAAAGCAGTCGCCCATCTTATAGGATACCTAGATCTTTGACCTGTAATGGATCTATAACTAATAACTGATACTGCAGGCTACTCACATGTACCAGTTTAGGTACAACTGGATATCTATATAGCTGTATAGAGCTTCCCCTCTATAAATAAAATAGGACACTATTTTTTAGACTCAAGACTTGACCAAGTGGCTGATTAGTTATTACTAATATCAGGTAAACCCAGGTCCTCTACCTATTCTATTTGTCATACATAACATGGGTCTTCACCTTACACTTTGTAATGTACGAAGTGTAATATGCCTGCTGCAGGACATGTACGAAGTGTATTCTACTGTTGAGAGGTATCCATCATGTCCTACCTCTGATTAGCCTGCCATGCCCCTCCCTATTGACCTCATGTACACATACTCCTCCCTTAATTAAATATTTCCAACTCCCTTGGCAGCAGAAAATGATATAGGGACTATCATCTATCTTCCTATATGAGTAGATGTCTACACTTCCCAACTTCTTGTGTACTTACATGTACCTAAGAGAGTAGCTGCTTTGTTAATGGGAAAGTTCCCTTTATTTTCAAGAAGCTACATGACTGCTTGCTACACCAACAGGGAAATGGTTCAAAGGCAAATTGTTAGTATAGGCCTAATTTTAGTCAAGAACTGAGAACTTTGGTTATCCCTAACAAGTCAATTAAACACAAAAATACTCATGATACTGGACATAGCAGAGGATATGACATCGTGGTGGTATACTATCAGCATATTAAAATAGAATCAGTCTTTAAGTCTCTAATACAATTGAGACCCATGCCCTATCCACAAATACACATTTCAAGTCACAGGTTGCAATGGCAAAACACATATTTTGATCTATAAACACTACTGTGGAAGCATAAGTTTGGCATAACAGCTAAGGATTATGGGCAAGATACTCGTAGATACAGAGGGGTATGCCGCTACTATACCTGGTTATTTATTGGTGCCCAGGCCTAATGCCTGTATGCTATTATCCAATGTTCCAAAACTACTCACATAATCTTTAATCTCCTAAACAACACCTGAGTTCAGTAAGCTATACTCGACTGGAATTATCCTCAAATTGACTGTACAGGCTTCCCAGTTCCCTGTTATCAGATCTACAGACCCTCTCTGCATCCTAATACAAAATACACTGATACATGATATATAGCCTAGTATATATTCATGTCTAACTGATACAGGACATACAGCTATTATATCAGTACAAACTAATATACTAGTTTACCTTCATTCACATGGCATAATCCAGTATTTCTTAAGGTGCACTCATGACCTGTCATAGGTATTCTACAGCCATTGTCCTATAACCTGATGTTAGGCATGTACAGGTGCTATCTAAATGAACTTACTCTACCCTGTTTTGCTCGATCTGCCTATGGCTGTCAGGACATGGTAACATGGTATCCTGAGTTCAACTGCTATTATCACCCAATGGGGTGTCATCTGATACTACCAGCATCCCCTGCCCCTAGTGTATACCTATGGTATAAATTCCCCTGTAGGAACTTGGTAGGCTCCATACAGGATACACTATTAGACACCCATCCTAGTCTAATAATTTCCCAATGTCTTACCATACCTCTGCATCCTGATTTAGCCTAGAAGTTTAAGCATAAACATAGACTGCAATTTAGGGGTTCAAGCTTACATAACTTGTACTGGAATAAAGTAAATACAGAACAAGGGAGGGTTTAACATGTATGTAATGGATATAATAAAATATAGGGAACAACAAATGACTAAACTATATGTAGTAAACCAATAAGCTCTGCAGGACATCAATACAGGTACTGCTCTATGAGCAGTTCATCAAGGAAATGGCTAAAAGCCACGGGGGTCTAAATAGTATAGGAGACGAGGCAATTATCCAAATAGACTCGACTGAACCCTTGAGCAGTTGGGGCATGCAGTGGACCAATAGTAATGGGGAAATCAAATGGTGATACAGTGGACAATCAATGTAGTTGTTAAACTCTAAAGGGAAAACTGGACTCAAGGTTAAATCAACCCGAGCCCCAACTCTCCTCATGGCAGAACATCAATGGAAGAGAACAATAATCATACAGGGAAACACATCATGGATGTTATCCTTTCAAAGAAGTGCCCTGGTACTCATGACCATGTCTCTTCAATCTACTACTACACCTCAGTGTGCTTGGTAACTGTATCTAGGACTGACACCATTGCTAGGTCCCAGGGTGCTCAGGTGATACACCTACACTCCAGGCCAGTACTCACAAGTCAAGTCTATTGCCAAGCCATGTACTCACAAGTACACAGGTTAAAGTCTATTGCCAAGCCATGTACCCTTAAATCCTTGGTCCTATAGCAATATCCACAGGGTTCCTACCTCTGTACTGCGTCTATCCCTTAGGCTCTTCTAGGAATTTTATCAAACACAAATCAATCCAGACCCAAACTGGCTAAAGACAGAAATTTACAAGCATCTAGATGGTTCGTGGTTACCTCTCGATATGGTTGACAGGTTTGGATGGCCTCTCGATGGAATTGGAGCCCCTACTGTTTCTTCCCAGGTTTCCTTCGAGAGGGAGGTGAAGTAGTCGGCTAGGGTTTGGAAATTCAGGAATTAGCCGAGCCCTTGCATCTTTTATACAAGGAAAAAGGATAGGATCGAATAGGAGTTTGAATCACAGAAGGATGAGCAAGAGGAAATTTGAATCCTTATTTGATTCCCTGAGGTTATCCAAGCCGTTGGGAAATTTGAATTATTTATAAATTGCACCCAGGTCCCTGTCAGTTCTTTATTACCTGTTTAATCCTCTATTGATATTTTAAGCAAAGAGAAAATATAACAAGTAAAGGTGACAAATAACGAATGGTATAAAAAATTTAATAAATAGGAGAAAATTTGGTCAAGGGGTTGACAGTTTACTACTACGATGCTTCAGGAAATGAGGACCAGTGGACTATCAAGGAGAATAGAGAAATGTTCTCAAGGATTCTGTAAGCACTCTCGAACGATATGGGTGTTTTATATTTCATATATTTTTAGATTTCCATCTGCTACAAAAGGAGAGGCAAAATCATTTTATTGTTGATAATTGGGCCATTATGAGCATCAGAATCCATTGATTTAAATAGCACCTGTGCTCTAAGATTCTGGCTCTTGTAGCTCATATCATGTGAATAAGTACGAAGAATTCATGGCTAATGTAGATATCTTTCTATATAGTGATGTATGTATCGGTTCGTAACAATGTGCTAACAGATACTAAACTCTAATACAAAGGCTTATTTCGAGAGGGACGGTACCTTAGTAAAAATTAAAGTTTTTGGTTGTAAAATCACAATATTTTTTAACTATTTTAATTATTTTTTTACATTTTTTTGAATTTATTTGGTTTATGTACGTAATTGTAGATGTGTATAATGTATGTATGTATGTTTATGTGCTTGATATTTTTAATACTACTAAATATAGCCTACCTTGTTACAAAATATTTTTGTTACTTAATTAAGAATTTTAGAATTTTTCTTGTGAATATGTATGTATATATATATATATATATATATATATATATATATATATATATATATATATAAAAATATATATATATATATATATATATTGTGTTAGTTAAAAAAAAGCAGCATTGATGGTGGCCGAAACCCCCACCATCAGCAGCTGCAAGGGGGTGGGCCCGACCCCCATATCCTAATATCAAACAACTTAGCAGCACAGCTGCATTGTTAGCACCCGAGCCCAACACCTTAGCCCCAACACCTTAGCACCCGACCCCATAATGTTTAGGCTAACAGCAGCTGAGTTGCTGAGAACTTTAGCAACCCGAACCAAGGGAATCCTATTACTAATAAGAATACGCGGCGGAGCAGTATATATAACTCCGCCCAAAACCAAAACCCTAACTCTCCCGAACTTTTCACCTTCCACATATCCTCTCCATCTTGAACCCCAGGCGAGCTACCCAGGCCGTTGGCAGTGCCGTACCACCGCGCAAACGCTGCCGAACAACTCAGGCCGGCCGCACCATTGGGCGTTCTCAGTTTTACGAACAACAAGGTACCCTTCTTCCAACCCTCTTTTCTTCACGCACGCTCGATGATTTCTCGAACTATAAACTCCTTTGTGTAGCCCATATGAACCCCTCTAATCTCCTTTTGATAGAATCCTGGGAACCCCAAGGGATTGCTCGAGAAATCGAGGCAAAGTTGCCCCAAAAACTGTTAAAAACAGAGTTTTAATCCAGTCCCAAACCACAACTTAGAAGCCAGATTTTGAACTGTGTGTCGAGATTTTTCAGAAACAAATTGAACACATGTGAAGACAACATAACCTCGATTAAAACGCATTTTGTAGATCTGTATTTCGTTTTCTGTGCGAGAATTAAATCAGTGTTAAAGTTGGGCGAAAAACTATTTTCTAAAGTGTTAATTTCAGAAAATATCCACGATATGACGTACGCCCCGACAAACCGGGTGACGTGGTTGCATGATATACGCATCGAAAGGCGCGTATGGATGTTGCGGACGTGTGGGAACTGACGGAACTCAGTTTCGTCGCGTGTGCGCGACGAAATCAACGCGTATCCGTCGAGATACCCCCGTATCGACATTTTACAAACTTGCCCATAACTTCGTATACAGTCATCGAATCGAGACAAAATTTGCACCAACAGGTCCGGATCGAAATTCTGGTCCAGCATGCCAAGTTTGGTTCGATTCTGAGAAGGTCGAATCGGAACCCATTTTTGGCGGGCCCGCAACCCACTCAAACGGACTATTTCGTACACGGCTCCTCGGAATCCAAAACTGGACATACCATTGAGTTCCTCTGCTCAAACTAAAATCGTAGACATATAGTTTGATGACTTTAGAGACCATAGACTTTGGCACACGTTTCGGTGCAAAGCGGGTCCAACGGCGGACATCGTTTTGACCCAAAATTATGATTTTGCCTCTGTTACAGAATTTGACTTTTGGACAGGCATTTCCTAGGTATATCTTTTTCACCGAGATCATTTTTGATGTTTGTTTCAGCGTCCGGAGTTGTTTGGAGATTGTGACGTTTCTTTACTGACATTGTGATTACTTGGACTTGCCACTTTGCACCATCAGGCAAGATACCTTGCCACCTTACTCTGTGATTATTATATTCTTATTTTTAGTTGTTATTTTCAGCATTTTGTTTCGTGATATTTAAACTGTGCGTCCAAGTCACACTTGGGTGCAAGCGACTCTATCGGTCATTTTTCTTTGCTTTATTTATTCTCTTGCATTGACTTAGTTTATTGACCACCTATTGATGTTGAGGTATTGGTATATCTCATACGGCCTTGAAACTTATTGTATCACATAATGTGAGTCACATGTAGACACGTTTTCGCGTAGTCGGCTGGCCACCGATACGTATGGAGCGTGCGACGGATAGGAGTAACTGCCAATAGTGATGCATGTTAGAAGACTTGGCAGTTAGTAGAGATTCATATCAGTCATGGAGATGATGATACTAGGCATTGGGTGGGGATAACAATACCTGACGTATGGGCTTCTTTACACTTCCATGATTACCTGTGCGCTCCTCCGGAGACGCAGGCTCCAGGCGCCCTCTGACGTTTTCCAGAGCGTTATGGACGTAGCCCCTTGCACATGGTGCCCTCTGACGCTTCCCGAGCGTTATGGACGTAGGCCCCTGGTACCCTTTATGGGAACTATGCCGATCCCATTTATAGCCAGGGCTCATGCGTCGAAGGATTGTATCTCAACTGCATATTTACAGTAGAATGGTCAGGAATCCGATTGTATGCATACCTTTTCTTTTATTATATTATCACAGTTTATATGGCATGGTGTTTTCTTGTATCTTGCTATGTCCCCTGAGGACCTGGTTATCTCTCCAGGTTTAGACGATATTCCACAGGAGTACGGAGCGGCATTGGAGCTATCTTACATTGATGATGAGGCAGTGCCTTATGACTTCTAGTCTATTTCTTATATAAGACAGTTGTAGACATTATTTTACATCTCTTTTCTTTCTATTTGCGGAGGTTAGACTCCGATCTTGTGAGACTATTTTTTATAGTTGTTTGGAGTGAGTATGTTCACCCGGCTATCTTTTGATACTCTTATTTATTTATTTGGACTTCATTATCTTCTGTGTTGAGCTGTGATGAGATTAGATATGATATTCTGGTCTGTGATTGTTTATTTACAGCTTATGTGTATATATGAGGATTCCATATATTGGAGTGTTCTTCGTATATGTGCAGCTGGCATGTTCACGTACTCGGTCCTACGTATTTTGGGACTGGGGCGTTACATATTTTTGTGGTGGCCCATGCAGGTCGGATTTAATATTATTGGGTTACATGACTGTGCCCAACAAACCTGCATATAGGAATAGGAATATGTCATCCCGAACTACTACTATCCCTTGACTTCTAATCTTTTTGAAACTTCCTTGATTAGTTGATTTATCCCATATCTAATCTTTCCTAATATCAACTTATCTTTCTCGTGCCAACAGTATGATTCTACGAAGCGGACGCACTTCTGCTTTGGCCCTCACCTCTGGTGAAGAGGCTACTTCGAAGGGACAGAATCCTCCCATGACTCCAGCGATACCTTACCAGCCAGGACTGTCGCAGCCTACTACGACACCGACGAAGGAGCACCCAGAGATTGCAGCACCCCCAGGCAGCCAGGCTGGACAGACTACTACCATGTCCCCGAGAGGGAATGTACCACTGCCTCCTCCACCACCATTTTCTCAGCAGTTTCCCCCACAGTCGGGACCTCAGATGCCTCCACCACCGACTGATGGGAGCCCTACTACTCAGTTTATGTATGCCATGATGCAGGCTCAGTGGCAGCAGACTGAGCTGATGAGACAGGCGATGATGGAAGCTATGGCTAGACCTCCACCACCACCTCCAGTACCAATACCAGTACCGACTCTGCATCCCTATGAAGGCTCTATCAAGAATTTCACAGATATGAACCCCAACGCCTTTAGAGGGACGAAGAAGCCATTAAAGGTGTCACAGTGGCTTATTAGTACCGAGAAGCTACTGAAGGCATCCCAGTTGCCAGCTCGAGATTGGATGACAGCAGTGGACCTACTGCTAGAAGACAATTCTCACCACTGGTGGAAGGCGAAAGAGAGACGATTAGGCACTGGGATCACCTGAAAGCAGTTCTATGATGCATTTTATGAGAGATTCTTCCCTATTCATGTTCGAGATGGTCTCTACGACCAGTTCCTTCATCTGAAGCAAGGGAATATGACAGTTGATGAGTATGACTCGGAGTTCAATCGTCTGAGTCGATTTGGTGCGGGATTGATTCTGACAGAGTTAGAGAAGGCGAGGAGATTTCACCAGGGGCTTGCACCAGATCTCAAGTCTTATACGACTACCCAGTCTCGAGTCTCCCATTCAACTGTCTTGGAAGAAGCTCGTGCTCAGGAGATTCTTCGCAAGGAACAGCAGCAGACATCGAGGTGCCATACCCCAGCAGTTACACCTGTCCGAGCCACTCAGAGTGGACCTATCAGAAGGACCACAGGACAGTTCCAGCAGAGGCCCTCACCTTATCAGAAGCCCGTTTGCCATTACTGCGGAAAATAAGGACATATCCAGAACAACTGCAGGACTCGCCTTAGATTATGCTTGAGATGTGGATCCAATCAGCACATGCTCAAGGATTGTCCGAAGCAACATGCAATAGTACAAGCTCGGCAAAGTCCGAGGCCCACAGCCCCAGCTCTTCCAGTACCACGGCCTATAGTAGGAGCACCTCGTCCACCATTGCCTCCCCAAGGCACACAGTACAACAAGGCCAGAGCTCAGGGCCCGAAACAAAATTATGGGCAGGCATTCTCACTTGCTGTTGAGGATATAGAGACAGAGGCAGAGGTTATAGCAGGTATGGTTCTAGTTGTATCTTTTCCTGCTATTATATTATTTGATACTGGAGCCACATATTCATTTATAGCCACTAGTTTTGCCACTAGACACAGCATTCCCATCACACCCTTAGCTAAGAATGTTAAAATCCTCACTGGAGGAGGAGTTGTACCTTTTAGTGGCATTTGTAGACTTTGTCCTGTAGTGATAAATGGTAGAGAGATAATGGCACGACTTCTTGTATTCCTTATGCCGACATTTGATGTGGTTCTTGGAATGGACTGGTTGAGCCAGCATTTTGCTCTTATCGACTGCCATAGGAGCAGTATTATCTTTAGACCACCGAATGCGACAGAGTTTAAGTTCACCAAAGAAGACGAAGAGAGTTGTGATGCACCCGCATCGGAAACTAATATGATGATGCATGACACCATACAGCACCCTATTATCACCGAGTTCGAGGATGTATTTCCCGAGGAGTTGCCAGGACTACCACCTGACCGAGATATTGAGTTTTCTATTGAGCTTATTCCCGGAGCCGAGCCTATTTCATCCCGAGTATATCGTCTGGCACCCAAGGAGTTGGTAGAGATGAAGATGCAGATTGATGACTTATTAGAGAAGAGATTTATTCGTGCCAGTGCGTCACCATGGGGAGCACCCGTTCTTTTTGTGCCTAAAAAAGACGGGACAGTGCGCATGTGCATCGACTACAGAGCATTGAATGCAGTGACGGTAAAGAACAAGTATCCCTTGCCACGTATAGACGATCTATTCGATCAACTAAGTGGAGCAAAAGTATTCTCCAAGATTGACTTACGATCGGGCTATCACCAATTGAAGGATCGGAAGGAAGACATTGCAAAGACGGCCTTTCGATCGAGGTATGGACACTACGAGTTCTTGGTCGTGCCTTTCGGTTTGACCAATGCTCCCACAGTTTTCATGAATTTAATGAACAAGATCTTTCACCAATACTTGGACAAATTTTAGTAGTCTTTATAGACGATATCTTGATTTACTCCAAGAGCCAAGAGGAGCATGAGCAGCATCTACGGATAGTTTTGGGAACATTGAGGAACAAAAGATTCTTTGCGAAGCTTAGCAAGTGTGATTTCTTTCTCAATGAGGTATCATTCCTTGGTCATATCGTTACGGGCGATGGTATATCAGTAGACCCAGAGAAGATCACCGCAGTCAAATCATGGCCCGTTCCTACAACAGCTTCTGAAGTGAGAAGTTTCCTCGGACTTGCGGGTTACTACCGACGGTTCGTAGAAGATTTCTCTCGAATAGCGGAGTTTATGACTCGATTGACTTACAAGGATCAGGAGTTTGTATGGTCAGACGAGTGTCAAGCCGCTTTTGACGAGTTGAAGAAGCGATTGACCACAGCACCGATCTTGACACTACCATCGGGCCCAGGAGGATTTATGATCTACAGCGACGCATTCGGGAAGGGATTAGGATGTGTATTGATGCAGCACGGTCGTGTAGTAGCTTATGCATCGCGACAGTTGAGAGTGCACGAGAAGAATTATCCGACACGCGATCTAGAGCTCGCAGCGGTTATCTTTGCTTTGAAGCTATAGAGACACTACTTGTACGGCGAGAAGGTTGATATCTACACTGATCATAAGAGCCTCAAGTACGTGTTCATACAGAAAGAGTTGAATATGCGACAGCGACGTTGGTTGGAGTTGATGAAGGATTATGAGATCGAGCTTCATTATCATCCAGGCAAGGCTAATGTCGTGGTAGACGCATTGAGCCGTAAGCCCATGGCATACTTTTTAACTACACAGACGGAATTGATTAGAGACTTGGAGCAGCTTGGTATTGAGGTAGTATTGCCCGGAGCAGACGGCATATTAGCCAACCTTCAAGTGCAATCATCATTGGTAGAGCGCGTCAAGGCAGCATTGCCTAATGATGCTAGATTTCGAAGGCTCAAGGAGAGGACTGAAGCAGGAGAGCAGACAGGTTTGAGGATCCACTCAGATGGGACATTGCGATGTGGTGATCGCATTTATGTACCCAATGGAGAGCTACGTCAGGAGCTTATGGCAGAGGCTCACAGTTTGACTTACTCTATTCATCCCGGAGGGACCAAGATGTATCGTGACTTACGACAGTATTAATGGTGGCATGGAATGAAGCGAGAGATAGCTCATTTCGTTGCCAAGTGCTTGGTATGTCAACAAGTGAAGGCGGAGCACCAGAGGACGGTCGGATTATTGCAGCCGCTACACATTCCCGAGTGGAAGTGGGAGCACATTACTGTGGATTTCGTCACGGGTTTTCCTCGGAGTCCTAGGGGACGTGATGCAGTATGGGTGATTGTTGATAGACTTACGAAGTCAGCACATTTCTTACCTTTTAGAGTGGGCCAGTCAACAGAGGTATTGGCAGAGATGTATATGGAGCAGATTGTGAGATTGCACGGTATGCCTGTTAGTATTGTGTCGGACCGTGACTCGAGATTTACTTCGCATTTTTGGCGGAGCATGCAAGAGAGTTTGGGCACTCGATTGAAGTTTAGCACATCGTATCATCCGTAGACAGACGACTAGTCGGAGAGTACCATTCAGACGCTAGAGGATATGCTGAGAGCGTGTATGCTTGATTTTGGCGGTTCGTGGAAGGACCATCTTCATCTTGTGGAGTTTTCCTACAACAATAGCTATCAAGCGAGCATTCAGATGGCTTCGTTTGAGGCATTATATGGTAGAAAGTGTCGGTCTCCCGTTTGTTGGAGCGACATAGGAGAGCGACAGCTATTGGGTCCCGAGTTAGTCTTGAGCATCAGTGGAGACAGTGAAGAAGATTCAGGACCACCTGCGAGCAGCGCAGGATCGTCAGAAGCAGTAGGCAGATAATCGTCGTTGACCTTTGGAGTTCAAAGAGGGCGACCACGTGTTCTTGAAAATATCCCCCACTAGAGGCACGATTCGATTCGGAGGACGTGGCAAGTTGAGTCCAAGGTACATCGGGCCTTTCGATGTCTTGGAACGTGTTAGAGAGGTTGCTTATAGATTGGCCTTGCCACCGTCGCTGCAGGGAGTGCATGACGTATTCCATGTATCTCAGCTGAGGAGGTACGTGGCGGACAGTAATCATGTGCTTGATCACTCCAAGATCACAGCTGGACCGAGCTTGTCGTACGAAGAGCAACCAGTAGGTATCCTCGATCGCCGAGTGAAGGTGTTACGGAACCAATCTATTCCATTGGTTCGCGTGGCATAGAATCATCACTCGCCAGGAGAGTTTACTTGGGAGCGCGAGGACGACATCCGTAATCGCTACCCGCAGTTGTTCGAAAATGAAGGTATGTCATGCATTTTAAGTGCTATTATATTTCCTTGCATTGCATTTGATCCCCCGACCTTAGTTTAATTTCGAGGACGAAATTTTCTTTAAGTTAGGTAGGATGTAAAACCCCAATATTTTCTAACTATTTTAATTATTTTTTATATTTTTTTGAATTTATTTGATATATGTACGTAATTGTAGATGTGTATAATGTATGTATGTTTGTGTGCTTGATATTTTTTAATACTACTAAATATAGCCTACCTTGTTACAAAATATTTTTGTTACTTAATTAAGAATTTTAGAATTTTTCTTGTGAATATATACATATATATGTGTCACGACCCGTACCCACTGTGAGGGTACGAGAACGTAACAACGCCCAGCCTACGCCGCAGTGTCGGCGGTAGAACGTTGTCCTAGGTCAACATACAACTAACAATATATCTCTAAACAGTTTATACTCCCCGAATGGGGGTGACATAGCAGTAATAAACTCAATCACAACTAAGGAAGAGATAGCACGATATGAAATAGAACTCAAGGAAACAAATAGATGATAAAGTAGTCTAAGATAATCCCAGCAAATATCTAGAAGTACATGGTCTCAGATACTGAATGAAAGAATATATACAACTCAACAACTCAGAATAAAGTCTAGCTAAACATGTCTCAAGACTACACAAAAGAAGGTAAGCCTAACTAATCTAGTCTAGGCAATCGGGATGATGTCCTCAGCTAGAGCTGGGTCCTCCTGAGGGTCCAGCTCGCAAGTGTCATCTAAGGCTGCCCCGTAGTAAGTATCCAGGCAGGCCTCCTCCTCGTCCTCTGTAATATTTCAGCAGGTCCAGTCAGGATAGGAGCGAGTACAGTACATCTCAACAGTTCATAGCAGGTTAGAAAATATAATCCTGCAGTAAAGTAAGATACAGGTGCTGAAGAATACAGTATGTAAACAGAGAGAGAACTGTAATAGAAATATCTACTATAAGTAAGAAACTAACAGTGGCTAGTGAGTCAGAGTACAGGATAGCACATGTGAACAGAACAGATTTGTACATGATCTACACTAAGGAGTTTTACATGATCTACACTACTATGGAATTGTTCACATGACTACTAGCACTCCCCCGTTTCCCCAATCAATATACAAGGATCTAAGCAGGTTATGTTATTATACATGATATCACATGGGGGCCCATGAAAGGGTGCACATGATAGTATACATGAGGGCTCTGTGAACATGAGAGTACATGATTCACAAGAGTGTACATGTATGGTGAAAGCACAGGAGTACATGATGAAAGTGAAATGCACATGACATAATGTACCCGATGCTCCCGAGGGGGATAACATCGCATGAAGAGATCCATATAGTACCAATCTGTGATAATGTCGTGACAGCACAAGTAAAGTAATTTAATGCAGAAAATAATTCTAAGCAGGATATAAAATGATCAGAGAATGTACTCGCCTGGTATCTGAGTGTCCAATATGAAAGTACTGTCCGAGGAGTGGTGTCTGGCTCCTAATCAGAACAGCACAAGTCACAACAAGTCCAAAATGGTATAATGAAGTCCTACTATGCATTCTACATGATTCTAGGTCAATCTAGGCCAAAGTCAACTCTTGGTCAACTCTGGTTAACCCTAGAAGTCAAACTAGGTCAATCTAGTCTAAATTAGGTCAAACTAGTCTACACTAGACTACATTAGCCTAATACTAGGTCACTCAACCTACGCTAGCTAGTACACAACACTACTAGGCTATCTAGACCAACTACACATGTTCTATGGCATTTCTACATATTACCTATATATGCACATTACATAGGTTATAGTGCAATTATTAAGGAACAACACATTATATATATATACATATATATAGCTCCACATATATACATATAGGTAAACATTACATATATTATATATGTATACCTACTATATACATAAACTTACCTATACGAAGACTAGGGAATATATATATATATATATATATATATATATATATATATATATATATATATATATATATAGAGAGAGAGAGAGAGAGTGTATAAGTGTGTGTAAGTGTGTGTGTGTAATGTGAGAACATGTATGTGTGTGATACATACATGTTCTCACATTACACACACACACTTACACACACTTATACACTCTATATATATATATAAATATATATATATATATAGAGAGAGAGTGTATAAGTGTGTGTAAGTGTGTGTGTGTAATGTGAGAACATGTATGTGTGTGATACATGGGTGTATGTGAGTGTGTGTACTAGTGAGAGTGGTGGAACATGTAAAAGTGTGTGATAAAAACAGTGAGTGATAGAGTGTTTTAGTGTGTGGGTGAAAACATGAATGCAATGTGTGTGTGTGTGTAATGTTTGTGTGTGTGTGTGTGGTGTGAGATGTGAGGAAAGCTAGAGAGTGAATAGTGTCATGTGAGGGTGTGCATGTGAATAGGAAATCTGTGTTGGACTGAACAGGAAAAGAGAAACAAATGCACAGCAACAGTAAGGAAGGGAAATCAAAGCAAAATCCAAAACTGAAAACCAATTTCCAATTCAGAAAACTGAATTTCAGTTTTTCCCAGTTTTCATTAAATCCTCCTCTTGATCCCCACACACCACCAAAACACACTAAAATCGACATACAGCTAGTAAACCTATAGGGGAACACTAAATGGTACTAAAACCAATGTTTAAACAGTAATAAAATAGGTTAAATAGGTGTCCAATTTGGATTTCAAAAACTGGAATCAGAAAAATGATACTTAGTATCCTAAATTGGTAAATTGGCAATTACCTAATGAAAAATCAATAAAAATCAAAATAAAGAGTTGGTAATGTAAGTATACAATACATACGTGTCATACAACATGTTCGTGTCCACCAAAGTGGACACAAACGTGTCCAAGTGAATCCATACTCGAAACAGTGCACACAGGCACTGTTTCAGTGCACTATGTCGTGCACGTGTGCACGCGTGTCGTGCACACGACACAGCACGAACTAGGCCACGTGCTCGTCCACACGTGTACACCTATACTAGGGCTAGGACTAGGTCAACCTGTACTGTGTCCTAGTGTCACGCCCCAGTACCGGAATACGGGGACGAACGTAGGCCAGCTACACCGTTTAAGGTATAAAGACGTTATACGGCGATCGTGGCTGTCAATCTTGTTGGGTATCCTAGCATGCAAGCAGTCTATGGCCTAAATCTGATCTCATATCCACAGGCAATAATCAATGAAATAACGACAAGAAAGATAATCATATGAAAAACAGGAAATACTCATATGATAATCAGAGAGTCTACAATAAGAAATAATGTAGATAAGAATACCTTCCCACACAGTTCCCTCATGGTCAGAAACTGAAGCACGTCCTCCAAGTCAATTCTAGAAGATCCACATGGCCGGTCACAGGCAATCTGGGAACAATCCAGGGTTGGTCAGGCCAACCGTAGCAAGTACCAGAAAGGAAGGCTCAAGGACGGGCGAAGAAAACCAGCAGGATATAATATGACAGGAATAGCATCTAAAAATAGTAAATAAGGTAAGGGATCGTGCGGTACCAACGCACGATTACAGAATATAAGGAAGCAATCCAACTACTAATACGTAAGTAACCAACAAACATCACAGTCATCCTAACATCCACTAATACTTGCATCGCCAACTGGAACTCATAGTCTGACATCGGAACAGTAACTCATCCCTACATCAAACAAGAACAAGGGAATGAATTACCGTGCTGGGACAGCGTTACGTGCCAGCCAGCTTAGCAAGCAACAAGCCATACAATTTAGGTGAATAAGCGGCCACTCAAATGTCTATGGCTATCTATGTGAAGGTTGGGTTACCCCAACAATACAATATAGGAATCCTCAGATCGTACCATATCTCGCAAGGGCTAGCGAGGCCAAATAACGCATAGTAGGTAGGTATGCACGGTCCCTCGGAAGGCCACCGTGCTAAGCAAGAGTACATATAGTAGTCGGATACTGCCATATCCGTGGCGGCCAACCCCGATGCGCCAGGACGAGCCTGTGGCGACCGGTAATGCACGATCTCGGGATTCCGTTCCCTCCCAATGCTTCTACCATTTTTAGTTGCCTAGATTAACCCTACATTTATCCGGAATCACATGCCGTGGTCACATGCTCATCCTCCTAGATGTCGTACCTCAGTACGAGAACGCTAAGTAAGAATCAGCCTCGGCACCTATAGTCCCAGTTGTGATCCATCCTTAGTGTTATGCAACAAGCAAGCAAGCAATCCTAACCACGCTAAGACTATAGGCCAACTACCAGATACCCGTGCAGGTAATCATATAATATAGCCAGAATATCAAGATGGCATCACAATGCCATATAATCATGGAAGTAGCACCTCAAAGTGCCAATAGACAAAGGGCACCGCAGTACAATGTCAGGGCCAGCACCTCACAGGGTAAGCTGGACTTATAGCACGGATACAGGTGGTCAGGTCTGGGACAAGAACAACTCTGTCAATCACAAGAAGTCATCTGCCCACATCGTGGCATGGATATCAGGTCAAGTACAAGACCAGAACCTCTACTATAATAACATCTCAAGCATATATGGGAGCCTACAGCTCCAATCATCAAGTCGGTCTATCCACCGGATCAATCTATCAATAGTCTACCAATCCTTGATGGGATAAATATCATATCAGGAAAAATACGATCACTTGGTACTAGGCTAGTCACTATAGACAATGTTAGGCCCTCTAGCTCACAAGAATCCTCCGAGTCAATGATCACAGGCTATCAGCAACTAAGTCTTCCAACTACCGGGATACAGCAAAGGTACTAGGTTGGGCGTTTGGGAAGTCGAGTAAAAATCATATATTGATATCCTCGATATTCTATTCGTTCCGCGAGACACTCGCACCAATATCAAAATCTAAGAGTCCTCAAGACATATCTGATCAAATTAGAACATCACCAAAGAACTAGTAACACTATCTAAGAATCCACTTAGTCTACCATAACCACTATCTCAATATCATATCTCCTCATAGTCAATCCTCGAATAAGATCATAATCCCAACACATGGGTCAACACTAATCAACGCCGTCGAAAAATGGCAAGGATTGCGTGAACCACTCTGGATCAGATCCACAACCCTTAAACCAAACAAAGACCAGGGTTGCAGACCTTCACCCGAGTAGAACCGCTCTCCTTACACAATCCGACGGACAGGACAGATAATGGGATAACAACTAAACTAGAATACCATCTAAAAAGAAGGGTCACAGGTCAAGAGTCCAATGGGTGATACCGTCGAAAAGGCAAGGATTGCGTGAACCACTCTGGATCAGATCTACAACCCTTAAACCAAACAAGGACCAGGGTTGCAGACCTTCACCCGAGTAGAACCGCTCTCCTTACACAATCCGGCGGATAGGACAGACAAGACGCTAGGCGACTAATCTAGTCGGGAGTCTACCTAGCAGGCAATAGGGTCAGGGATGCCATACCAAGAAGAACATGCATGAGTTCAGTCCAACAAACCAAAGGAATGGTTCTGCCTAATCCTTCGAACCAAATTCCCAACTGGAAATTTTGGAAAAATTCGGCAGAGTCTCCTTTGTAATCTGGATGGGAGCACCCTACGAATAGGAGCTAAAACCACTCTGCGCAACCCGCCGCAGAATCGCAGAATCGCGGACTCGCGGGCTGAGAACACTAAGTCTCAGCTACCAGTAGCACTACGATGCGTACTGGGAACAAATCGATAGCCGAGAACACTAAGTCCCGGCCTCCAGCAGCGCTACAATGTGTACTGGGCGCCAAACCAACATGCATAATAATAAACTAACCGCCTCGCAGGGTGCACCACAACACATGTCTATAAATCCCTAACCCAGGCACAATCACCGCCACAAGTAAAGTTAGCCAAAGCCGTTACGCGACTGCGAGTCGGACACGGGGCATATGGGGACAATCCGTACAAGTGAGTCGTGCTCGTGTCCTCGGAGGTGTGGATGACCCATCCGAGTCGTCCGATACGGTCTATCCCAGTATCGGACCAAGCTAATCTAGGTTATCATGGCAGTTCTACTGCTAAGCTACACTACTCATGGTTATACAATTTATAATAAATTAAATACAATAAAAATCCAGGAGAGATGGCAAGAGCCGTCGATGAGCAAGGGATACTTGCCTAGAGGGCTCGGCTAGGTAAGCAAGTCTTCGGCAGTCGCGATCCAAGCTAGCACGCCAATCGAGATCCTCAGAACACACAATAAACAATCATTAGAATTAAATAATAAAATAATAGAATAATTATAAGAGATGGCAGAAGGCTATACCGTGTGGGTCCCGCAAGCAGTGCAGGGATCTCGCACGAAAATCGAGGCACGCGACCGATGCGGACACGCAAACCGAGATGTACACGTATATCGAGACGTACACGAGAATCGAGATGAACAGGAGACAACGTGCACGTAAATCGAAACGTGCACGTAGATCGAGGAAATCACGAATATCGAAATGGCACACGAATCAACGCAACACGCAAATCGAGGCGTACACGTGAATCGAGACGTAGCGAGATTCAAGGAAGCACGCAAATCAATACGGTGCAGAGTCCAAAGTAATACATAAACCAAGGCGGCACGTAAATCCGTACGTGCACGCAAACCGAGATGGGACAAAGTCCAAGGTGGCACACATTCCAATACGGCACGCAAATCGATACATGCACGCAAACCAGTGCGATACGGAGATCAAAGTGTTACGCAACCGAGGCGGCACGCAAATCGGAGCGATACGAAAATCGAGATGGGCACAAAGGCCGAGACACATAAACGAGACAACACGCAAACCAATGGAGCACGGTGCTCGAGGTAGCGCGGGGCTCGAGGCGTCCCGCTGCCCAAGGCAGCGCGTGAATCGAGGGTGCACGAAAACCTAAAAGGCGCACGCAAACCGAAGCATACGTAGAATGAGGCGCACGCGGATCGAGCAGCGTACTGCTCGAGGCAGCACGTGCACCGAGGTACGTGGCCCGAAGAGCACGCAGCCCAAGGCTGGCTCGAGCAGCGCGGGGCCCAAGGGCGTCTCGTCGCTCGAGGCAGTTCTGGCCCGGGCGCGGCAACGACACGACGGTGGTGCTGGTCACCGGAAAGAAGAGGAAAGGAAGGACGGGAGAAATCGGGGCTCACCGGGGTCGGTCGGGCTCCGGCGGAGGGACAGCAGCAGCAGCGATGGTGGTGCTGGTGGCGACGGAGGAGGCCGGCCGAGAGGGAGGCTACGACGGCGACGATAATGGTGGCGCTGGTGATGGCGACGGCGGCCATGGTGAAGGGGGTGGCTGCGGTGGCCGAGACGAGTGCGGCCGCGGTGGTGGCGGGCGCCGGAAACAGCAAGAGAGGGAGAGATGGAAGTGGTGGCGGTGGAGACGAGGGCGGCCGCGGTGGTGGCGGGCGTCGGGAACAGCGAGAGAGGGAGAGATGGAAGTGGTGGCGGTGGAGACGAGGGCGGCCGCGGTGGCGGTGGTGGCCGGAGCTGGCCGGGGAGGAGAGAGAGGGCTGGGGGTGAGGAGAGATGGTCGGGAGAGAGAGAGAGGAGAAGCTTCTCCTGGAAGGAGAGTGGGGAAGAGAGAGAATGAGAGGGGTTAGGTAGATATTTTAGAGGGGGTAGATTTAGGATCAAGAAAATAATAGTAGCAATAATAAAAATGAGAAAAATTCACCTCCAATAATTAATAATAAAATTTAAAAAAAATACCCAATTTTAAAAATCCTCCAAATACGAGATACAGTCGAAATACAGTCATATACCTATTTCTAAAATAGGGATATGACACCTAGAGTGTCGTGTCCTGCGATACAGAGCCGTATCCGTGCACTATTTCACGTGTGCACTGCACAGTGTGAATTCAGTACGATACTGATATCACTCTCGACACGCCATATGGACACGTGAGACTTGACACGTGGCGTGTCAGTCATAGCCTCATGGCGTGTGTCGAGTCTTGTGTCATAATAATGTGTGGCGTGTCCTCCAGAGCCCCCGAACAGCAGGAGATCCAATCCCGAGCGCGCGCGAGCGTGTCCCCGTGTCCAAACTGACACGACACCACACCAATAACACCTCAGTCCATAAGAAATAGGTAAGCGACTACAAAATAGTAATTTCTATTCAAATAGATTTCGCAAATGACCCAAAAAGTTTCTTTGAGGCATTTACACAAACACATTCCTAGGAACACTGATACGTGTCCAAATAGGACACGAAACTGATGCAATCCGACACGAAACCAATGCAGGCACTTAGGGGACTCCTAGGGCTTTCCAAATATGAAAACAAATCGAAATTACATGGAGAAATGAGGAAGTTACCTATTGATGAACTTTCAAGAAAAATCCCTTTCCAATAGCTTCTCTCTTGATATCCCAATCCAATCAAATCAACCTCAAACTGAAATAAAACTCCAATAACAGTAAGAACAGTAATACTAGGATCCAATGCAACTTGTTTGGAGGAAAAAGGATCTAAAAAGGATTTTCTATGGTTTTTTGAACATGGAGACTCACCTCTTTCTTCTCTTGAAATAAATTCCTAAAGAAGAGGCTAGCCCTAGATTTTAGGAGAGATTATATAGTGGGGGAATCCCTAGAATGGCTAAGGTGGCCGGCCAATAATGCCTAGGGATTAGGGTTTGGTATTTGTCTTGGGCTTTGGGCCAACCTACAAGGCTATGGTTTGATTTGATTTATTAAAGGCTCTAAATCATAAGCCATGACTTATGACTTTCTAATTCCTATTACTAACTAGAGTCTAATGACCAAACCAATGATTACGCTAGGTTAGACTAGAGTCATATAACCTAACCAAGTCCATACTAACTAGGGTTAGCTCCTAGGTTGGTCTACAAGGGTCAACACTAGTCAAAGTCAACCTAGTCCAAACAATTCCAAAATAAATCCTAAAAATTTTCATAAATTCAAATAAATTCTAATAAATTTAAATTACCCCAAAAATGTCAAAATTACCCTCACACTAGAAATGTGGTAGTGACAATATATATATAGATATATAGATATATATATATATATATATTGTGTTAGTTAAAAAAAAGGCAGCATTGATGGTGGCCGAAACCCCCACCATCAGCAGCTGCAAGGGGGTGGGCCCGACCCCCATATCCTAATATCAAACAACTTAGCAGCACAGCTGCATTGTTAGCACCCGAGCCCAACACCTTAGCCCCAACACCTTAGCACCCGACCCCACAATGTTTAGGCTAACAACAGCTGAGTTGCTGAGAACTTTAGCAACCTGAGCCAAGGGAATCCTATTACTAATAAGAATATACGGCGGAGCAGTATATATAACTCCGCCCAAAACCAAAACCCTAACTCTCCCGAACTTTTCACCTTCCACATATCCTCTCCATCTCGAACCCCAAGCGAGCTACCCAGGCCGTTGGCGGCACCGCACCACCGCGCAAATGCTGCCGAACAACTCAGGCCGGCCGCACCATTGGGCGTTCTCAGTTTAACGAACAACAAGGTACCCTTCTTCCAACCCTCTTTTTTTTATGCACGCTCGATGATTTCTCGAACTATAAACTCCTGTGTGTAGCCCATATGAAACCCTCTAATCTCCTTTTGATAGAATCCTGGGAACCCCAAGGGATTGTTCGAGAAATCGAGGCAAAGTTGCCCCAAAAACTGTTGAAAACAGAGTTTTACTCCAGTCCCAAACCACAACTTAGAAGCCAGATTCCGAACTGTGTGTCAAAATTTTTTAGAAACTAATTGAACACATGTGAAGACAACATAACCACGATTAAAACACATTTTGTAGATCTGTATTTCGTTTTCTGTGCGAGAATTAAATCAGTGTTAAAGTTGGGCGAAAAACTGTTTTCTAAAGTGTTAATTTCAGAAAATATCCACGATACGACGTACGCCCCGACAAACCGGGCGACGTAGTCGCGCGCCATACGCATCGAAAGGCGCGTATGGACGTTGCGGACGTGTGAGAACTGACGGAACTCAGTTTCATCGCGTATGCGCGACGAAATCAACGTGTATCCGTCGAGATACCCCCGTATCGACGTTTTGCAAACTTGCCCATAACATCGTGTACAGTCATCGAATCGAGACAAAACTTGCGCCAACAGGTCCGGATCGAAATTATGGTCCTGCATGCCAAGTTTGGTTTGATTCTGAGAAGGTAAAATCGGAACCCATTTTTGGCGGGCCCGCGACCCACTCAAACGGGCGATTTTGTACACGGCTTCTCGAAATCCAAAACTGGACATACCGTTGAGTTCCTCTCCTCAAACTGAAACTGTAGACATGTAGTTTGACGACTTTAGAGACCATAGACTTTGGCACGCATTTCGGTGCAAAGCGGTTCCAACGGCGGACATCGTTTTGATCCGAAGTTACGATTTTGCCCCTGTTTCAGAATTTGACTTTTGGACAGTTGTTTCCTAGGTATATGTTCTTCACCGAGATCATTTTTGATGTTTGTTTCAGCGTCCGGAGTTGTTTGGAGATTGTGACGTTTCTTGACTGACATTGTGATTACTTGGACTTGCCACTTTGCACCATCAGGCAAGATACCTTGCCACCTTACTCTGTGATTATTATATTCTTATTTTTAGTTGTTATTTTTAGTATTTTGTTTTATGATATTTAAACTGTGCGTCCAAGTCACCCTTGGGTGCAAGCGACTCTATCGGTCGTTTTTCCTTGCTTTATTTATTCTCTTGCATTGACTTAGTTTATTGACCACCCATTGATGTTGAGGTACTGGTATATCTCATACGGTCTTGACACTTATTGTATCACGTGATGTGAACCACATGTAGGACACGTTTCCGCGTAGTCGGTTGGCCACCGATACGTATGGAGCGTACGACGGATAGGAGTAACTGCCAATAGTGATGCATATTAGAAGACTTGGTGGTTACTAGAGGTTAATATCAGTCATGGAGATGATGATACTAGGCATTGGGTAGGGAGAACAATACCTGACGTATGGGCTTCTTTACACTTCCATGATTACCTGTGCGCTCCTCCGGAGACGCAGGCTCCAGGCGCCCTCTGACGTTTTCCAGAGCGTTATGGACGTAGCACCTTGCATATGGTGCCCTCTGACGCTTCCCGAGCGTTATGGACGTAGGCCCCTGGTACCCTTTATGGAAACTATGCCGATCCCATTTACAGCCAGGGCTCGTGCGTCGAAGGATTGTATCTCAACTGCATATTTACAGTAGAATGGTCAGGAACCCGATTGCATGCATACCCTCTCTTATTATATTATCACAGTTTATATGGCATGGTGTTTTCTTGTATCTTGCTATGTCCCCTGAGGACCTGGTTATCTCTCCAGGTTTAGACGATATTCCACAGGAGTACGAAACGACATTGGAGCTATCTTAAATTGATGATGAGGCAGTGCCTTATGACTTCTAGTCTATTTCTTATCTGAGACAGTTGTAGACATTATTTTACATCTCTTTTCTTTCTATTTACGGAGGTTGGACTCCGATCTTGTGAGACTATTTTTCATAGCTGTTTGGAGTGAGTATGTTCACCCGACTATCTTTTGATACCCTTATTTATTTATTTGGACTTCATTATCTTCTGTGTTGAGCTGTGATGAGATTAGATATGATATTCTGGCCTGTGATTGTTTATTTACAGCTTATGTGCATATATGAGGATTCCATATATTGGAGTGTTCTTCGTATATGTGCAGCTGGCATGTTCACGTACTCGGTCCTACGTATTTTGGGACTGGGGCGTTACATTGGTTCAACTCCAATGCAGGCAAGCCAACAAGGATCGCTTATGATATCTTTCGATGTCATTTGGTTCGAACATATGACAAACAAAAAGAGGACAATGATGCAACACAAAGAGCACATGATTTTCAGCTTATGATATCTTTCTTGTTCATGCTCTCTTACTAATTGGGTCCTTAATTAACCTTTGCTCACTAGTGTAGTTCTTTCTGATAGTTACATATATATATATATATACACATAGATGAATCTGATAGAAACTCCACACAACAGTTTTTCACAACATATGTTGAATTGTGATCTTAATGTGTGTTTTTAATCAAGACTTATACATCATTCAAGATCCGATAGTTACATATATATACATCATTATATCATATTTATTAAACCTTGTTTTATCTTTTGCAGGGTACATGTGCTGTGGACACAGGTCTTCATGTGACTAAGTTGAAGCTAAAGTGTGGGATGTTTTCATGTGGATAGTTTTGATGTAGCTAAAGTGTACTCTATATTGGATATTCTATATATTTTGAGAAGATGTATATGGCCTGAGAAATGTAGAATGATTGCTAAAGTACTCTATTTTGAGACAATGGAATGTAGCTAGATAAAGTACTCTATATCTGTGAGATGTTGATGTACCCTATTTTGAGACAATGAAATGGAGGTTAATGGTACTTTATATTACATTTTAATGTTTTGTTGTGAATATGGTTCAAAGTGGTTGTTTTCGAATTGAATTGAGTAGTGTTTGGAATGTTTAACATGCAGTATAGAGCGTTATAAATGTGATACAATGACCATTCATAACGCTTTCAAAATGTCCTGACTTCTAAAACCATATTAACTATTCATAACGGTTTTACATAACTATCCATAACGCTTTGAAAATAAAACGTAGCAGAAATTCAACCTATTAATGACATTTTCGGAAGAATTATTTATAACGTTTTGAAAAATATTTATAACACCCGATTTCATAACGCTTAGATTAAGAAAAAAAAGCGTCATGGTTCTTAATTAATGACGATTTTTAGCCGTCATTTAAAGGTATTTTTGTTGTAATGTGGGTTGACAAATGCCTGGCTGGAGTGAGGATGCCTTAGACTTGGATGAATGGCAGATGAGCGAAGTGAGGCAAGGTTCAACACCCAGCTAGCTAGGTGCCTTATTGAGTCCTAAACTTCATAACCGGGTATTAGGGGATTGAGGTTTTCAAGATCTACACAGAAGAGAATGTCAGGACCATAGAAGAAAGAAAAAAAAAACCTAAAATATTTAGAAATTTTAGCTGATGTAACGAACGAGGAGATGAGATGATCTTGCCTAGGTGAAAAACATAGGTTTGATGAGTGACAAGATAACTTTAGTATCAGGAAAGTCATCTGAACTTTCCAAAACTTCTGGCCAACTAAACTTTTAAAGTAGAAGGACCCGAACATAAAAATACATAGATCTTGAAATTATTTTTTAAAATTATAATTTTGTGTTGAAATCATTATATTGCACATACAAATCATTAAACAATTTTCTCTCGGTCTTATTGTGTATAAGCTCGAGTATCATAAGGTTGTAAAATTTTGTAGAATGGGGGATTTTTTTTTTCGACAGTACCTAGAAATTTTTGTTACCCCAACCCAAACACAAACACAAATCCAAATTTATTTTTGGTCAAACAAATGTGTATTATTGGCATTTGGCCCCACCAAACTTATTCCTTGAATAGCATTTGATGCCTTTACTTGTATGTTGATAGGGGAGCTACATTTCCTCCTTCGCACCCCCAACCCCACTCCCAAATCAAGGGCTGTTTGCGTTGCTTTTGTTGTCATGAAAAAGAAATGGCTCACATTTCTTGTTCAAGTTGCCATATGTGGGTCATTAACAAACGCTCATCCTTGCTTTTGCCTCCAATGAGACTTTTGAGTGAAAGCAAAGTACTATTTTTTTTTTCCTTTTTTTTTTTTTTTTTCTGTGCAGTTTCAAATTATGTCACATTCATCAGGTCTCTGATGTTGTGAAATTGTGGGTGGGACGGCTGCACGTTCTTACAACATTTCATCATTGTCATTGTATCTTTGTCAACACTGGCACCATATTGGCCGTGCACGAGATAAGAGACATCAACGGACCGGTCGCACCAGCTCGACCGCATGCACAAGACGAGATAACTTCTCTGATCCCGTGTCCGAATCGAGACATGTTCACGGACCGGTCGCATCCGTACGAACGTTTGATCGAGGCAAGGCAACATGCACGAATCTAGTAGACTTATTTTCGTGCCTCAAAATATTGTCGCTTTCTATTATGAGCATAAAATAAAGAGAAAAGAAAAAGGAACCTAAATAGGAAGCCCCCCCCCCCCCCCCCCCCCCCCCCTTTTTTCTTCTTCTTACGCCCCCAACATCGAAGGTGTGGTCCTCTCCAACATACCCCTACCATCATTGCTTGTGTTGTCAAAGTTTTGAGGACGGGTCCACACAAACTCATCTACTCTTTCCATTCTATCTTAATTAGGATTTGCCAATGGTGTTCTCCCCCTTGGTAAAAATGACAATAATAACAAATAAATATGTATGTTTCGGCCACACAGAGTGTGTCAAACGTTCCAAACATAAAGATGTATCAAGATAACTAAAATGGGGTGTATTTTCAATATTTTATTATTTTTTAAATTGAGTATTCGGAACACCAAATATCCATGCACCAGGTATCCATGCAGTGAAATATGGGTAAAATATCCTGTAAGAAAGACTTTGATGATGATGATCACATTTGTTGGGACCTTTTCTCTTAACATAGAGTTTGTGACAATATTTTAACATGGTATGAGATTATCATAGTGGTTATTGTACTGATAAATAAGGATGTATATTTTTCTCCTTTTTTTTTCCCTCCTTACTAAATGAGATGTTGTCATATCCAAGTACATTTTTTTCAACTTTGGCGTTGTCATGGTCATGTTGATATTACCCAACCCACCATGGGGCCCTTAACCCATTATCCACCAGCTCCAACTTAGATTTGGCCAACGCTTCTATTATTAATTGTGGAAAGAGTGAAAAAAATGGTGATGGTCACTTGTACATCAATGGTCACATGTATATCACTTCCTAGTGAATTTTAGTTTTACCCACATTAAACTGGGATCAGAAGTGTAATTTGTAGTTTTATCCACATTGTATATATATATATATATATATATATACTTTTTTTTTTGACCTTGTAGGCAATGGTTAGGGCCCTACCCTTTCCCCTATTGGAGAAAGGGAAATCTTCTACTATGCTTTTCCATCTTAAGGTTCCTTCTTTTCCTATACTATGTTTTGTTAGTCCCGTGTCGTAATTTTTCGATGGAAAACTGAAATTATGCTACACTTCGAGGAAGGTACAAGACAGAGATCATTGGAGGATTCTGATAGACGAAATCAAATGTGACACTTCGAAGAAGGCACAAAAGAATTCGTAACAGCAGCAACGAAATTCCACTAACAGTTTCTGATTATATCATAATTGTTCTCGTTCAGAACGAGTTGCAAGTGGATGAACAGAAGGATGAAATGAGAGGACAGCCTGCCGGGGTGAATTATCACTGGCGCTCAAAGAGCTTGATTCGCTCCACACGAACAGCTTCCAGAAACCAGCAAGTTCGACGGAGAACTTCGGAACACTCCGCTCTTCTGACTTCTCGGATGGCGCAGACTCTAGCGCTAAATGGCGGTGGTGCACTGTTTCTCTCCACTCTTGAACTCTCTAAAAATTCGTAAGGAATTGCTCTGAATAGCGCTTAGCTCCTGAGAGAGAGAGAGATGAGAGAATCTTATATAGGACCGTACTGTAACCGTCCAGTTAGCAAAATATTCGAAACATAAGAAAAAATCGTTCCGAACGTTCTGTAACTGCTCAAATCGTGCACAGACACGATTTGAACCAATTGGCGCACAGCGTGCACCAACTGTGCAACTGCGCCAATAGCGCAACCTGCTCCCGCGTGTACTTATGCAATATGCCCACAGCGTACACCGTACGCAAACCGCGTGCCAACTACAACGCTAACTGCTGCTCCAACTGGCAGCACCATCTGGTCGTGCCAACTGGCGCGCCATCTGGCCACGCGATAAGGACGCGCCATCTGGCCACGCCAACTGGCATGCCATCGTGCAGTGCAAACTGACGCACGAACGGCTGCACAACGAGCGCAACTTAAGCGCACTATACGCATAGCGACGATGCTGACGTGCTAAGTGCAAAGTGCGCCAACAAAATGCCACATTACGTCTCATGAGATTGATGATAAAATAGAATCCTGGGTCGCGAACAGCGATTCGATTGATGATGAAGAAAGAGAATTTTTGGTTCAGTTCTCCATCTTAACGACAGAAAAAAAGATTGAAAAAATTCTATTGAGTCTGACTCATAGTGATCCTTTATCAAAGAATGACTCTGGTTATTCCCATGAGCCCGAGTTTGAGTCCGAGTCGCTAAGCCCCTACGTGACTTAGCTCAAATAGAATAAATTCCAAGAGCAAAGGTATTAATGCTTTACCATGGAGTCTTATCCTTACCTCCTAGTAAATCACCCACATGGTTCCCTCCTTAGGGTCACCACCCCATGTGTACATCTCAACAACATACCAAGTATATATTGAGATACAACTCATGGTATTTTTTCAATGTGAGACTAAAAATACTAGGCATGTGTTGAGTACAAACTCTCTACATGTCAAGAAAAAACTCTAAAAATCTCCCACATATCTCGATATATGGATTTGAGTATTCCCCACAGTAATTGTCCATCATACATTAGGATAGATATCGCTGACGACTTGAATCTTCCCGCATGGGTCAACCAACAGACTATAATACAAGAATGGAGTAAGCCTTGAATTCTTCACTATAGCTAGAATTTTTTCTACTCACATAATGTAGTCACATGTGCTTCTGGCTGCACATTAAAGGTCCTGTGCCAGCCTGGTTTCAGTATATAATTTTGGATGTCTACAAGTTTACCCTCAAGAGACGACCTGCTATCTCTGTCCATACACTATAGGTCAGTTCTTTATTAAAGAGACATGGCATGAAGCCTTGTGCTTCCCTTGCGGTACAACGTCGCTATGACATGGATTAAAATTGAGGCTTAACCCCTACCCGGGAACCTCATCGTAGTATCATACTACTGTAGCATAAGGTCACAAGCATCTTTTTAGTGCCAAACTACCCAACATGAAGTCTTAGGCTTCCTTGCGGTGTTACGTCGCAACGACATGGCTTGTATGGCCGAGGCTTTACCCTTATCCCAGAGATGTAGTTCCAGCAGCCGCCGCTTACAGGACATGTGGATGCGGCACAGATGTTTGCCTACTTCCAGCAGTTTATGGACCGACAGCAGGCCCGACAGGACAGGGGCATGGAGTTGGCCCTTACGGCAGTCGCAACTCGACCAGTGATCCAGCAGCCGAGGACACCGAGGATAGAGCAGTTCCAGAAGATGAGCCCCAGAGACTTCCTGGGGACAGAGGAGATTTTATATGCTGACGAGTGGATCGAGCATATAGAGGAGATCTTTCGCCTGGCCCGGATACCGGCAGATCTCCAGATAGAGGCAGCAGCTAGCCGGATACGAGGTCTTGCTCGCACCTGGTATCAGTCAGACCCCAGGGTGGGGTAGCTGGACAGACTTGGGAGGAGTTCAAGGGCTTCTTCAAGAAAAAGTTCTTTCCAGATTCAGCGCTCAGAGCCTTGGAGTCGCAGTTCGAGAGCTTAGTTCAGGGGAGCCTGTCAGTGGAGGAGTACGCTGGGGAGTTCGGCCGCCTCAGTCGATTCATAGAGGGCTTGAGCGAGGCGACGAAGGCCCAGAGGTTCCAGAAGGGTCTGGTCAAGGAAGTCAAGTCCTTGACCAAGGGCAACAGGGATGCCACTTTCGAGGAGATTTTGACGGGAGCCTTACTGGCTGAGGATGATCTTGATCTGAGGCTCAAGAGGGGACGGGACACTCACGGTACCAGCAGTAGCGGAGGCCAGGCCAAGAGGCCTCATGTGCAGATTCAGCAGATGCAGGCACCAGTAGGAGTTCAGCAGGTGCAGCATCAGTATCGGGGTCAGGACCCGAAGGTGATCAGTTGTTCCTACTGCAAGAAGTCGGGACATATTTGGGAGCAGTGCAGGAAGAGGTTGAAGGTTTGCTATTTCTGTAGGTCAGCTGCCCACCAGAAGATAGATTGTCCCATTGTACCTCCTTTTGAGGGGGCTAGGCCACCTGTAGCTCAGCACCAGAGGGATGGAGCTTTTGCGATGGCAGCCGAGGAGACTGACGTCGCAGGTGATGGATTAGCAGGTTTGACCTTCTTATTCTTCCTCCCCACTTTCATATGTGATTTCCCTTAGTACCTGCCAGGATATTGCTTGTGATTGCTAGATAGTGTAGCTACCCTGCTCGAGACTGTAGAATCACGACCAGTAGGATTGTATTGCTTCGACTTTGATTGATTGGGGGTTTGACCTAGGAAAGGTGCGATCATCTTAATTTCGAGGACAAAATTTTTATAAAGTGGGTAGGATTGTAACACCCAGTTTTCCAGATGAAAATATTTTTGAAATTTTGTAATTATAATTATTATTTATTGATATTTATTTTGTATTATGATTTTTGGTGATTTTTAATAATTTCTAATCTATTTAAAAACTGGTTTAAGTCATGACTTATGATTTTGGTGTGCAGCTAGTAAAACCGTAGAGACTGCATGACCTAGAGCCTAACCATGTCATTAGGATAATTTATTATCATTTTTAGCCTAGGGGTATTTTGGTCATTTTGACTTATTTGAATTATTTGATGATTTAGTAAATTGGTGAATTTTAGGTTGACTTGACTTGTTGAGACCTAGTGAGCTAGCCTAGAAGCTAACCCTAGCCATGGTGACCCTAGTCTAACTTAGGTTAACCTACTTTTAGTTATTAGAAACTAATTTTAGAATGAGGGGATTTGGTTTAGTAAATTTAAGTCATGGCTTGTGGTTTCATGAAATGACTTATGGCTTGATGATTTATTTGATCATGACTTCGCCCATGGCCCATAACTAGAAGTCCTAACCCTAACCAAACCCTAAATGACCAGCCATAGGGATCTCCACCCTATATAAACACTTATTCTCTAGGGCTTGCCTCTTTCTTTATTCATTTCAACATTGGAAAAGAAAGGTATTTGTCCCTCTTCCAAAAATCTCCATAAATCCATTTTAATTCTTTTTTAATCCTAGTTTCTTGCATTAGAACCTAATACTCTCCTATTTTCTGATTTTGGGATTTAATCCCAACTTTGGGTCAATTTGGAGCTTTTGCCATCACGAGGAGGAATCCCCCATTTGAAGCTTTTCCAAGCTTTTTGCACATATAGGTAAAATCCTTTAAATTGATTTAAAATTCGGTTTTCTTTGCATGCAAGGCTAGATCTAGGAGTCCCCTAGGTGTTTCTGAAATTTGGGGGATTTCGTGTCCGTTTGGGGCCCGTATCGGACACGTGTCGTATTGTTTTGTAGGTGTTTGATTAAATGCCTCTAAGGTTTTTATTTTCGATTTTTGTAAAACTAATTATATGAATTTGTTGCTCTATATGTGTACTTCACATTCGTGTCCTTCTGAACACATTTCTGGACACATTTGTGTCCATTTTTTAGCACACACGCGTGCACGAGGACACCGTGTAGTATCCTGCTGCTCGGGCACTGTAGCGGACACGATACTACACGTTTTGACACGAAAATTTGTACACACCTAGGACACATGACTGACACGACACCTACAAAATTTTGTGGGTTCTCGTTTTGTGTGCACGAAGAAAATCGACCCGCACGAATTTTGTACAGGCGCGCACGTACGCAGGAAATGCGGCCGATACGTGTCTCGTACACGCGACACGCGTGTCGTAGACATATTGTAGACATACGAGCACACATTCCCCTATGTTCGGCGAACCTGTAGGCACGAGCAGAAGGCCCGGGGATGGACACACGAGTCCCTAGATCGCGTTGCACCTCTGCACGAGGCCTGCTGACACTGCTACTCTCTGATACTTGGTTTTTAGCATTTGGACACGTCGTGTCGACTTCTGTGGACACGACATAGCCTGTATGACACCATAGCATGTTAACACACGTTTACCAATCATCAATTTGAAGTTTTATTGTAATTCGAATATGAAATTGGGGTTTTTTTTGAATATGTTCTGATAAGGTTCAGTGCAATACAATTCTCAGAGTTTTGTGAATTCAATTAAATGTTAAATTATGATAATTTAATGTCTATATGTATGTACATGCGTGAGAATTAAGTCTACATCTCTGAGTTCATAGAAAATGCATTGGGTTCAATTTTGGATTCGATTTTAAGTTCAAATGCACACTGAAACAGGGATAAACCTGAGAATTTGCAATTGAACTGCCCCTTTCACTAAGCCACACACTCATGCATACATGAACCTATAAATCTGATTTGCCACACACACTAATTTAAACTGTCATAGGACACACACACTGTTTCCTATATAGGTATCACATTACACACCAGTTTACACATTACTTTGTTCCTCACCATGGTACATATGTACACACTGATTGTTTCCCATGCACACACATTGATTATTGTATTAAGACTGAGATGTATATTGCTGTCCTTAACACCCATATGCAACTGTCATAAACCCTTAAACCTTTAGCTGCTACAAACCCACACACACCCATCTGCATTATGCCAAAATCTGAGAGCACATAACTGTAATGGTACACTGTTATAGGCTATGTTAATTCATGAGTTTGTTTACTTTGGACTGTCACATGTTGCCACTACTTAGTTTAAACCCATTTTATGTATCAGAGGGTTGTCCTTTGGCTTTAACTCAGTTTCTTGGGTTAGTTTCAGACCTATACCCATATGCAGGTGTTCAGTTGAATACCTGAACATGGTTGTTCAGTCGAGCCCATGAGTTATCGAGCATTCAATCCACTACATTCATACTCCTATCCACTCTCAATTTAGAATGTATCCTTGTTTCAATTCAGGTTAGCGCACATGATGCAGGGCCCTCCACATGTTATGATTCACTCCATAAGATGAGATATCTGCCTGTTATATAATATTCTGTAGCCACCCTTAAATCCATTGTTCTGCCCATTACTCATAGTGTCCATTTCTCTGCATGTTAGTTCAGTCCTTGAACTTGATTTCAGTCCACTCTAACATGAGGTAACAGCCCATAGATACCTTCTTTCAGTCCACATGTTATCCTTCATTTCCTTCTAGATTAGTATACACTGATTTCATGTCCTGCTAACTGTCCACACTTTGGACCAATGTTAACAGTCCAAATATTCACATATAACAGTCCATGTGCACTCCCAATTTCAGTCCTCCCTTCCCTTTTCCATTTCAGTTTTCTCCTAATTCACATTGAAAGCATGTATGTTATGTATAGGAATAAAATGTATGCAATATCTGATTTTGGTTATATATAAAACCTGAAATTCCATCATGTGAACCTATGTACACAACACAAAATCTGATATTCATCCTAACCTATTACTCTTCCTGTCACATACACTCTTGTCACACACTCTACACACTCACCCTCACATATACACACAAACACAGCCCCTTTCCCATCCTCTATATGTATAGGTGTATGTAATATAATGTATATGAAGCATGTTTTAATATTGCCATTTGGGGATGTGGGCTTGACAGGTTAATTGACAGTTGGGGATATGGGTTATGGGAAATTAGATAGTATAATTCACTATATATATGTGAATATGTATTGCCTATATAGGGTGTTATATGTATGCATGATTTATTGTCTTGGATTATAGGTTTTTGCATATTGCCTTGGATTATAGGTTTTGGCAATATGCATATGTGTGGATAGGTATGTAGGGTTAGATAGTATTGGGTAAGGAATAGGCTATACATCATAGAGTAGATAATGGTTATTATAGGAGATTAGCTTACTTTAGAGTTGACCAATATTGGACTGTTGACCAAAGTCAACATTAAGGCCTAAATATGACCAATTGACCCTTACTAACCTAAGTTTGACCAGTTGACTAAGATAGCCTTGTTGTTGACCTAGTTTGACTAGATGTTGACTTGGTTTGACCCAGAGTTGACCAAGAGTTGACTTTGACCTAGATTGGCCTAGAATTCATGTAGATTGTATCGTAGACTTCATTTATCTTATTTTAAACACATTATAACCTGTACTGCTCTATTTAGGACATTATGACTTCGGTGCAGACATCTGATATTATACTACTCTTTTCAGAGTATCAGACGAGTACATTCTCTGATAGTTCTCTCATTTACTTGTCAATTACTGTACTTCAGTTCTAGTTAGTTGTATGTGATTCTCTGTTACAACACGTATGGATATTTCTGGATTCATGTATACAACACACATTATTATCTAGCCTCTATTACTGGAATCATTATGGAATCATTTACTGGTATCTTCATATTACTGGCTGGACTCATCTTGAATCATTGTGTCAAA
This sequence comes from Iris pallida, assembly GCA_029216955.1. Lineage (NCBI taxonomy): Eukaryota > Viridiplantae > Streptophyta > Magnoliopsida > Asparagales > Iridaceae > Iris > Iris pallida. The sequence continues at coordinate 298,771 of JANAVB010027600.1, forward strand.
ATTCTGGATTCACTTGCTGGGAGGGGAAATACTAGAGTAAGACATGTAGACATACCCCATTTCTGGAATCACCCTTTACTGGAATCAAACTGGAATGATAGCCATCTCACACCTGGCCAGGTGTATGATGTGCCGGATTACCCATAGCCGTTTACATGTCGATCTCGGTATTTTAAAACACACTGCTAGAGTATAGGCTGGACTCACCCTGGAATCATTGATCACTATAACTGGAATCGTCCCTTACTGGATTCATCTTGTATTAGATTCATCTTGTACTGGACTCACATTGGAGTTACACTGGTCTACATTGCTGTCTGGACTTTATATCATTTTATCCTGGTTCAGCTAGTTCTATTTTTACAGTCTTCATTGCTATGATTCTTCTCTTGTTTAGTTATTTACTTTCCTTGTACTTTATCTTTCTTTCTTACCATCACCTGAATATAAACTGCCATTTTCATCTATACAACTGTCTATAACTGTTTTATAGTTCTCTGTCATTTACTTGGGTTTTCTAGATGAGATGTGCTCATTCCTGTCCTGACTGGACCTGTTGTAAATTTTACAGATGATTGCCCTGAGGACACATGTCCTACATGTTACAGACCAGGAGATAGCTTAGCTACCTATGGCCCCGATACTCAGGAGTGATCGGGAGTTTAGCTAGTCTGTCTTGTTTTAGTTTTCATGTTTAGAACTGGAGTTGTATATAGAGATTTGAGACTTGAGATGTTTTTGAGATTGTTTGAGTTTGTTGTTATTTTTTATCAGTAGTTTTTTGTTGTCTTCAATTTCTTAGTTATATTTCGGTGTTATCTTATCGTGCTTAGACTGTGATTGAGTTACCCCATATCTTATACTTGTCCTCCGATCGAAGTTGATCATGATGAGTACATTATATACTGCATGAGTTGATGGTTAGTTAGAGACTTAGAACAGCGTTCTACCGTCGGTACTGCGGCGTAGGCTGGGCGCTGTTACGTACTCGTACCCTCATAGTGGGTGCGGGTCGTGACACTTTACCCTTATCCGGGTACCTCATCGTGGTGTCGTACCAATGTAACATAAGGACAACCTCCCCTTTGAAGTGTTGTCTACAACTTTTTAATTTTATCATACAGCATTAGGCTACCTGCCTATTTCGGTGCTATGCCGCTGTGAATTGGTTTGAAAAATCGTGGTATTATCCCTACCTGGGAACCTCATGGTGGAGTCATCCCACTGTAGCATAGAGTTACACTCCTTGTAGTGTTGTGCTACCGTGCTTCCTGTAAAGCACACCAGGCATTCACTCTGCCTGAGAACTCATTCAGGCATTTAAGCCATCCTCATCACAGGATCCATTTTTTGTAGAAAACATATAGTAAACAACAGTGGTTGTAGGTCCATAACCTTTCCATGCCAAAGAGGACATGTACCCATTGTTCCTAATATTTTTTTCAGTTAGTGGTCCTCCTTTGAACCAAAAGCTAGATGCCTAGTAGATTTCTCTTTGAACTAATAGCATAAAACTTTATGGTAGGATTGCAATAACATAATACCAGAATGCCTTCAAACCTATTTTACAAGCTGTGTCATCGACCAGCTGGCACTTGAGGTCCTTGGTGAACGGATCCGCCTGGTTCTCCTGACTCCGAACATCAATCACTGTAATAACACCTCTCTTGATGAGATCGTATATTGTCCTGTGCTTTAACCACACACTCTTCTTCCTGTTGAAGAGGTTATTTGTTGACACCGCCGCAGTCGTCGGATTGTCGCAGTATATCGGTATTGCTGGTATTTGTGCCCCAACCACTGGAAGATCATACATGAGCTTCCGAAGCCATTCTGCTTCCTCCGCTGCAGTATCAAGTGCAAAGAACTCAGATTCTATTGAGGAATAAGAGAGCATAGTCTGCTTCTTCGACTTCCACAATATAGCAGCTCCATCCATTGTGAAAATGAATCCACTTGTGGATCTCTCGCTCTCCAACTCTGAGCACCAGCTGGCATCACTGAAGCCTTCTACTACCGGCGGATCTTTATTGTAGTACAATGCATATGTCTGAGTCTTCTTGAGATATCTCATTACCCGTTTCACAGCTTTTCAGTGCTCAATGCTTGGATTGCTCGTAAAACGACTCAGCATTCCTACGACAAAAGCTATGTCGGGCCTTGTGGTTGTAGTAGCATACATCAAACTCCTTATGACGATTACATACTCCAGCTGTCTGACACTTTCTCTCGAAATAGGCTTCAGCTTCAGATCACACCTGTAAGGCATATCGATCACTGAAAGATCCTGATACCCGTAGCGTGTGATCATCTTCTCAATATAATGAGACTGTGACAACGCCAGTCCAGTGTCTGTCCGGATGATCTTGATCCCTAAGATCACATCAACTTCCTCCGAAGTCCTTCATATTGAACTTAGACGAGATGAACTTCTGTGTCTCCGTGACACAGCCCATATTCGTACCTAGGATCAGCATGTCGTCCACGTACAGAAAAACAATTACACCTCTTCTATCAGCGAACTTTGTGTAAATACATTTGTCCGTCTCGCTGACCCTGTAGCCATTTGACCTTATAACCTTGTCAAATTTCTCATGTCATATCTTGGGTGCCTGTTTAAGTCTGTACAAAGATTTCACCAACTTGCAGACTTTGTCTTCAAGACCCTTGACGATAAATCCCTCTGGTTGTTGCATGTAAATCTCTTCGGTCAGCTTGCCATTCAAAAAAGATATTTTTACATCCATCTGATGTATCACCAACTTATGTATTGTTGCGAGAGCGATTAATATTCTAATAGTGGTCATCCGGACTACTGGAGCATTCGTGTCAAAGTAATTGATCCCCTACTTATGAGAAAATCCCTTGGCTATCAGCCTAGCCTTGAATTTGTCAATAGTTCCATTTGCTTTCATCTTCTTCTTGAAGATCCATTTGCATCCTATGGGTTTTGCTCCTTCAGGTAGATCAACCAATATCCAAGTGTTATTAGAGGTGATTGAATCAATTTCATTATCTATCACCTTTTTCCAGAAAATAGCGTCTCTGGTCTTTATCTTCTCATCATAGGTAAGCGGATCTGCTTCCACATGATAGGTGACAAAGTCATTTTTGAAGTCCTTCGACCTCGTCACTCGCTTAGTTGACGGCTCAGCGAGCTTTAGTTCAATAGTTGTTTCGATAATAACTTCTTCTTGGACTACGTTCTCATTGAAAACTTTAGTTTTTTGCACACCCTCATTGTTCTCCGGAATATCTGCAAGAACAATATTCTTGTGCCTTGCAAACTTATCTTCAAAATATTCTGCGTTGCGACATTCAATCATATGATTTGATTCAATATCAAAAAATCTCTAAGCATCAATCTTCTTGGCATAACCCAAGAAGATCGTCTTCATAGTCCTTATCCCGAGCTTCTGAATCTTCAGATCTAGGAGCTTCATATATGTCAGACACTGCCACACTCGAATAATATTCAAGTTTGGTCTGACTTTGAACCAGAGTTCATGAGGAGTAACGTCTGAAGTTGCATGTGGCACTCTATTCAGAATAAAAGTGGCCGTCAATGCAGCTTCTCACTAGTAGCATTTTAGAAGACCCATAGTCAATAGCATTGAGTTTATCATTTCTGTCAACGTTCTGTTCTTCCTTTTCGCTAATCCGTTAGATCGAGGAGAATATGGAGCAGTAGTCTCGTTGACAATTCTATGTTCTTAGCAGAACGATACGAATTCATGAGACCGATACTCTCCTCCTTGACCACTTTTTACTCTCTTGAGTTGTTGTCCAGTTTGCTGTTCTGCCTCGGCCCTGAACTCTTTGAATTTTTCAAATGCTTCGTCTTTAGCCTTCAGCAAGTAAACGAACGCATACTTTAAGAAGTCGTCGATGAAGGTTATGAAATACTTTATCCCGGCCTGTGTAGAGAACTGTTTGAAGTAACATATATCGGAGTGTATCAACTCCAGAAGATCTGTGCTTCGATTAACCCGAGGAAAGGGTTTCCTTGTGATCTTCATCTGAGCACATACTTCACATTTCTCTACTTATCCCTACATTTGGAGATAAGTCCTAGACTAGACATTCTGTTTATTCTTTTACAATGAACATGTCCTAGTCTATTATGCCACAACTTGTATAACCAGAATGAGCGATTACATTAATAATATTTGACTGAATTACAAGCTGAATCTTAAACATTCCTTCGGTATAAAACGCTTTTCCGAAGTATGTTCCCTTCATGGACATCACCATCTGGCCAGTATTGATGTCCATCCTTAGACCTGTGTTACAGAGTAGGCCTCCAGAGATCAGGTTCTTTGCGATAACAGGTACATGCTTCATACCTTAAAGCGTCAGAGACTTCCCTGAAGTAAGCTTCAACACCGCCGTCCCGATCCCTTGTACTTCAGCTTGTGCCTGATTCGCCACCATAACAACTTCAGAAGTTGGTGTGTAGGTGGAGAACCATTCCTTGCTTGAACAGACATGGCAGGTGGCACTAGTGTCTACCCACCAGTCAGATTCAGCCCCCACCGCAATGACCTGTGCAATCATTGTAACAATGTCAGTGATCATTGAAACCTTACTAGGCTTACCTTGCTCTGATTGCTTGGGCTTAGATTTGTATTCACTCTTGAAGTGGCCCTTCTTGCCACACTTGAAACAAGCCAAATGGGACTTTGACTTCTGTTGTTTGAAGGAAGTCCCCTTTCACTTTTAGATTATTGGGATCCTTCTTCTTGCTATGGAAAGCCACCTGCTTTTCCTTGGATTTTTTGGTGTGTACTAGATTGGCGTTAGCCATTTGTTTGGACAGAGCGTCCACCTTCAGTTGAGCTCTCATCTAGTCCTCAACGTAAATTTCTCGCAGGAGATCTTCAAGACTGATCTCCAGTTTCTTTCTAGGCATGTTTGCATAGAACTTGCTCCACCCAGCGGGGAGCTTTGAGACGATGCCTCCAACAACAAATTTGTCGGTTAGGGGCATCTCCTCATCTTCCAACTTCTGTCGCAGCTTCAGGAATTCCTTTACCTGTGGCAGCATAGACTTCTTGTCTTCAAAGAGCCACTTATGATATTTTTCAACGATAAATATCTTGCTCCTTTTTTTATCATTTTTGTACAGTTTTTCCAGAGACTCCCATATATCTCTGGCAATTGTCTTCTTAGAATATGATTCTGCTAGGGAGTCCTCCATAGCATTAAGAATTAAAAGCCTACAGAGGCTATTCTTTCTTCTCCATTTGGCCTGACTTTTAGTAGCAGCAGTAATTGTGGCTGCAGATGCAATTTCTGGAACAGTCGGTTCTTCTTCAGTGAGCACATGATCAACTTAAGAAAGTTGAATATTAAGGCTAATTTTCCTCTTCGAAACTTGGAAGTGCTCTCCATCAAATTTCTCTAACTTGCTAAAGTTAGGATCAATACAAGAAACACGAAAGTTTTCCATTTTGTGAAATCAAGCTTTGAGATTGTTAGTATTGGGGCATAATTTTTTGATAAAAAACTGAAATTATGTAACACTTCGAGGAAGGTGCAAGATAGAGATCCTTGGAGGATTCTGATAGACAAAATCAAAGGTGACACTTCGAAAAAGGCACAAAAGAATTCGTAATAGTAGCAACAAAATTCCACTAACAGTTTCTGATTAAATCAGAATTGTTCTCGTTCAGAACGAGTTGCAAGTGGATGAACCAGTATTCTAAAAATTGCTAGGCAGTAGCGCCTAGCACGCCAAGGCGGATGCCTATAATTTTTTTAAAAATTTTTAAAAAATTTGAATTTTGAAATTTTAATGTTCTAAAATCCAAATATTATCTTAAAACTCAAACAAATATCCAAAATACGACTAAAAATAAATAAAATCAAAAAATCAAAAAATACGACCTCCTAGGCCCGTATAGGGGCGCCTAGCCGTCTAGCCCACCGCCTAGGGGTTTTCGATGCGGTGGGTCGGCGCCTAGCGCCTAAGCCGATTTTTAGAACACTGGGATAAACAGAAGGATGAAATGAGAGGACAACCTGCTAGGATGAATTATCACCGGTGCTCAAAGCTTGATTTGTTCCACACGAACAGCTTCTAGGAACCAGCAAGTTCGACAGAGAACACTACCAAAATATCTCATATTAGCGACGCCAAATGACGTCGCTAAACAGCCACAAAACGTCGCTAACTGAAAACAGCGACATATTTAGCGACATTTCGGGCATGTCGCGTTATTCATGGTCGCTATTAGCGAAAATGTCGCTATTCGTCGCCATAGCGACGTAGATCGGCGATGCACTATATCGCTAGTATTAGCAACTTTTTCCGACAACAACGTTGCTAATTAGCGACGTAACCTTTCGTTGCTGATTGTCGCTGTCCGTTCAGATTTTAGCGACGTTAAATTAGTGATTAGTGACGTTGTCCGACTCCGTATCTGAGAATTTTTTGGTTGCCACGTCATTATTTTAGCGACGTTTAGCAATGTTATGATACTTGAATACCGACGTCCGGATACTAGATTAGCTGACCTGTACAGTTTGCCATGTCAATGCATCTGCGACGTTCTGCGATGATTAGCGACGTTTGGTTCTCAGGTTTGCGATGTTCTAGCGACGTAAGTGTGCATCGCTGACCGTCGCTGAACGTCGCTAATTCCAAAAAAATCATAAAAAATAGCAGGTAATATGCATTTTACATAAATAACAGTTACATTAAAAATATTGTACCTGTTTTTAGAGTTTCAGTTTGCAAATAATAGACCCGGAGCAACCCTTCGTAGAATTTTCTGGGTTCGTCAACCCCTTCGGTGGAACACACAACACCAATAAACCAATATAGAGACAAATAATAATAATGCACTACCAATAATCAAATAAATAGAATCGAACCGTCAGAAATACAAGAAATAGTCGGGTGGATACAAATCCACTACCAAACGGCTATAAAAAGTGTGTCTGATAATATTCAACATAACATAACACAAATAGTCATACCCAGGATAAAATAAATACATAGACCAACAAATACATAAAGAACCAACAATGGGTCACCAACACAATAAATGAAAACAAGTCCAATAAAGGACTACGCCTGGTCAGGATGAGGAGGAGGAGGAGGAGTAGGCAGTGCCTGCATCTGGGACACCAGGAACCTATACTGCTCCGGGGTCAGCATCACCGGTGATGACCCATCAGTAGAAGGAAGAGGAGGCAGTGGAGCCGCTACAGTCGGTGTGGATGCCGAAGCATGACCCGGAAGTGGCCGCTCTATGGCCAGTAGTTTAAAGTTGGTGGACGCCATAACAGTCGCCAGCCTCGAAACCTGCTCGCCAATGGCCATCTGCGTCCCCTACACCGCCTGAACGACACGTTCCGTGCTCTCGCCCGTCTCCCTAATGGTGCGCTCGAGCATATCAAATCATGCGATGAGGGCCGTATCGTCCATCTACGGCTGAGACTGGGGCTGCTCCATCCTCCGTAACAGCTCGTCACGCAACTCAGTAAGCTGGCGACAGACATCCCCCACTCGAACCAACTCCTCTGAGGGATGTGGGGAATGCACACTGGCAGAGGAGGCTCTGGATGACTGCATCGCCACAAAGGCGCTGTAGGATTCCGTACCGTAGTACGTACCCCTCAGAAGACCACCAACTGCGGTCATCCAGAACTTGTCCATCGTCCGAGCCGGAGGGGGCTGTACAAAAGTACCAGACCCTCCTTCCGCAGATGCACTAGTAAGCTCACGTCTATGGATATATTTGCATATTTCTTAAGTTATAATAAAGTTAGTGATACGCAAAGTAATACTTACATAGCTCTGCGTGGCCCGATCATCGATGAGCTTTTCGTCCTTCCGATGGATAACCAGGAAGACCGTCACCATGTTGGGGTTCGCACCCTTCTTTACCTGTTATAATAAAATATTTGTCATTGAAATTAAATATTTTATTATTACTTTCATTAAAATAATATATTACAGTAAAATACGTACCATATGACAAAAATATTCCGTTATGGGAATCGAGCCACCACACCACTTCCCTGCCTTCGTCCTAGCCACCTTCGCCTTCTCCGACCGTTTCTTGTACCTAGGAGCGTCGAATCTAGCCTTCATGGCAGTCCACTGCTCGGGCGTGATCAAACCATGGATCCCTTTTCCGGAACGTTCTCGAGCCTTCTGGTCATCGATCGCATCACGGATCAACTTGGCGGCAACGGCAGAAAATTGCTTCTCAATCGTCTTAGCCCGGTATGGTAAAAAAAAATGTTTTCTATAAGAATTAAATTAGTTAGCTATACAATATTCATAAAATATGATTTATACTAAAAGTAATATACTTTAGTTACCTTGAAGTGGGCAAACCAGAATGCCTTCCTCTCGTCCGAGGTATCCGAGTAGTTGATCCAAGACCCGCCATAGTTGGACCTCAGAAATAGCCCCAATGCCCTCTGAACTGACTGGGGACGATATCTACACAACGATAATTAAATTTATTAACATATAGATATAAGTATGAACAAATGTTAACTAATTAATTTACTTTGTAGGCCCGTCGGACCAAATCTCCATCCTCGTCTCGTCCGGAGAGGCGCATGGGGGATCGCTCGGATCATATGTAGACGGCGTAGGTGCGACCTCCTCCACCCGCTCCTTCGCCTCCATAGTACCGTCAGTAGGAGGAATGCTGCTGGACGGGCTAGGATCAGGCCTGGAACTGTCCGTCCCAGGAGTGCTGCCACGTACCGTCGACGCAGACGGAGATCCGAGTGACTGGTACACTGGAGTACTATGAGACGAGGGACCAACACCGTCATCCACTAATGGAGTACCACTCCGTCCACCAGTGGAACCTCTACCTCCGTGGGATACTCCTCTACTGCCACGGGGGTACGATCCTCTGCGTCCTGACATACCTGATAGAAATAGATATCTACAAGATAATAATCATACATTTAATATATCATAGGTTATAAAAATAGACCCAGAGCAACTCTCCGTTGAATTTGTAGATAATAAAAATGCATTTAACATATCACAGTTTATAAAAATAGACCCGGAGCAACCCTCCGTTGAATTTCTAGATAATAACCAAGTCTAGATAATAAACTCTATAAACATCCAGAAAGTAAAATAAACATCCAAGTCTAGATAATAACATCCAGAAACATCCAAGTCTAACACAGAAATAAGTCTACCGGAAACAAAGTCGGTCAAAAATTAATATCCAGAAACAAAGCCAAGTCTAACCGAGAAATAAGACTACTGTCCTCTACGCAGGCGCTGAGAGATCTCCCTTCTCAGCTACTGCACATAACATTTGGCTCCACATTGTGCTCTGCTAGCGGAAGCTATGAGATTTATGATATCAACTGTAAATGATACCAATAACGATACCGATACCGAAATCGATACTGTGAACCTTGGTTAATATTAATATTTTCACACTTCTCTAGGGTGAGGTTGAGGTAGATTATGATGCGGAATAGTCGGCTCAATGACCCGAATGAGAAGAAAGAAAGTAGGGAAGCTCACTCTATACACTCTAGGATACTACGATATACTACTAGTATACTCACTCTATACACTCTTACTTATGCAAGCCTTTTGAGGCAATCAGCGTTATACTAGATTTTCGAAAAAATCTATCTCTGATAGGCCCAAAAGGCTTGGCATAAGTAAATTTAATTTCTAGAGAATGGCTCAAAACACTGTACCAATCATACCTACACTTCTAGGATAGAACTAACTCTCTAACACTCTAATGACACTCACTCACATATACCCACTCTTACTTAGGAATACTAAGATCTGACACAAACTGATAATCACATACACTAACACTCTTAGATAGGATACTCGCATTCACTTCTGAATATCCTAATTGATCCTAAACTACATTCACTCACTAGTACCAACACTAACTCAAATAGGCACTCTCATCTCCCCAAGATACTATATTGATACCAACTGATACCACTGCTCACACTCACACTCGACATATATACACTTCACTCAGGCATTTGCCTGTACTCGAGCTCCCAAATGGGATTCCCCCTATCTCCTAAATCCCCTGACTTCTCTAACCCCGGTCCACGTGGCTTGTAGCCCGAACCAATACAAGCCTTGCTAAGGCAGGTTGCTGCTGCTGCACCAATGCCACATGGCATATGCTAATGTGGCACTTGCCAACATGCTCACTGCCCTATGTCGTATCTGTGTGTGTACGTGTCGTGTGTGTCGTATCGTGTCAGCGTGTGTGCGTATGTGTGTGAGTATGTGTGTGCGTATGTGTCGTGTCTGTGTGTGTGCGTGTCGTATGTGTCGTATCTGTGTGTGTGCGTGTCGTGTGTGTCGTATCTGTGTGTGTGCGTGTCGTGTGTATCGTATCGTGTCTGTGTCAGCACGTCAGGAGGAGGGAGATAGGGATAGGGTTTACCTACCTTGGTCAGAGTCGGGTCGAGGTCGCCGGGGCTAGAGCAGCGACGGAGGGGACTGGTCGGAGTCGGGTTGGGGTCGCCGGGGCTGGAGCAGCGACGGAGGGGACTGGTCGGGTCGGCGTCGACGAGGGGAATCGACGGTGGAGGAGGGACGCTGGAGGAACGGGGGTTGCCGCGGGGAAGGGGGTCGCCTCGGGGAGGGGGTCGCCGAAGGGGGGGAACGCCGGAGGGACGATAGGGGAAGGAAAATTTTGGGACGAGAGAGCGGGAAGGAAAATTTAGGGTGAAAAAAATGAAAAGTCGATCGGCACTTGAACCCTATATGAAATTTTTTTTAGCAACGTCTAAAAAAGGACATCGCTAAACGTCGCTATAAACTAAAGATACGACGACGTACAGAAGTATGAGTCAAAAAACGTCGCTAAATGAAACAAAACAACGACATTTTGCGACGAGACTGCGACATCTGCTTTCCAAACAATAATGCTTGTCGCTACTCGTCGCTCTACGTCGCTAATAGTGACGTTCAACGACGTCTTTTATAGACGTCGCTAAATACACAAAAAGTAGCGACGTTATTACTTGGAGTCGCTAAATTCGTCGCCAATATGACTTATTTTGGTAGTGGAACTTCGGAACACTCCGCTCTTTTGACTCCTCAGATGGCGCGGACTCTGGCGCTAAATGGCAGTAATGCATTGTTTCTCTCCACTCTCGAACTCTCTGAAAATTCGTAAGAAATTATTCTGAATAACCCTTAGCTCCTTAGAGAGAGAGAGGAGAGAAGCTTATATAGGCCCGCACTGTAACCGTCCAGTTAGCAAAATGTTCGGAACGTGGGAAAAAACTGCTCCGAATGTTCTGTAACTGTTCAAATCGTGCATAGACACGATTTGAACCAATTGGCGCACAGCGCGCGCCAACTGCGCACCTGCGCTAATAGCGCCACCTGCTCCTATACGTGCTTGCGTAATACGCGCACAACGCGCACTATGCGCAAACCGTACGCCAACTGGCAGCCCCGTCTGGCCGTGCCAACTAGCGCGCCATCTGGCCATGCCAACTGGCGGGCCATTTGGTCGTGCGATCGGGCTGCTCGAACTGCCGCACGAATGGCTGCACAACGAGCGCAACTTAAGCGCACTATGCGTCTAGCGACGATTCTGACGTGCTAAGTGCGCCAACAAAATGCCACATTACTCCTCATGAGCCCATGAGTCCGAATTCGAGTCCAAGTCGCTAAGCCCCTACGGGGCTTAGCTCCATTGGAATAAATTCCAAGAGAAAAAAATATTAATGTTTTACCATGGAGTCTTATCCTTACCTCCTAGTAAATCACCCATATGGTTCCTCCTTAGGATCACCACCCCATTTGTACATCTCAACAACATACCAAGTATATTTTGAGATACAACTCATGGTGTTTTTCCATTGTGGGACTAAAAGTACTAGGCACGTGTTGAGAGCAAACTCTTTACATGTGAAGGAAAAACTCCAACATGTTTAAAAGTTTTTCCCCCTATTTTCTCTTTTTATAAGCTAGTTCATTTTCATCGCTACAAATATGGTACTATATGGAAGAGCTTTTGTATAGGTGCGGTTATTATTCGATTTTGGAGCAAGAATTGAATCAAATCGAATAAAATATTTGGTTTAGTTTAAAAAAATTGTTAGATTTTGGTTTTTTAAAATATTAAAAAAATTCTGCTTTGAATTTGGATTTCAATAAGACTTATGTAATTATATAATTATCCTTATATATATATATATATATATATATATATATATATATATATATATATATATATATATATATATATATATATAATGATTAAAAATGTGTATATCATATTTTAAAAATAATAATCTTATGTATGTATTTTAAAATCCAACTTTAGTAATTTAATAACTATTCCAATATTGGGTCCAACTTTGAAATGCAACAAACGTAAGAATAAAAGTTATAAATTTTAATATAATTTAATCACAATTTTAACTCTGGGTTGGCTCATTAAATAAAAATAGTAATTCAATCGAACAAATAGAATAAATCTAATTGATTATCGGTTCGGCTTCGATAATAACTAATTTTGGTACGATTTTGATTTTCCATTTTTAAAAAGTTTGATTTATTCGATTTTGTATTTTTCGATTCGGTTGAAATCAAATAAACCGGATGTTCACTCCTACTCTTAAAAGTGGTTTCTTAGGAACTGTCACCACTTGCAACCAATATAAAATATCAAAATTAGTGTAAATGTTACAAACTTACAACAAAATGTTACATGTATCGCTAGACCAAACCTCTCCTGTAGTAACCTAACTTCTTTTTTCTTTAGATGACTCCTAACAACTTCTTTTTTTTTTTTATTAGATGACGCCTAACTTATTCTCTTGATATAACAACTGCAGTCCAACATCAAACATTACTTTACAATGGAGGTCATTACTTTACGAGTGATAACACAAAAGTAAACTCAAGACACATCTCCATCAATGAAGTTCATTAATTTACAAGTGATAAGATGGGTCAGATTGACTAATTATTCCCATAATCTGATCCCCTTTACTTATCAACATTTACAGGGAAAAATCTAGTCATTGCCATTAATTCAAGAGGGAATCCATATCTACCTTCATAATAATACCAAATCCTAAGATCTAATCATTCATGTTGGCATAACCCCTCCCTCTCTCTCTCTCTCTCTCTCTCTCTCTCTCTCTCTCTCTCTCCATAGATTAGAAATAGTAGATAGCACTTGATGAACTTTTTTTAACATGGTATCAGAACAATTCTTATTCAAATCTTCTTCGACATACTGTCATGTGAATGTAAGTATAGACCGAGGAAGGGACCACACGTCACTCAGACTGATTTGACAGTCCTCCATTGGACGGATGCGGACATCTGCGACATGACAACCTTCTGTTGGATGGGTGTGGACCCCTGCGTTAGCGGGGGTGGATCCAATGGAGGGTCACCACGTTAGCCCTTGGGACTGATGCGCGGTTCATAAAATTATACTACAATAATATTGGCAGAACAATACTTAATATATCTTGGAGTATGTGAATCGTGTCTAATATTCGCAAGCAAAGACGAGATCACATAAGGGACCTCCAGCCCGCCCCAATTTTTTTTCCTTTTTTTAATATTTTATTTTCATATAAGTCAGTCTATACATAGTCTACTCTAGTACATCTAAAATTTCTAATTCTGTTTTTACTAGCAAGGTTATATGTATAAAAAAATTCCTAGAGATACTCATGAGTTCTTAACTTTTGGAACTCGACTTTTAATAGCCAATAGGTTACATGCATCTCAGTTCTTAATTTTTTTTATGATTAACTGTATTAACTACCCCTATGTTTTACACTTATTAGATTGACCACTCATGTTTTGAAACTAACTATAAGGACCCCTATAGTTTCTATTTTCTATAGAAACTAATAACACTGACCTCTCATATGACTAATAAAATTTATAAATGAAAGGGATGATCAGTGTAATTATTTTCGAAATAGGAATAGTAAATATAGAGGGGTCAATATAATTAAGCTATTTTTTTAAGATCGCAACAGATAAAAAAAATCTGAATAGAAAAATAATACCATGTATCATTACTTAGGGGCTGTTTGGTTCCCTCCTATGGGCTGAAAGTGGAGATGTTTTTTGCAACTCGGGTGAACTGTTGGCCACTTTTGGTGTTTGGTTGGGAGGGTTTATTGCTTGCAAGTGGCTTGATGTGACCCGTTCCAGTTTCTGTCTCTTCCCAGAAAGCTCAATTTGAGTTCCGGCCATTCGGTTCTTGAAGTCCATTGAAACTGGGAGGAGAGAGAAGGAAAATCTGGAGAAGGAAGTGGGAAAAAAAAGAGGGTCCGACCACCGCTCTTTCGTCATTCTTCTGCAGTGTAAACCTCTGCTCTGGAACCCTTTTTTTCGTTAAATTTTTACCGTTTTTTTCCAAAATTTTGTTTATTTTCGCCATTTTTTCGTTAGATCTTCGTAGATCTATGTAGATCTGTCATGTTGTGTCCTTATTTTCGCCATTTCGTGGAATTTTTTTGTAGATCCGGTCATTTTCTCCTATTTTTTGTAGATCCGTTAATTTTTTTGGTTGCTCCGTTCATTTTTTTTGTAGATCCGTTAATTTTCGTTGTATATCCGTTCATTTTCCACCATTTTCTGGCTTATACATATGCTGGGAACATGTCACATGCCTGCGCGTGTATAGATCTGCTGGGAACATGTCATATTGCTTACGAATACTTGCTGGGAATGGATTTCTCGTAGATCCGATTTTCGTTAGGATTTTTGGCTTATAAATTTTTGCTTATAGATTTTCTTAAGAAATGTTTTGCTTATAGATTTGCTTTGTATATCTGATTTCTTATAGATCCGATTTTCTTAAGATTTTTTGGCTTATAAATTTTTGCTTCCACAGATAATCCGATATTCCGAATTTGTGGTATCATAATGCTGGGAACATGTTGCTGGGAACATGTCATATTGCTGCGAGCATGTCATCTTGCTGGAAAAATGTCATTTTCCTGCAAATTGTGATCAGATTTTGTTGTCGTACTAGTCTTTCCTGCAAATGAGCATATTTCTGATAATTTTTGATCTGTTTACTTTGCCCTTTCTAGGTTTACACTATTATTTACTTTGCCCTATCTAGATGTAGATGTAGAATATTATTGCACCAAAAGTGGCCAACAGTTCACCCGAGTTGCAAAAAATATCCCCACTTTCAGCCCATAGGAAGGAACCAAACAGCCCCTAACTATAATTATTAATTTAATGGAAAATGAGGTCGCTCCATGATACACGATATGTTTGTGTGGAAGAACAACTAGCCATATTCCTTTACATATTGGGACATAAGGCAAAAAAGAGAGTATGCGGCATTGAATTCATTCGATCCGCTTTCTACAGTTTCTAGGTATTTTAATAAAGTTCTAGGTGCAATATGTTCAATTCAAGTTTACTACTCTGGAACAGCACATGCTGCTGTTTCCACAGGGCCTATGATGCCCATAGGCTGCTGTTTCTGTGTGACTTCAATTCCCTGCTCTTTTGATGTCTTTGCTTTTGTTAATTCCCTGCTCTTTTGATATTTTTGCTGCTGTTTTTGTTAATTCCCTGTTTTTGTAGCATGTCTTTCTACGTTGTTTTGAAAGGAAGAAAGCCAGGGGTGTACACATCCTGGCCTGAATGTCACATGCAAGTGAATGGGTTTAAAGGCGCTTGTTATTTCAAGTGCCAAGATTATGAGGAGGCAATGGGTTACTTCCACTCAAATTACAAGGATGAACGATGTGGAAATAAGGGGGAAGATGTGCGCATTGGCCACCCATCGGCCATTATTGTCACTTTGGGTTTTCTAACATTACTTGTATCGATTTTAGTCTGTATCTCTTTTATGTAGTACCAACTTATTTGTGTAGACCCAAGTTCTTTTTGTCTGCACTACAATGTAATGACAATGTAATGACAAGGGGTATGTACTGTTTGGGTGCAGGAGTTGTCTTTGAATGAGCTATGAAGGTGCAACCTAATTAGAAGCTAAAGTTGGTGACCTCCCCTACCATTGTGGTGATGGACGGAGGTAGCCAACTTGTAGCCTAGTTTTAGACAATGATGAGGAAGGTGCAACCTTTGAGTCTAAAATGCTATTTTGGTCCCGACAACACAAATGAAGAAGGTGCCCCACGATGAGAACCAAAACTTGATGGCCTCCTCCACCAATTTGGTGATGGATGGAGGTAGCCAAGTTTTTAAATTGGCGATGATGAGTGGGATGGTGAATCCTTTGAGCCAATCACTTTTTTTCAGTCCTGTGTTTCAGTTTTTTGTTACTGATTTCAGTTTTGGGCACTTCAATTTCAGTTTTGGGTTAATGATGAGTTTTGCTATCTTGAAATCTTATATGGACTGTGATGAGTTTTGCTTTCTTGAAATCTTATACTGGCCTATGCTGACTTGTGTTTCTTTGTGAAACAAATAATGATATTTTGGGCTATGATGACAATGCATAACTTGGTGACTTCAATTTTTCCTGAAACTGAGTTTCAGTATCTTCTTCTTCCTTCCAGTTTTTATGTGACTTCAATTTTGGGGCAGTTTCTGGTTACTGCAGCATACGTTGGTCTTATTTTCTTATAATATATGGGCGATGATGAGAATGCATTATGGGCTATGATGACTTGTGTTTCAATGTGAAACAAATAATGGTACATGTTCCCAGCAAATATGATACATGTTCCCAGCAAATATGGTACATGCGTCAATTTTATGTTACGCGGGAATTTACATTTTTGATATGTTCTTCGTATTATGATATTTTCGAAGAAAATTTTGCTACATTCTGAGCCCATAATGTTCTCCTGAACAAGTTTTAATTATTTCCAGTTTTTATACTCTGAGCCCATAATCTCCTTGTGAACAAGATTTTGTTTCATTGGAATGATATTGCTGGGAACATGTCATATGGCTGGGAAGATTTCCCATTGCTGGGAACATGTTATATTTGCTGGGAACATGTCATATTGCTGGGAACATGTAAGATTTTCTGGGAACATGTCATATTTGCTGGGAACATGTCATCTTGCTGGTTTTCTATATCATATTTGCAGGGAACATGTATCATATTTGCAGAGAACATGTATCCTATTTGATCGGTTGGCCGGGCCTATTTTTTGTACAGAGGAGTTTACATTTTTGATATGTTCTTCGTCTGATGATTTTTTTCGAAGAAGATTTTGCTACATTTTGAGCCCATAATGTTCTCCTGAACAAGTTTTAATTATTTCCAGTTTTCATACTCTGAGCCCATAATCTCCTTGTGAACAAGATTTTGTTTCATTGAAATGATATTGCTGGGAACATGTCATATTTGCTGGGAACATGTATATTGCTGCGAACATGTCGTATTTTTGATGTCTTATTTTTGATATGTATCATAATCGATAGGAACATGTATCATATTTTCTGGGAACATGAATACTTGCTGGGAACATATCATATTTGTTGAAAAAATGTGTTCATTTCTGGGAACATGTATCATATATGCTGGGAACATGTCATCTTGCTGCGAACATATATCAAATTTGTTGGGAAAATGTATCATATTTGCTGGAAAAAGCAAATCTTGCAAAATTATATATCAATTTGCTGAGAGTGTTCATGTCATCTTGCTGGGAACATGTTTTATAATTTTTTTCGGTTGTGAAACCGTTTCTCTACTGCCAAATTCGGTTGTAAATGTTAAAATTTTTTGCTTTTGGTAACCATACCATTCTTCATGAGGGTGATTATATCACTTGCAATGTCCTAACCAAACACACAAAGTCCATCAAAGCCACTTTCAAGTGGTCATCCAAATAAACTACATTGTAACTCTCCACTTGCGGGGGAACAAAAACTTTTACATCCAAACACTTTTTGGAAAGTGGAATGTATTGTAACTCAAATGAGTTACATGCACATAAAACTTTTACTTTCACACTTTTATGCACCTACATTCAACCAAACAGGTCCTTATATTACAAGTTCCTATTTGAGTACCATGACATGACCCATACGCTACTATAGTGAAGGTGAATAATGAGTATCAACAACAATAATGGCACTAGTATTAAATATATGCATTTGAAATTTAAACAAAATAATAATTATTTAGTGGTAATGGAAATAAATGATTGCTCTGAAGGACTGAAACTAGTCATTATTATTTCCCCGTCTCAACAACAGAGGCATTTCCCCTCTTTTGAACGCAAACATTTACTACACCACTATTCCCTGACACCACCGAACACAGAGTATAATTTCTCCATCCAACGAGGCAGTGACACGTGTAAGAACGAGGTACGTGGTCTTAATATATTGGGTCCTTTCGGTGTTCGGTGTTCTCGGGGGTGCAGACCGGGCCCCGCCTCCGACGCGCGCGGGAGAGGCGCTGACAGGGGGACACGTGTACGGAAGGATGGGGCCCATCTATTTCCGTACTTAGGAATCTTAGCTGACGCGTGGCGAGAGATAATTGGCTGGAGGGACACGCGTGGTTTGGGAGCAAGGACGGGACGGAAGGGAAAAAGTAAAGGATGTTGGCAGAATGAATTATTCTTCTTTACGCTCAGTCGTTCTGATAATTTCACGCCTAAGTTTCAGTTTTGGCAGTTATTTAAAGTTTGCAAAAACGGTGTGCAAATAGAATTACGGTGTGATAATATCATAAGGCATAAAATTTAAATATATTGGCGTGACAAAAATATAATTACGGTGTGCAAAACTATTGTAAGCGAAAAGTTTGCTGCAACAATATTCGGGCACCAATCTTATTGCTTATAGCAAACCAAACACTTTTGATTCGTTGCAACAAATATTGAATGTATTTTTGTATAATTTTAAATTTTTATATATGATGTACAGTCGTACTTACAGTATTTTTTTTTAATTATTGAAGATTTGAACACAATATTTTACTAACTTTGCATGCCAAAGTGGTAAAAAGTAGAAACTGTCAAAAGTATCAGTAATCATTTCTCAGTAAAAGTGGTAAATGAAGAAAAGTAGGAGCAGGAAAGTAGAAAAAACCAGGAATTAAAGTCCGGTTCGATCCTAATATTTGTGGGTGGGGGCTAAAAAGTTAAAAAGGGAAAAAGTACAGGATTTTGTAGGAAAATTCGTGAGTTTTTATGCAACTGAGTGTCGGTATTCAATTCGTACCGAATATTTAAACCGGCAGTTCGGTTCAAAAAACCAACCTGGATTGGCTGAAGAAATTAGGGGTGAGCATTATTCAATTTTGGACCATTAAATCGAATCAAAAATAAATGTCCAAGCCTCCTAGCTCATGTGGTTAGGAGAGGAAACTTATTTGGAGGCGGTTCCAAGTTTGAGCCCCTTTCCGGACACGGACGGTTAGGTGGTCGCGGGACGGCCACGGTCCGAAGCTGGAGCCCAAAGAAATGGACCCCCAAAAAAAGATTCTTTTTGGTTTGAAAAAATTTCGGTTCGATTTCGGCTATGAAAATACTAATTTTTTTTTCGGTTTTGGGTTCTAAAAACCAACCTGGATTGGCTGAAGAAATTATGGGTGAGCAATATTCGATTTTGGACCATTAAATCAAATCGAATAAAGATTCTGTTCGGTTTGAAAAAATTTCGGTTCGATTTCGGTTTTAAAAATGCTAATTTTTTTTTTTCCGGTCTTGGTTCGATTTCGGTCCAAAATTGAATAAGACTTATAAAATTATATAAAAATTTTCAATTCTATGCATATATTATGATTAAAAATTAGTATATTTCGAAAACAATAATTCTACGTATGTATTTTGAAGTTCAACTTTGATAATTTAATAATTAGTCCAACTTTGGACACAAATTTTAAATATAACAAATGTGTGTAAAAAAATTATATTTTTAGGGTTATTTAATAATAGGGTCTCACATATGTATGAAAATTATGGTTTGGGTCTCGAAAATGACCAACATTAGAATTGGGTCTCGAAATCACTATTCATGTATGCTAATGAACAGTAATTTCGTGACTCAACTCTAACATTGGTCATTTTCGAGACCTGAACCATAATTTCTATATATATGTGAGACCTTATTACTGAATATCTCTAATTTTTAAATACAATTTAACCACAATTCTAACTTTGGATAATATCCATTAAACAATATAAATAGTCAAACCGAACAATTCGAATAAACCGAATCGATTATTCAGTTCGGTTCGATTTTGGTTTTGGCTAATTCGATTTCGGGTTTGATTTTTAGAATTTTGATTTATTCGATTTTGAATATTACGGTTCGGTTTAATGCTCATCCCTAGAAGAAGTAGATTACTTTATCCAGGATCAAACAATACTTATCCAGAAAACCAATTGACAGTAGAAAACTTGTTAAAACTTAGGTTTAATTGCAACTTGATACCCTCAACTATTTCACTTTTTGAACTTGATACCATAAACTTTGATATGTATCAATTTAATACCCGAAAAATAAAGACGAAATTACTCCTGCCTCTTCCAACCTCCCCTTTTGGCCCCCCTTCTCCCGCACCTATCCCCACCCAGTCCGCCCCTGACTGCACCACCCCCGCCCTCCTCTCTCTACGCGTGCGCTAGCGCTGTCGTCGCCTCAACCACATGCGGAGAAAGGACGAGGTTGGGAGGGGTAAGGGGGTGGTGCAGTCGGGGGCGGACGGAGCAGCTGGGGGCGAGCGGGATGGGGGCACCGCGGGGGGCGGCCGGAGGGGGGGGGGAGCGGGAGGTAGTGGGGGGAGACGGAGGGGGATTGACAGCCGGGAGGGAGCAGTTGTATGGGGAAGGAGGACAATTTTGTCCTTTTTATTTTTTTGTTATCAAGTTAAAATTATTCAAATAGTTGATGGTATCAATTTTATCCATATAAAAGTTTTAGAGTATCAAATTCAAAAATGAAATAGTTGAGAGAATCAAGTTCTAATTAAACTTAAAACTTGAAACAAAATAAAAAACTATTTTCCACGTGATTAGCCATTATAAAAAACCACTAACCTTACTATTTCTATTATAAATAAGTAGCCCTTAAATAATTTTTTTCAAGACTTCCATGTAGAAATAAATAACTAACCTTATTATTACTAACAATAACTAAAGTTATGTTGTGATTTAGGATAATCTAAATATTGATGCCCTTATTCCTATTTTTTCTATATATTATCAATGAGAAAATTTCTGATTTGGCCATCAATTCTTCTCTCTCTCTCTTTCATTTTTACAATATGTTATCAGCACTATTGCTCTAAGAATTCGAGGTTAGGCCATCAATTTAACGACAAACGGAAGTTAGATTGGTCTAGCTATATGTTGGTTTAGGGATGGCACACGCTCAATTTGTTTCATCCAAGAAAGTTTATGAGTTTTATATTTTCAAATCTAGATTGCCTCAACAATCTTTATGAAGCAAGTGTTAGAATTTTTTTTCACTTTTCTTGCTTTAAAATCTGCAACAAAATATAAATAAGTAAATGTTATCGGCCTCCAGGGAAGTCGCACACGTAGCACTGTCTTAAGAGTTAATCCGGGTCTATGTGCAGACTTTATCTGAATGCTCCTAGTGGTAAAATTTTCGCTCCACCGGAATATCCTTGCCGCACACGACGTAGAGTGAGTGACCCTCGACTTAGCTCTGCCCAGAGCAACAAAAGAAGAACGAAAAGCTTCAGGAAATGAGATTTTTGAAGAGAGTTTTTGTAAGGGATTTTCTATGTGTTTTGAGAAGAGAAAAACTCAGGATATATATCGGCCGTGCAACAGACATGAGAATTGAATGCAGTTTAATTAGCCAATTAAAATTAAACTTTAAAAAATGTTTACAGCACATGAAAACACATGATTCATTGAACCTGGACAGAATTCAGTATCCAACCGTTACAGAAATTTAATGAATAGTAACGGTCAAAAATAAATGATAAAGAGCAAAAGGATTTTAGGGCCTCGGCCCAAACTCGAAGATGAAATCGAATCGACATTCGGCGCCCACAAATGCGGGCACGTACCCGCACCCGTTACATGCATCGAACCGAACCAAGCCGGGCAGGACGGTGGCGACGGCGTGCGCGTGTGGCCCATGGGGCTCCTACACAAGACTTCAAAGAAGCAACAAAGATTAAAGCAATATATACACACCCCTCTCTGCACATATAGTTGATGTGGACTAAGAAAAAATAGGACTTGAACTTTTGCTCAAAGTACTGCACTTGCAACCAACAATCCTCCCCCCAAAGGTCAAGTTCCAAGATAATATAACGAAAGAGAAAGAAGAATAAAAGAGTTTCTGGGCAGTTGTATACTATTCATAAATGAGATGAACTACAGTCTTGAACCTCACGTAGTGACTATTATCTTTGTCTGAAGAAGAACATGATGGACTACGCCTTTAATCAGTCTTCTTGAACCAGATTTAGATAATAACACACATAGTATGCTAGAGGGACTTGGGTCTATTGGGTGGCACGTTTGGTTGGCTACGCGCACTTTTATATATTCATGAGAGTTGTCTAGGATCGCCCTGTCCTATAGTCATGGCCTTCACGAACTCTCATATAGGTAAGTCCTCAAGAGTTGGTGATAGAAATCAACCCTGCATATCATGCTTGGACTTATTAAGAGTTTAAACTCACCCTATCCATAACACACAAGGAACACTGTCACCATAGGGATGGGGGTATCAATGTACACATGTACAGTCTCTTGGGCTTTTATTGTAAGAGAATTTAATCTCAAGGTCAGTGTTCCATAATAGTCACCTAGTCCATCTTGTTCCTGCCCATTGAATCGGCTTCTTGGGATCTCCAGTCAGACTCGGTTGGGTTGCTACTGCTGATGACTAAACTATGGGCTTAACCCAATCCCCCTCGATGATTCTAGGATCAATATCCTAGACAGGCCCTTCGTCAAGTGGTCTGCAAGATTCTTTTCTGACTTTATATAGTCAAGAACCATATTGTTGCCTAATAGGCTCTTTATTGACTTGAAGCGCAGCTGTAGGTGCCTGTTCATCTTAGCATTCACAGAATCATGCTTTAGTAGTTCAATAACAGATTTATTATCATACTTTATAGAAATTGTAGGACCATGATGAACAGAAACAAGTATATGCATAATAAGATTTCTAAGCCATTCGGCTTCTGTACAGGTAGTGTCCAAAGTTATCATTTCAGAGTCCATTGTACTCCTGGCAATGATAGTTTGTTTACATGATCCCCATGAGATTGTAGCTCCTGCTAGGGTAAAAACATATCCAGTGGTGGATTTCACATCATGTGAATCAGTTACCCAATTTGTATCTGAGTAACCTTCTATGATATCAGGGTGTCTAGTATAATAAAGTTTATAATATAGAGTTCCCTTAAGATATATAATACCCTGTCCAATGCAGTCCAATGTGATTGATTTGGGTTACTAGTATATCTACTTAGTCTCCTAATAGCAAATGCAATATCAGGTCTGGTCCTATTTGTTATGTACATAAGGGACCTAATAATCTGTGAATATTTATGTTGTTCTATAGGTGATCCTTCATTCTTCTTTAGAACAACATTACTGTCTTAAGGAGTGAGGGCAGATTTTTTTGTCAAAATACTCAATTTTTTTAGCATTTTCTCAATTGAATGTGCTAAGGATAGAGTATAACCCTCTTTGCATTTGGACACTTGTATTCCTAAGATCAGGTTTGCTTCACCTAGGTCTTTCATATCAAATTGGTTAGATAAATAATTCTTAGTGTTATTTATCAAATCTAATGAAGATCCTATAATAAGGATATCATCAACATATAAGCATAATATGACACAACTTCTATTTGTAGTTTTAGAATATAAACATTTGTCATATTCATTTGTCACAGAGCCAAATTCTATAATGACTTTGTCAAATTTGTTGTGCCATTTCTTGGGAGTTTGCTTTAGGCCATAAAGTGATTTTACTAATCTACAAACTTTTTTTTTGACCTTTGGCAATGAAACCTTCATTTTGCTCCATATATATTTCTTCATCTAAATCTCTATTTAGAAATGCTGTCTTTACATCCATTTGATGGATCAACAATATCATGAATGGAAGCTAAGGATAGAATGGTTCTAATAGAAGTGATCCTAGCAACATGATAGTAGGTATCAAAATAATCTAATCCCTTTTTCTGGGTAAAATCTTTGGCTACTAATCTAGCCTTGTATTTCTCTATGGTACCATCGGCTCTAAGTTTCTTTTTGAAGATCCACTTACAACCTATGGATTTATTATTAGGTCTGCTAAAAACTAAGTATTATTCTCCATAATGGAGTTGTACTCATTGTTAATAGATTCTTTCCAGGGCATCAGGAGAAGATATGGCTTCTTCATAAGTTGAGGGATCACCCTCTATCAAAAGAGTGAAGAACCCTTCCCCTAAATTCTTTTCAATCCTTTCTTTTTTACTCCTTCTAGGTTCTATATCTTATTCTGGTTGAGAACTGGATATTTGAACATGAGAACTAGTGGATGGAGTAAGAGAATGGTTGGAGGAAGTTGAAGAAGTTCTATCCTTAAAGAAAAATATATTCTCAAAGCAAACTGCATCTTTAGCTTCTATAATTGTGTTATTAGAGATTTTATTTACTTCAGAATGGGTTACAAAAATCTATTGACAATACTATCTAGGGCATATCCTATGAACACAGCATCAATAGTCTTAGGTCTTATCTTCCTATTTTTGGGTTCAGGAATTCCTACCTTAGCGAGACATCCCCAAACTTTGAGGTAATTAATCCTAGGGGTTCGACCTTTCCATAACTCATATGGTTTCTTATCATTAGTCTTATTAGGTATCCTGTTAAGGATATAATAGGCTGTAAGCCCTCTGGATTTTAGGAATTATTT
Source organism: Iris pallida (assembly GCA_029216955.1). Taxonomy (NCBI): domain Eukaryota; kingdom Viridiplantae; phylum Streptophyta; class Magnoliopsida; order Asparagales; family Iridaceae; genus Iris; species Iris pallida. The sequence continues at coordinate 323,611 of JANAVB010027600.1, forward strand.
TAAATTTTATTAAAGTAATTATTTTCATGAGATATTTTATTTATAATTATTTTGATCATTAAATATCCTTTTAGTGACTTTGATTTTTGGAGCACAAGAGAAGTCATTCTCTTGAAATGCCTTTCATGAGTTTTGATCTAGACGAGTTTATCTTCATGTTGATATATCATGTCCCACTCAAACTTGTTCCCTTGTGCTCTATTTGCACGCAGAACTTTCGGGTCAATTTAGGCCATTTGATAATTTTTAGTTATTATTAAATTCCCACTTTTATTTTTGATCATTATATGTACATTACCGTGTACTCGAGACACTCTTCACCCATGACCATCATGTCCCACTCAGACACACTATTTTGTGCTTCATTTGCTTCGCACAACTTTCCTGACACAAGACCCAATTTTTATTCATCTCACGGAGTCACATTTATTTCTGACTTGATTTTGGGATACCCTTTCGACCCAAACCTGTCGACCTAAAATATGGACACGGCCCACATTAAGCCTATTATCCATATGATACTTGTGTCCCATTCATTTGAGTCCCTACATGCTATTTATTTACCCGTGATCGTAAATGACCAAATTAAATCATTTATTTCTTCAAGCCCAATTTTGACCCGACCCGACTCAATCGAACCCAACCCGATTTCATGTGATCCCTCTCATGACTGTTCATACACCCAACTGGTATATTTCTCCTTTTTTCTACTCACAAATATCCCTATTTTGTATAAATATTTCTTTCTCTCTCTCTCCATTTATGTTATATATAATATATATGTCTACATATATCTCCTCCTCTCGCTCTCTTACTCTCTCCCCTTTATTTTAAACAACACACAACATACCCCCCCATACACAAACACCCCATCCCATGCAGCCGACCATACCCCCCTCTCTTTCAAACTCACTACCTCTCCATGCTTTCCTCACACACTCTCTCTCCCCCAATTTTCTACCAGCAACCCCCTCTCTCTCTTTATATACAAATACACACTCCCCCACTCCTTGGCCGACACCACCTACATCTCCCTCTTCTTCCCCACAACAACATCACCTCTACTCTTCTTCTTCTTAGCATCATCTTCACCTCTCCTTCTTTTCTTCATCAACTTCATCATCACCACCCCTCCCCTACTCCATGGCCGAACACCTCACCAACATAATTCTCCACCACCTCCTCCTCCATCCGACAGCAACATCACCTCCACCATCTTCTTCTCTCCTCTTTCTTTCGGGCTACGACAGCTAGAGCCGCAGCAATAGTGTTACGCCCTAGAACCAGAATACCGGAGAGCGACGAAATGACTCAGCCAGCTACGTATTACGGGTAGATGAATACCGTATAATACGATCAATACTGTCTAAAAGACGAGGGGTGCATACTACATGAAAGTCTCACTAGGGTTACTCAACATCTATTGTCTCAATCATTCAAACAAGAAGCAGTAATAGAGAACATGTAAGATAAAACAGTAAGGCGTCCCAAACGTTCAGTCAAAATGTTCTTGAGATCTGGCTTTACAAAACATAGCCAGATGATATGACAAGGTATACACAATCGTTATCAGATGCAGTCTGACTTAGTTACAATTATGTAAAAGTAAGTATAAGACAGTCCGACTAACATGTCGGTGCCAAGCGACAAAACGTAAAGTAAGTAGTAAAACGAGCAGGGAAGCAAGGAACCCACTCGTGTCCTCCTACGATCATCCCTCTAGTATTGACCATCTTGGAGGTGGAACTAAGCTGAGTCCTCGGAAGCTGGCTCTAAATCTGGCCATGTAAAACCAGAGAGGTTAGACCTCAAATAGCAAGTACCACAAGGAAGCACGATATGAGGAATTAGAATCAGTAATAAGGGTTAAGAATATGGTAAATAGGTCTCTGCTTGCTACTGGGGTTCACACAACATCACGACACTTCAAGCCAACTTCCCAACCAAACAAGGACAGAAGTTGACCTGTCATGCCCTGACATTCTGCTCATCTCAGTAGTTAACAAAGTAGGTATAGTACACAAACAAATCATTTTAAACGACAATACAACTGCTATGGCTTGCTAACTGTAGGTTCCAAGTTGTCTTGGAAACATGCATCAAGGGATTCCTCAGTTCTTACAATGTACAAGCAAGGCTAGTCTATCCAATAATCAATTATGTCAATCATGAATTAGACGTGTCCCCGCGGGACGCCCGTCATTAATATACAGAAAATGTAAACAGATACCACTCCCTACCTGTGTGGCAGATTTGCAGTATCCGTAGGCACTACCAAAATAAGTTATATCAGCGACGTATTTAGCGACTCTAAGGTAGAACGTCGCTAATTTTTGGGGGTTTAGCGACATTTAACTAAGACATCGCTGTTGGTCGCCAACAGCGACTACTAGCGACGTCTAGTGACTATAATTTGTTAAATGGGAACATGCGTCGCAAGTTCGTCGGTACACGTCGCTGATATAGTGACGCGTAGCGACGCAATTTAAGCGGCGTCGCCGTTTATTAAATATCAGCGACGTTTAGCAACGTCCTTTTCGGACGTCGCTAAACGTTTCATATAGGCTGCAAGGGTTTCCTTTTCGATCATTCACAAATTTTTCTCCCAATTTCTCGTGCGCTCCTCCTCTGCGGCGCTCCTCCTCCGCGGCGTTCCTCCGGCGATTTCCCTCCTCCGGCCTCCTTCTCCGCGGCGCTCCTCCGGCGATCTCCCTCCTCCGGCATCCTCCTCCTCCTCAGGTAGCTCCCCCATCTCTCTTTCTCTCTCTCTCTCTCACACACACACACTCTTCCCTGTCCCCGCTTCCCAGTTTAGGATTTAAATTTGATGTGTGTGTTCTCGTGAAGTTGGACACTTCGTATCCACTTATGTGGCCACGAATCAACCCCCTGACACGTACACATGTGGGGGGTGACACTTCTGTACAACTGATTTGGGTTTTTATTAGTTTTCAGTTCGAATTTGGGATTTTCGAATTCTTTTCACTGATACATTAAAATCAGTCCTGACACTGTAAATTCAAACTGATATTTCGATTTTGGGTTTAAATTTGATTATGAGATTCAATGTTTAAAAGTATTTTTGAATTCGAATATTAATATACAAACTGTGATTAAATGGAATATGGAGAACTGAAAACTGGGTTTTGATTTTAGAATTTAAACTGAGATATGGGTTGAAGGGTTAGTGAGTGAATGTACTAGGCAGTAATTGGATATGGCACTTGGCCTATGTTTTGGTTCAGAGTTCGAGTTTTTGGGTTGTTATATATGATTATATATAATTCAATATGTATGCACTTATGTAAGTGTGTTCATATAGGTTTCAAGATGTCAGTGGTTAAGATTTCAGTATTAGTTATCAACATTGATAACAGTATCATGTTACCCTAGGTATGATGGCTTGGCTAGTTCATGTTACCCAAAGGAAATTTGTCTATTGATATGGACTTAGATAAATTCATATTGGGAAATGATATCGGAATAAGGATTAACCTGAGAATAGGCTTAACTAAACAATGATATCAGTTAGCAACTGTTTTCTGAGTTTGAATGTCAGGCATTTTAGGAAAATGGTGAGATACACCAAGTCAGACACTGTCCCTACAGCCATTCGACTGGCGAGGTATAAATCTATGTACGACATTTGCTATAAGGACTTTGCATTAATCTACAGTACGACATCGTGATCAGGACATAGTCCCTGCAGCCATTCGACTGGCGAGGCAGAAACTATGTAGCCGTAGATAAAGTTGACTGTCCTCCGACCCCCATCCCTCGGCAATGATGATACGACAACCTATCACTACATCTTTTAGTAGTAGATAATGTCTTAGTATTACATTTTGTGTGTTCATCTTATTGATTCTGTTACATCCTTCAGATACTATATTCGATAAGAACATATACTACACCATATGTACATAACATAGATGACTCACATTAATGTATGCTAGAATGAATTTTGGATTGTGTTCTGAGCCATCCGTTCTCACACTTGACAAAAAATCAAATATAACCTTTTTATCTGCCATTCGACTGGCGAGACAAAAATCTATGTACGACATTTGCTATAAGGAATTTACCTTAATCTACGGTACGACATCATGATCAGGACATAGTTCCTGCAACCATTCGACTGGCGAGGCAGAAACTATGTAGCCGTAGATAAAGTTGACTGTCCTCTGACCCCCTCCCTCGGCAATGATGATACGACAACCTATCACTACATCTTTTAGTAGTAGATAATGTCTTAGTATTTCATTTTGTGTGTTCATCTTATTGATTCTGTTACATCCTTCAGATACTTTATTCGATAAGAACATATACTACACCATATGTACAGAACATAGATAATTCACACTAATGTATGCTAGAAAGAATTTTGGGTTGTGTTCTGAGCCATTCGTCCCCACACTTGGCAATTATGCATGTGAAATATATCGTTGAAGAACATAAAACTTGTGGTCGTACAATCGTCACTTTCGTGCGTCAGTTCATGTCGGTCTTCACTTTCTGCAGTAATTATCTTAAAATGGATATAAATTACTATCTGCGGAACCGTTTGTGGATGTACAATCATCATCCTGATGAATTATTATCTGTGTCAATCTTCGCAGAATTATCTTAAAATGGATATGAATTACTATCTGCAGAACCGTTTGTGGATGTACAATCGTCATCCTGATGACATGTGCGGTGTGCGAGATGAATTTATACAGGGTGTGCAACAGTTCCTGCAGTTTGCCAAGGCGTTCCCTCAGTACATGGACCGTACAAAAATTAAGTGTCCATGTGTGAGATGTCGCAACTTGAAATATCATTCGGAAGTGGATGTAACATATCATTTGTCAACGACAGTTCCTGCCAAAGGATCATCCGTACCGGAGTAACAGGAATGCTTTTCGTGCTGGCGTGGTAGAGAAGTCCAGTCCACCGCCACGGTAGTCCGGGGACACGATATGGGAGGAAGTTAAAAAATTGTCAAGTGCTATTAAAGAGCCTAAAACGGGGTACAAAGTGTGATAGATTTGGCTGCGCTCACAACTGGACAAAGAGGAGTATATTCTGGGACCTACCATATTGGAGTGACCATCTGCTCAGACATAACCTGGATGTCATGCATATCGAGAAAAATGTATTTGACAATATAGTAAATACTGTGATGGACGTAAAGGAGAAGACGAAAGGCAATTCCAAGGCCAAGTTGGACTTAGAAGAAATATGCAGACGTCCAGAGTTACATTTGATAAAGGAAGGCAGTGGGAAGTATAAGTAGCCCAGGGCTATTTTCTTACTGGACAAGGAGGACAAAGGTAAACTTTGTAGGTGGATCTAGGGCCTAAAATTTCCAGACGGGTACGTATCGAATTTGAAAAGATGTGTTGACCCAAAGGAGAACAAACTATAGGGTATGAAGAGCCACGACTGTCACATTTTTATGGAGAGGTTAATCCCGATTGCATTTCGAAAATTCTTACCTCAGGTCGTTTGGGATCCACTGACAGAGCTTAGCATATTCTTCAGAGATCTTTGTTCTACTAAGTTGCTCGTCGATTAGCTTGAAAAGCAGGAGAAGGACATTGCAGTAACATTGTGTAAGCTTGAGAGGGTGTTCCCTCCTGGATTCTTCGACTCTATGGAGCATTTGCTAATTAATCTTTCATATGAGGCACGTGTTGGTGGGCCCGTCGGTTATCGGTGGATGTACCCGTTCGAGCGCCATCTAAACCACCTGAAGAGGAAGGTGAAAAATAAGGCACCGGTCGAGGGTTCTATTTGTGAAGCCTATGTCCTTGAGGAGATTATAAACTTTTGTTCAATGTATTTCAAGCCTCATATTGCTACAAATAGAACAAGAGCTCCGAGGAACGACGATGGAGATATAGAATATAATGATGCATTATTGAAAGTCTTCAATGCTCTTGGAAAGCCTTCTGAAAATCTGAAAAAGAGATATTTGAATGATGAGGAACTAAAGGCTGTCTAGTTATATATATTACTCAACTGCGAGGAGGATGAAGTGGAAAAGCTAGAGTGGTAAGTGAAAATCTTCAACGTTCAAGTCATCTATTTGTTGATTATGTTATTATAATTTAACGAGTATATCCCAATATTTATTGGTTTTCAGCAAATTTAATGATGAGGTGAGGTCAAGTAGACCATACATTGCAGATGAAGAAGTAGAAGAAGAAATGAGACTTCATTTCCCGTCTTGGTTGACTGCATATGTACGTAAGAAGCTAGTTAGAATCTTCCTCCATTCACAACTGCACAAGAAATAACTTAACATTGAACTTAATTTTGTATCTTCTCGTGTTTAGGTCGATCGTCCGGACGTCATCCTTGAGAATGAATCTATTAGAACTCTTGCCAAGGGACCAATTTATGCCGTCAAGGCCAAGTTATTGCGTGAATGGGTTTAAGTTCAAGTCAACAAATGCTCTCATCAGAGATAGCTTCCTGGATCTTGATTCCACAAAAAATAGTTGCTTGTGTATCAAATCTACAAACTACAAAGATGTCACTCTAGGCAATGATTTCTATGGCGTCTTACGGGAGATCGTGGAATTGACGTACAACTATGGCATAGAGCCTGCCAAGATCGTATTGTTCAAAGTTGATTGGTTCGATCCCATACAAGATCAAGGATGGAAAATTGACAAACATGGTCTTGTGGATATTAACTACCGTCGTCGATACCAAGGATACGAACCATTTATCCTAGCAAGTCAAGCTCAACTCGTATATTTTACAACATATCCTAGACGGGGAACAACGAGGTACGACTGGTGGGCAGTATGCAAGACTAAAGTCAGAAATACCTACGACGTCGACGAAGTGGCTTATCTGGAGGACGAGCTGCCTCTTGTACCAAATACAGTTGATGTCGACTCAGCAGAAATTCTCCATTCAATATCTACTTGTATAGAAGACGTACAAGTATCCGAAGGGGAAGACGAAGGAGATGCTAGTGACGATGAGGAGGAAGAGGAAGAGGATGAGGAGAAGGAGGAGGAGGCAAACGAAGAAGATGAATTTTCAGAGGATGTTTGAGAAACTGTGATTTTGATGTATTCATATTTCTGTAATCTTAAATTATGAACTATGATCATTTCTATTAGTATTCAGATTTTTTAAAACTTAAATTATGAACTCCAATGTATGCAGATATTTCGAAACTGTCATTGTATTTATTTATATTTTCAATCATATGTTATTATCAGCATGGCAGGACGACGCGGAGGCACCTCAGGACGACGCGGAGATAGGTTAGGACGAGCCGTGTCCTTAGGTGGGCAGAGAGCTCCGTTACCAGAGGATGGCTCTGGACCATCGTCTGACCCGAGCACTCCATTGTACCATACGGTCGCAGGTCCGGGTGGCAGTACACCTGTGACGAGCAGTTCCAGGCTTGCTGATCATACTCCTTCCCCTAGCATTCCTACCGTTGACAGCAGCATGGCGGGTGGAGTGCAGGTGGAGGAGGCAGTCCCTACTCCCGCCCGGGCGGATCCATACCAGAGCGACCCTCCATGCGCACCTCAGGACGAGACGAGGATGGAGATTTGGGCCGACGGTCCTTCGAAGTAAGTTTTATATATATATATATATATATATATATATATATATATATATTATGCATGTCTGTATATCTATATATATTCATTAATACGTCGGTTATCGTTGTATACAGATATCGTCCCTCGTCAGTACAGAGAGCGTTGGGCTCCTTTCTAAGGTCCAACTATGGGGGTCCGTGGATCAACTACTCGGATGCCTCGGAAGAGAGGAAGGCATTCTGGTTTGCCCACTTTAAGGTAACTAAAGATAGTTAATTTAGTATGATTAATATAATTTTAAGTATTTTTTAGAACTTATTATTTAATTTGTAATTCTTGTAGAGGACTTATTTTTATCCACCACACCGGGCCGAGCAGATTGAGAGGCAGTTTTCTGTCGTCGCCGCCAAGTTGATCCGTGATGCAATTGATGATCAGAAAGCTCGTCAGCGCTCCAGAAAGCCGATTGCTGGTTGGATCACACTTGACCAGTGGACCACGATGAGGGCTCGATTTGAGGAGCCCCGGTACAGAGAGCGGTCGAAGAAGGCGAAGGCGGCTAGAACGAGGGCCAAAAAGTGGTGTGGTGGATCGATTCCTATGACGGAGCATTTCCATCGTCTGGTATGTAATTTATTGCAATATATAGGATTTTATTAATAGTAGGAGTATATAATTTTCTATTTTACTAAAGAATAAAATATAATAAAAATGCAGGTACAGAGGGGTGAGGACGCAAACATGGTGACCGTCTTCCTGGCCACCCATCTGAAGGACGGGAAGCTCATCAACGACCGAGCTACTCAGAGCTATATAAGTACTAGTTTAGATTTTGTTAATTTTTAACACAACTTGAAGAATATACAGATAACCATATAGTTAATAATAATTAAATACTTTAGATGTTTATTAGGCTAATTTAGGTAAGTACTGATTTATAGAGATGCACAATAATTTCTAGGACGAGTTTGTTAGGCTACGTGAGCGTACAAGTGCTAGTGCACCGGCAGAGGGAGGGGTTGGTACATCGCATCCCTCTCCACCTCAGTCGGAGGACGAGCTCTGGAAGACCGCTGTTGGTGGTCTTCAGAGGGGTACGTACTATGGTACGGGATCCTACGGCGCATTTATTGCGACGCAGGCATCCAGGGATCCCTCTGCCAGTGCGTATTCACAGCCGTCACAGGCCGAGTCGTCCCGAGTCAAGGGTACCAATGTCCGCCAGATTGCTGAGCTATACGACGATATACTGAGGAGGATTTCTAAGCAGCTATGGTCTCAGGCGTAAGGGGACGCTGCGTCGGTCACCGCAGATGCTGCATCGGTCACCGCACGCTTTGACGAGCTCGAGCGCACCGTGAGACACGTACAGGAGACGCAGGAGTCCATTCACGACACCGTTACTAGGATAGCGGCTTGCATGGAGCAATGCAGCGCCAGACTGCTAGCCCTAGAGGAGACACGGACGCACCCATCTCCAGTAGTTATACTGCCTCCTTCTCCAGCGGTTACACTGTCTCCTTCTCCAGCGGTTGCATTGCCTCCTCCTTCATCGTCGTCGGTGGTTCTTACACCGGAGCAGTATGCTTACCTTCTTTTCAGGAGCGGTGATGCTCCTCCTGATCAACCGTAGTCAACATATATATATATATTATTGTGTGATGGCCCATTGTTGGGTCTTTTATGTGGTTATACATACATTATTCTTATGTGGAGTATTATGTTTGACATTGTTGTTACAATTTTTCATATATCTGTGTTGATTGATGAGATTGTGTTTCAAACGTGTTCGTGATTGTGTGTATCTGTGTTGTTTGATACTGTGTTCGTGATACACACCGTCATTGTTTGATACTTTGTGTTCGTGATACACACCGTCGCTGTTTGATACGCATTTGTGTTCGTGATTGTGTATCTGTGTTGTTTGATACTTTGTGTATCTACTGCAAATGCTGTAGGGGATGCTGCAAATGCTGAATTTTTTTATTTTTTTCAAAATTAGCGACGTTCAGCGACGTGCCGCGACGAACGTTAACGTCGCTAAGTAAGTATCGAAATGTCGCTAATTGTGATGAACACTGTCGCTGATCGTCACCAAACATCGCTACATACGACGTCGCTATACGTCGTTATATGTCGGTATATACGACGTCGCTACACATCACTAAAACGTCGCAGGACGTCGCCATTTGGCTCTCAAGCTAGGTCAGCATCGATACATGTAAAATTCGCTCAACGTGCTAGGTGACGTCGGTAACTGCATTCGTTTTACGTCGCTGGTTGTCGCTGAATTAGCGACGTGTATGCGTCGCTAAGTGTCGTCGCAATAGCGACGTATTGTGACGTTGTGTTGTTTAGCGACTAGGTTAATCGCGACAACGTCCAAACGTCGCTAAATACGTCGCTAATAGAAATTAGCGACGTATTTTCCCTATTTAGCAACGTCCTGCGGCGTCGCTGATTTGACAGATTTTAGAAGTGAGGAACCAGCCGAAATGTCGGGGCACTAATTGTCCCGAGATGACTGCCATGTAAGAACTCGAGAATCCATTCTCTCTATGCAATAGTTAATTTATTTAACTTAATAGCAACTATGTTAATTGAAATCTTATGCCGTGGATCATGGTCATTCTGAATGAGTACTTTCGTACAGAGTACGATATGCATAACTCTATAACGATACCTGTGCGGTTAGGTTGTAGGTATTACATAGCGTAATGTAACAATCAAACCTAGCCACAGAATAATCATGCCTTGACCGTGAGGTACATATGCTGCTTTGTAGAAAAAAGTTGAAATCTGCATCCCTGACCGTGGTAACCAGGAACTTATGTCCTAGGTTACTTATCGTGATTACTAGTTAAGAATGCGCATCGGCGGGCCACTATCAAGACTTTCATGTCAAGTTACTTGTCAAGTGTGCACCACAATGGACCACTATCATGTGCTATCATTCCATTAACATGTCCTGCTCATATCGTGTTCATGTCGAGTTCATATCGAAAAGGCGTAAGGATATAATAAGGGGTGCCATGCGCCCAATAAAGGTGAATCTAGGGCAATGGATGCCAGGGCCATACTGCGCCGGGCAAGAGGGTAAGATACGCTAGTGCTAAGAAGCCTCCGGGCAGGGGAGTACGCCAAAGGAAGTACGCCAAAGGAAGTACGCATAAAGGATGTACGCATAAAGGAAGTACGCATAAAGGAAGTACGCGTAAAGGAAGTAAAGTTTACGCGTGAAACTTGTTTTACGTCAAGGCAGGGTAGACTTTATTTTACGCTTAAAACAGCCTTGACTTGCGTAATCCAGATTCATGCTGACACGAATAAACGTGGGCGTAAAGTTTGATACTACGCAGGCACGTATAAATATGGGCGTAGAGTTTGATACTACGCTGGCATGTATAAACGTGGGCGTAATGAACCTCCAGAACTCCAAATTCCATGAAACCTTCAATCTAAGCCAAAAATGGGACTTCTATAGATCAAAATGGGGTAAACACAAATCTCAACAACCTGAAACGATCAAAACTTGAAAATAAGGAAGTTGAATAGGTCAAAACCACCAAAATCTGAAAATGGCAAATTTCTAGATTTACAAAAATAAAACTACAAAATGCAAAATATCAAGTTCTAAATTATCTTAGAATCACGAGAGGAAGATAAATGAACCATAAAAAAATAGGTTCTCATGTGGAACCAAGGTGCACTTGCCTCTCCAAATTGGGTTAGGGTTTTGGTGAAGGAAATGAAATGGAAGTTGTGGGGAGAGAGAAAAGTAAAAGGGGTATAAATAACAAGTCAAGTTTGATCTCCACCACCCATTCCTTCCTACATAATCTAGGCCATCCATCCCTTATCATGATGAACCAAGCTAAACCAAGTTGGTCCAACATGAACAAAATAAACCAAGAGCTAAGCAAAAGCAGAAAATAAAATACAAAAAAATAATTAGCATAAAATTAAAGGAATTAAATACAGAACAAATGCATGATAAATATTAAATAAATACATTCAAGCAGTACACGTATTAAAATACGTATTCTGGGAACGGGGAGTGACATCTCTACCCTCCTTAGAAAAATTCCGTCGTCGGAATTTCAAATCCAAGCAGGCCAAAAATATCGGAGCTAGACTAATCCAAGTACAAGCAATTCTTGCGAACAAGCAGTCATTTTACAATATCAATAGCAAGTAATATATATATATATATATATATATATATATATATATATATATCAATCTATGATATTAATTAATTTCTACTCATAGGATGATAAGCATGAGGAATCAAGACAATCAAGGTACACGGAAAAAAATATACCACGTTGTCACGACCCGCACCCACTACGAGGGTACGAGTACATAACAACGCCCAGCCTACACCGCAGTGTCGACGGTAGAACGCTGTTCTAGGTCATGAACTATAGCTAACATAACATGAAATACCCTCCATAAGGAGGCCAAACACAGAGGTACAACTCAATCACAATCAAGAGATAGAATATGGCACGATGAAATAGATAAAGAAATCCTCAACTGAGGTACAACAAGAAGTGAAATAAGCAAAGTTAATAACTACCAGTCTTAACATCACTAAAATATACAACTCTGAAATCAAGGACAACAACCAAACATGAAAGAAGAACAGTCTAAGCTATCTACACTATGCAAGGTATCGTCCTCAGCAGCTGCCTGAACCTCCCCAGGGGTCCAGGTCGCAAGTGTCATCTAGTCAAGCTCCAAAATAAGGAGTGCAGGGTTCCTCATCATCCTCTGTAAAATTTTTAACAGGTCCGGTCAGGACGGGAGCGAGCACAATACATCTCACGCAGATCATAACAGGTTAGAGAATATAAACATGCAAGAGAGTACGATACATAAAACTGAAAGAAAGTACATAATGTAAATAGAAAGAGAACTGTAATAGAAATATCTACTATAAGTAGAGAGCTACCAGTGACTAGTGATTTAGCGTACAAAGTCGACATGTGAACGGCTTGATTTGCACATGGCTATACTAAAGAAGCGTACATGGCTATACTACTTTGGAATTGTTCACATGACTATTTATACTCCCCTATACCCCAATCAATACACAAGGATCCAGACAAGTTATGTTACGTACATGGTTTTCACATGAAGCCCATAGATGGGTGTACATGAAGAATACAAGAGGGCTCAGAAACTGAGTGCACATGAATTCCACATGAAGGCCCATGAAGGGTGCACATGAAATATAGGTTATACATGAGATACATGAGAAACACGACCGAACATGATAGCACATGAGAGTACATGAACGAGCACGAACGAGAATGAAGCACATGAAAACATGAATAACATGAGAGCGAGGAATACACGATGTACATGAAACACACGACATGATGTATCTGATGCTCCCGAGGGGGATAACATCGCATGAAAGGATCCATATAGTACCAATCCATGATAATATCGTGACAGCATCAAATAAGGTAAACTAGAGCAGGAATATAATTCTAAGCAAGTTATGAAATGATCAGAGAATATACTCGCCTGATATCTGAATGTCTGAAGTAAATGTACTGTCCGAGATGAGGTACCTGACTCCTAGTTAGAGCAACACAAGTCAAGATGTATACAGGGGATGATAATTGAAATCTACAATGCATCTGCATGCTGTCTAGGTCAAACTAGACTAAAGTCAACCCTTGGTCAACTCCAGTCAACTATGCTAGTCAAGGCTGTAATGCCCCGCTCCGCACGAGGCATTTGGTTGGCTTATTGGATGGGATCAGAATATTGGACCGTGACTTATGTTGGGAATCGGGAGAGTTGAGACTGATGTAGTCTCTCTTAGCTGGCTAGATGGAATGGATATTGGAACGTGGCTCGCTGGTGGAGCTACGCTTAGTAGAATTTTGGGTGAGTGGAACTGTCCTTCCTCCTCCTTACTCCTTCATGCTTAATAAATGAAGTATTGAAATGTACAACACATTAAACTGTTAATATGATTCGCTGCCTGAGAATGAATTGATAACATTGCCCCTTATGCTTAACACTGCTGGAACAAGTAGACACTTGAATAATAAGATGCCTTATGAATGATAGAATAAGAAATGAACTGGCTATGCTATCGAACCAATGAACTGAATGAAACACTAGAATCATGTACTATCTATATAACTATTGCAAGAATATGAAATGTTGCCTGTCCCTTATAAGAAATGAATGAATGAATAAATGTCCCTATGAAATGAATGAATGTTAAGTTCCTCTTAAGAAAGGAATGATATGAGATACGTTGCAATGAAGCAATGAATGAGAAATGATAAAGCTGGGATCGTTGAGATCACCAAATGAAATGATGGGAATGATGAAATGAATAAGTCATTGAATATGACTAATGATGCACTGTTGCCTTTACTTTCCTTAATATATTGTACCATGCGATTATGTTCACAATCGAGTCGGACACGCATTCGCATGGTCATGGACAACTTGTATACAAGGTTTGAGTAATAATTTCCTCGAACGGTTCCTAGGGCCCTGGGGACCGATTCGGCCTAGGAGGAAATAATGATGAGTGCTATGGGAGCACGGATAAGGCGGGGTGGCATAGAGGCTCGCCACCTACTATGCTGATCGTATTATCTTAAAATGAAATGAAATGAGAAGAGTCCATATGGTTTAACAACACCAGTGACCATGTAGCCAGGATGCATGCTAATGAATGTTTTGTGCAGGCAGAGTAAGTATATCAGATAACCTGTAATTGATACAGGTACGAGGAGTCGGCTATCGGTAAGAAATCACATAATTGTGATTATTGTATAAGTTGGTTTAACTTGCCTGCTTAACATGTTCCATTTAGTATGCTAGAAAGATGCCTTGCTATAATCATTGCTCAAACACAACATACATGCTAAGTGATGCTTGAAGTGAGAACTGTATAACATGCTTAAAATGTTAATGTTAACGATGCCTCAATGATGCCTTTTCATGATAACACCTAGTATGCCTCAGTGATGCCTTTGCATGATAACACCAAGAATGATAAATGATATGTCCACATGAATGCTACTAAGAATATGTTTACATGCTTCACTCTGATTATTGCCCATGAACTGTAAACTGATGCTAGGCCCCAAATAGAAAGATCACTCTAATAAATGCATGCTTAAATGATCACCTTAAATGTTGGTTTATGCGAGTGGGTTGGATTCTGCTCGCCAGTACATAGATGATGTGCTGACCCACGTTTTATGGGCAGGTGCTCGTGTTTGGAATGTTCTACACACGAAGATTGGCTTGACTGGTCCCGCGGCATCGAAGATTTGTTGGGCATACAGAAGCTCTCCTTGCACAAGATGATGTCTTCTGTTTATAAAGGGCATAATGTATGGAACATTGTAATCAGTTGTACCAGTGAGATTGTAAGCCAAGTCGGTATATCGAGTTGTAATCCATTGTATCTAAATATCAAATGTAAGCTGTATAGCATTGTTCAGCTGGTTTCCAATGTAAAGTGAGATGTGCTGTAATCATTGTACTTCAATACAAGTCTTATACTCTTCTTCAATTATCAGTAAAGAGAATAAAGTTCTACATATCTCTGTGTGGCTTCAAGTTACTCTTTTTCTCCGCTGCTATAAAGAAGTGATGTACTTCTATTCAATAAGAGAGATTGTCCTCATTAAATTCAATTTATCTGCTTCTGCCGCTGCGATATATTCCTATTTGAAGAATAATCGATTATGTACCATCTTTGCCTTGTACAAGTGCAATACCAGACTTGTACGGCATCACGCCCAAGCGAGGACGATCGATTCCAAGAGATAAAATATGTGAATAAATGACTCTATGAATCGGGGCGTGACAAATTGGTATCAGAGCACGGCTTTACGTCCTTGGTCTCTTCTTTGATTCATTTCAAATCAAAGTTGCATCGATGATTAATTAAAGTTGCTTCCGCGATAACTCAACGTTGCTTCCGCGATTAAATCAAAGATTGCTTCCGCGATTATGCTATTGTTGTTCGGTAATCATCTTTATATTATCTGTGCTTGAAAGATCATTGACCCTCTTGGCTGCTCACTGGATGTTCCATACAATAAGTCTATATACATTGTGATGCCCCTGAAAGAATGATTGTTGTTGGTTTGGACACAAATAACCCAACAATGACTCGATGCCATAGTATGCTATATTGTGAATGCTGTTTGGAATGTGGGAATATAGAAAAGTGGCTGGGTATGCTGCAACAAGTTGAGAATTGCATGTGATGTTGGAAAAGAATTGTGAATGAAATAATTGATGGATGCGATTGACAGAATTAGTGAATTGACTCATGTGTGCTGGCTACTGCTTTGAGACCCTAAGAATGTTGCCTTGTGATATTGAGACCCCGAGATGTTGGTTAAGTATTGTGATCATTATAGATCAGGAATGTCCGGAGTAGATTGAGTTGGTATTGTTTAAGGATGGCTTCGTTTCTGAGTGGTATATTGCCTCTACCACCTCAGAACGAGATGTATGTTGACCCTTTCCATAAAATAGCAATGAGACTATCTGTGAGTACTGGGTAGTGCCGAGACTTAGCTGGGAGTCATGTATTGTTGCTAGATGACTCGAGTGTCCCCTGACGGTGATGCTATGTTGGGTAGCAAGATTCTAGAAATTGTAACCAGTTGGCTTGGTTAGAAATTGTTTAGTCGAGTGATGACTCGAGCTAGTAAGACAGTTATGCTACGGGTAAATAGACTTGGCTAGAGAATATTGTGGCTTAGAACATTGGAATGTCGATTTCGATTGGTTGGATGCAAATCAAATGTGGCTAATATAAAGTTGGATGCGTAGCTGAAAGTTTTGAAAATATTGTCGGTGAATCAAAGGGATATTAGAAATCTGTGCCTTGATCCTAAGGTGTAATAGATGTCAATCCATCTTGATCACCAAAGGATAGTCATTGCATAGATGCATGATACTGAAGAATTGAATTGTACTAGAAAAATAACAAGTAGTGACTCAGAATACTGTTGTTGTCTAGAGGATGGTTAAGTGATACATAAATTGTCGGATTGAATGAGATGAACTACTTGACCATTACTGCATGAGATTAAGAATGCCGTAAGATAGTTTGATGATTGAGAAACAAATGGAAACGAGAAATTACAAACATGTTGGATAATGTCGGTATAGATGATTGTTGGTTGGGATATAGATTGTTGGCTTATGACTTAGTTGTTTGACTCTGTCATACAGACCGAATAGTATGAGTCCATAGTTATGTTAGACTATCGGAATCGATGACCCTTGAATAGTTAGCATTGGCTTATGGGTTCGTGTGGGTACAAGGGAATTTGAATAGAAATGTGGATCATTGGGAATTTACTTGATGGATTATTAGAACGATGAGAATCGTATGTCGGGTTGGAATTGACCGTAATGTTGATAGATCGATCTTAGTCGATTGTTGGGTAAGTCTAGAATGAACCTCTGTGGGAATTATTTCCTTGAGGAAGACCCTGAATAGATAGACTTGACCCTAGCGACCAGTTGATGATTTACCAATTGCTGGCTTAGCCCAATTGGCGATTCATTATTCAGACTGAATTGATACCCATAGGTTTGGGTAGAGTTCCTTAGAACTGTCGGTTGCCTGTTGGCCCTAAGAAGCAGGAACTAGTATAACCCTAGTAGCCGTCCACTCTAGGGGAGTCACCTGAATGATTAGGTATAGCTGTCGGTATAGCTAACCATTGAGACTGGACCAAATAATAGATGGCCGTTGGCGACCCATAGAATGACCTTGTGGCATTAAACGAGAAATGGTGATAAGTATGACCTAAGAATGATAAGTTGTAAGTATATGCTCCAATGTGAACCTTAGAGATGTTTGACCCTTGAGGATTATGTGTCGACCTATAGCGGGAAATAGAATCGTGGGATGAGACTTGATTTGTATGTATCGAATAGTGAATTATGATATGAGATGGAATTGACTGCTCATGACGGAAATGTTGGATAAGTATCTATAGTCGGGTAGCTGGGTTAACCTTGACTGTTGCATAGAATTATATCCTGACTCGGATAATCGATAGCTGGTGATGTTGGATTGTATCTTTTAGAAAAGATGAATTGCCTCGGTGAAAAATGTTGTTGGATTTGGGAAGGAAAATGATTGTTGTTGTGAAACCTTGATATGATTGGCTCTAAGTTAGACCCTTGATCGATTGTTAGAAATGTTATGCTTGGATGGAGATTGTCCCTGATGTTAAGTGGTGGCCTGGAAAATAGTGATTGTGGCAAAGTGAATAAAACAATAAGTCAATTGAAAGGATGCTAAGTTAGATTTAGAAAAGAGAGTTATATTGTGGCTGATCGAATCGCACTAACATGGAAGTTGGCTGAAGTACATATGTTTTGGGAACGCCTAAAATATGTGTATGGATCCAGCAGAAGTGATTGGTTGTGACTGAGATAACATTATGGGAAGAATTTATCGTACTAGCACGGACTTTGGCTGAAATACATATGTTTTGGGGACGCCTAAAATATGTGTATGGATCCAAACGAAGTGATATGTTGCGACTGAAATAGAAATGTAAGAAAAATGTTGGCGAATCAATAAGAAGTTACAAGTAATTGAAAAAGAGATAGACAGATCGAATAGTTGATGGATTTAAATGGTACAGTTGGATAGATATTTTGAAATGACCGAGTGGGCTGAAATGAATATTGATTTGAAGCTGAATGAGTAAACTCATGGTGATTAAGTGAATCTTGTAGAAGACTTGTTTTCTTAAGTTTCGAGGACAAAACTTTTTCTGAGTGGTATATTATGTAATGCCCCGCTCCGCACGAGGCATTTGGTTGGCTTATTGGATGGGATCAGAATATTGGACCGTGACTTATGTTGGGAATCGGGAGAGTTGAGACTGATGTAGTCTCTCTTAGCTGGCTAGATGGAATGGATATTGGAACGTGGCTCGCTGGTGGAGCTACGCTTAGTGGAATTTTGGGTGAGTGGAACTGTCATTCCTCCTCCTTACTCCTTCATGCTTAATAAATGAAGTATTGAAATGTACAACACATTAAACTGTTAATATGATTCGCTGCCTGAGAATGAATTGATAATATTGCCCCTTATGCTTAACAGTGCTGGAACAAGTAGACACTTGAATAATGAGATGCCTTATGAATGATAGAATAAGAAATGAACTGGCTATGCTATCGAACCAATGAACTGAATGAAACACTAGAATCATGTACTATCTATATAACTATTGCAAGAATATGAAATGTTGCCTGTCCCTTATAAGAAATGAATGAATGAATAAATGTCCCTATGAAATGAATGAATGTTAAGTTCCTCTTAAGAAAGGAATGATATGAGATACGTTGCAATGAAGCAATGAATGAGAAATGATAAAGCTGGGATCGTTGAGATCACCAAATGAAATGATGGGAATGATGAAATGAATAAGTCATTGAATATGACTAATGATGCACTGTTGCCTTTACTTTCCTTAATATATTGTACCATGCGATTATGTTCACAATCGAGTCGGACACGCATTCGCATGGTCATGGACAACTTGTATACAAGGTTTGAGTAATAATTTCCTCGAACGGTTCCTAGGGCCCTGGGGACCGATTCGGCCTAGGAGGAAATAATGATGAGTGCTATGGGAGCACGGATAAGGCGGGGTGGCATAGAGGCTCGCCACCTACTATGCTGACCACATTATCTTAAAATGAAATGAAATGAGAAGAGTCCATATGGTTTAACAACACCAGTGACCATGTAGCAAGGATGCATGCTAATAAATGTTTTGTGCAGGCAGAGTAAGTATATCAGATAACCTGTAATTGATACAGGTACGAGGAGTCGGCTATCGGTAAGAAATCACATAATTGTGATTATTGTATAAGTTGGTTTAACTTGCCTGCTTAACATGTTCCATTTAGTATGCTAGAAAGATGCCTTGCTATAATCATTGCTCAAACACAACATACATGCTAAGTGATGCTTGAAGTGAGAACTGTATAACATGCTTAAAATGTTAATGTTAACGATGCCTCAATGATGCCTTTTCATGATAACACCTAGTATGCCTCAGTGATGCCTTTGCATGATAACACCAAGAATGATAAATGATATGTCCACATGAATGCTACTAAGAATATGTTTACATGCTTCACTCTGATTATTGCCCATGAACTGTAAACTGATGCTAGGCCCCAAATAGAAAGATCACTCTAATAAATGCATGCTTAAATGATCACCTTAAATGTTGGTTTATGCGAGTGGGTTGGATTCTGCTCGCCAGTACATAGATGATGTGCTAACCCACGTTTTGTGGGCAGGTGCTCGTGTTTGGAATGTTCTACACACGAAGATTGGCTTGACTGGTCCCGCGGCATCGAAGATTTGTTGGGCATACAGAAGCTCTCCTTGCACAAGATGATGTCTTCTGTTTATAAAGGGCATAATGTATGGAACATTGTAATCAGTTGTACCAGTGAGATTGTAAGCCAAGTCGGTATATCGAGTTGTAATCCATTGTATCTAAATATCAAATGTAAGCTGTATAGCATTGTTCAGCTGGTTTCCAATGTAAAGTGAGATGTGCTGTAATCATTGTACTTCAATACAAGTCTTATACTCTTCTTCAATTATCAGTAAAGAGAATAAAGTTCTACATATCTCTGTGTGACTTCAAGTTACTCTTTTTCTCCGCTGCTATAAAGAAGTGATGTACTTCTATTCAATAAGAGAGATTGTCCTCATTAAATTCAATTTATCTGCTTCTGCCGCTGCGATGTATTCCTATTTGAAGAATAATCGATTATGTACCATCTTTGCCTTGTACAAGTGCAATACCAGACTTGTACGGCATCACGCCCAAGCGAGGACGATCGATTCCAAGAGATAAAATATGTGAATAAATGACTCTATGAATCGGGGCGTGACAAAGGCTAGGTCAAATAAGTCAAACTTAACCCAAAAAAGTCTGATAAGTCTCACTAGGCCTAACCAAGCCTAGTCTAGCAATCACACACCAATCACAAGGCTATACAAGCCAACACAAGCACACATCATATTCATGCATATTCAATATTATATATATATATATATATTATATATACATATATATATATATATATATATATATATATATATATATATATAAAGGAAGGAACTAACATGTAAGCTATGTGTGTGTGTGAACATGGAGGTGTACATGAAAAGAGAATTCAACACTAGGCTATATATCTTTGTACCCACATATATACATATCTATATACACATATATGTATATAACTATAAGAAATCTCTATTTATCACATTAACACATTTAGCCATATATATAATATATATATATATATATATATATATATATATATATATATATATATATATATATATATAAATATATATATATTATATATATATATATATATATATATATATATATATATAGAAAGGGGTAGAGAAGAGCATGTAAATGTGTGAGTGTGTATCTAGGATACATGTGACAGGGACTCACCCATGTGTGTGTAATGGTGTACAACATGCATTTGGGATTAGAGGATCTTGAACATAGGGTGAGTGGTGTGAGTATATATCAGATACCTGTGTGTGAAAACAAGGTAGTGTGCATCCGGGAACAGTGAGTGACAGTGTATGGGATAAGGCATGACAGTGATACAAGGGTGTGTGAGAATCCTGGAAAATCAGTGAGCTATACATTGCTAACATGTGAGTATGTGTGTGTTCCTGTGACAGTGAACTACTAAAGAGAATTCAGTTCAAAAAGGGAAGGAAATCAATATCAGTTTAAGGAAAGGAATGGGATCATTTCTCAGGAATTGAGAATTCCTTAGAAGTCTAATTCTCAGGTATCAGTACTCATGTGGCAGTTTCTATATATGAATCAAATTGATATTACAACTTCCAAAACCAATTTCTAAATCTAAAACCCACCAATCAGTAAACAATATTACAATGATGAAATTGCACATGTATAGATGATGAATGGCAACCAACTTCAGTTTTAAAACAGTGAAGGGGAGTAATAATTTCAGGAATGGGGATTCTCGGGTTCAGTTATTGCAATGTCTTGTGTGATAGGTGACAGTGGTGTGGGTGATCATTGAATGTGTGTAAATAGGAAATAAGAAGAATAATGAAGTGAGGGTGTCTCAGATTTATTGCCATGTGCAACTCAAAAAACAGTGAGCAAATATGGTTCCCCGTTTTATAGTGTGCATACAGTGTAATCTCAGGTTTTATTTAAAAATCAATGTGTGTGTCAATAGGGACAGTAGATAGGGTGTTCAGACATCAACCTCAAGCCTAAAATCAAATCTCTGTTTGAACAAACAATATCAGATTTATTATGAAGGGGGTGCAATGTGTCCCTGTATTCTCAAAACATATCAAACAGACAGTATATAAGTCACACAAAAACCAAACCCAATGCAAATTTCAAATTCGATCACCACTACAATAATTATCCTAGTGCAACCCAAATCTCAGCTGAGCATAGGAAAATATGTGTACACCAATTTCATGTTGCAATTTTTCAGAGTTTACAAACAGTGCACATTAATACTGCAATTCGAACTAACATTTGAAATCAAAGTTAAAGGTTAACATGTGTTCAGAAATTGAAATGTGGGTGAGTGATACTCAGATTTTTAGAAAAACATATATACATAGGTGAAACATCCTTGCAATTAAACCAATCTACAAAATCAGTAATCACATGGCAGTTCAGGATTTCAGCCCAATTGGCCAACTCGAAAACCAATAATCCCCAATCAACAAAACCCTACTATGCACATTAGTCCTAGATATATAGATGAACTACTTATGATAACTAATCATCAACCAAACAGTTAACCCATATGATAATCGAATTTCTCAGGAAAGACAGTGCACCTATATTAGCAAATTGAAATTCTCAGAAAATAGTACCAAAGTGAGTTCGAAATCCGATTTTTCCATATTAACTTGAAAACCCAATCATGTAGTTAATCTCAGATACATCTAGGTGCACAAACATTAAATTTATCATTCAAAGCACCAGTAACACATATAAAAATTTTAGAAAATTTGACTTATCAGCCTAAGTATCACTACAGTAGGAATTTCCCAGGATTCGAATGTAAAAATAATTTAATAATTAAATATAAAGGTTGGTAATTGTTCTAGCACATGTGTACGTGTCATAGGGTTACCTCGTGTCCAACCAAGTCGACACATTTGTGTCCACGATACTAAAATACACACAGACACGAACTGTGCACTGACAGTGTCGTGCACGCGTGCACACCACTCGTGGACACGACACAGTGCACCACGTGTCACGTGCACATGCCTGCGTGTTCGCCTAGGTTAGGGGAACGTGTCCCATAGCATGCAAGAGGTCCACGTTGTGTCGTGTCCAAGTTATGAGCCCGTGTCAGTCGAGTATCTGTGTGCGTGTGCTGCTAATGCACGAACAATGTGGGTCATAATACTCCCAAACCACACCATAAGATCCTACGAAAATTTAGGGGCTTGGTGTCAGTCACCTAGGGAAGGTTCACACCAATTTTGGTATTTCATGTAATTAGTTTCACAAATATTGTTACACATACCTAGATCTAGAGATCCATGTAATTAGTTTTTCAAAAATCAAAAATAAAATCCTTTGTGATATTTCATCAAACACATGCACACATATCATGATACGTGTCAGATACGGACACTAAACGAACACGAATCGACACAAAACCAATACCTACGGCTAGGGGACACCTAGGGCTTCCTATCCATGCAAAGAAAATGAAATTTGGTAGAGGGAATAGAGATTTACCTATATGTTCAATTTGCATGAAAAAGCTTCAAAAAGGGAGGGTTTCTTCTTGATGGCCAAGTGCTCCAAATTGGTCCAAACCTGAGATTTCTCTCCATGGACATGAAATAGAGCTGGATTAGGAACTAATGCAAAAGACTAGAGTGAAAAAGGAATTAAAATGAAGGATCTAGGGATTAGGGAAGAAATGACATTACCTCCTTCTCCAAAATGTTGAAATCTCAATAAAGAGGCAAGAACAAAAAATGAAGAGATTATTTATAGGGGAATAGCCCTAGGTGGATGGTCATAAAGTGATAGTTAGGGTTAGGGTTGAGTCTAATAGGCTATGGACCTATTTGCACTAGTCATTGAACCAATTTCTAAGTATCAAGCCTATTAACCAAATCACTAAGCCTTCTATTCAAGTATTGATTCCTACATGACTAACTTAGGTTGACTTAAGTTAGATTAGGGTCTCACCGTGCTAATCAAGTCACCTTAACTAGAGTCAACATCTAGGTTAGTCTCTTAAGTCACAACTAGTGAAAGTCAAATCAACAATCGTCAATCCATTCAATAAATCAATAATTCTAAAAAGTCAAAAAGATCAAATTACCCCTAGACTAAAAATGATAAATGAAACACCCTAATCTCATGGCTAGGCTCTAGGTCAAGCTGTCTCTAGGGTTACACTAGCAAGACACCAAATCACAAGTCATGATTTTAAATAGTTTAAAAAAATAATTAAAAATCACCAAAAATTATAATATGAAATAAATATCAATAAATAATAATTATAATTACAAAATTTCAAAATTACCCTCATCTGGAAAACTGGGTGTTACAATCCTACCCACCTTAGAAAAATTTCGTCCTCGAGATTTAGATGATCGCACCCCCTTCTAGGTCAACATTGTCAAGGGTCAATTACTAGTCAATTTTCTCAACATCCTAGTACTTGGTCATCAGCTGGTCAACTTCTTAGGATTTTACCTATGCTAGCTACCTAAGTGTTGGCAACTAGAATTTAGCAAAAAGAGAAACTCTATAATAGGCTAGCTCTTAACTTTCCAATCCTATCAAGTCACCCATAACTAAGTACCTACAAGCTGAGCACACCAATCCCAAATACCATATATATATATATGCTCAAGAACAACAACCCATCACATATATCCTAAGTATATCATCTGCAATCTATATGTATATAGGCCTCTCAATCTTAGGTGAACTACAACTATACTCAAGGACAGCTCTGGTCATGGGTGCCTCACTGGAAAAAGGTAAGGAAAATAATAACAATCATCAAGGCTGTAAGGCATACTAACATCCTATATGTAAACTGGTTGGTATTATAAATAACAGGGAAATTATCTACAATGGGTTACTATTCTAATACCACTACTAACTATCATCTCTAGGGTACATATACTCTACAAGTCGTCATATCATTATACTATGAAGATCTACCTATGAATAAGTTCTACAAACTTAAATATCCCTACTCCTAAGTTATTTGATGGAATACAATTTTAAAAAAACAACAGAAAGGTATGATAGAGATGATATGTTGAAACCTTCTTAAGATAAAATCTGATAATCATATGCGTCTGTCCAAAATCATGTTGTCCAGAGTCTTCATCATGCTAGTGAGCAAGGCTACGATAATCACAGAGTCCTTGACTAAGGTACGTACCTCTAGGTTCATGGTATTTAAAATTTTCGCATTGCCGCATGCGACGGCAAAAACCTTAAATTCTCATACCCAAGAAATACATCCAAAATCTGACTACATGTCCTCACTATGCCAACTAATACGACTATCGAAGATTCAAGATTCCATAACTGAGGTGACCTAGCCCATATAATTTTCTCAGAAGAAAAACAAACGTAACACAAGAACAACAGAACAAATTGATCAGTCAACAAGGAGCAGATGGAATCGAATTTCAAGATAGTTATAAGAGGCAATTATGGAAATGGAATCGAGAAGATCGGAATCCTACAGCAAGATCTCCAATAGCCTGTGCATCTTCGACTGTCCTGGCGAAAGCTCGCCCTTGCTGGGTTCCTCTAGCCTGCTGCTGATGCTGTATGTACATCTGTTGTTGAGAGAAATCAGGAATGACGAGAAAAAGGTCTCTGTACAGGCGGAGGTGCACCTCCAATGTAGTAGAAACGCCAACCTGAGTCGGTACAATAGGAGCTGCGGTCTCGAGGCCCTGATGAACAGGACGAGAGGTGGCCAGCCTCTCGATAGTATCCCCCGAACCGAAGCGATGAGATCATGTCTCCACAACCATTATGAAGACAGATCAAAACAATAAGCAATTACTGAGAATGAAGCGAGAAATCAAAGGAAGACAGTTAATATTCAAGGGAAAACAATAAGAAGCAAATTTAAATAAAAGGGATCTGATAAGGAGTTTTTCCTAATGTGATTGAGTACCTTCAAAATATCCTAATCCTACTACAGGCTGTAGTGATACTCTAGTTCGAATACCACTGCACATACTCGACCTGCATGGGCCACCACTAAAAATGTGTCATGACCCGCACCCACTGCGAGGGTACGAATACATAACAACGCCCAGCCTACTCTGCAGTGTCGGCGGTAGAACGCTGTTCTAGGTCATGAACTATAACTAACATAACATGAAATACTCTCCATAAGGAGGCCAAACACAGAGGTACAACTTAATCACAATCTAGAGATAAAATATGGCACGATGAAATATATAAAGAAATCCTCAACTGAGGTACAACAAGAAGTAAAATAAACAAAGTTAATAACTACCAGTCTCAACATCACTAAAATATACAACTCTGAAATCAAGGACAACAACCAAACATGATAGAAGAACAGTCTAAGCTATCTATACTATGCAAGGTATCGTCCTCAGCAGCTGCCTGAACCTCCCCAGGGGTCTAGGTTGCAAGTGTCATCTAGGCAAGCTCCAAAGTAAGGGGTGCAGGATTCCTCATCATCCTCTGTAAAATTTTGAACAGGTCCAGTCAGGACGGGAGCGAGCATAATACATCTCACGCAGATAATAACAGGTTAGAGAATATAAACATGCAAGAGAGTACGATACATGAAACTGAAAGAAAGTACATGATGTAAACAGAGAGAGAACTGTAATAGAAATATCAACTATAAGTAGAGAGCTACCAGTGACTAGTGATTTAGAGTACAAAGTCGACATATGAATGGCTTGATTTGCACATGGCTATACTAAAGAGGCGTACATGGCTATACTACTTTGGAATTGTTCATATGACTATTTATACTCCCCCATACCCCAATCAATACACAAGGATCCAGACAAGTTATGTTACGTACATGGTTTTCACATGAAGCCCACAGATGGGTGTACATGAAGAATACATGAGGGCTCAGAAACTGAGTGCACATGAATTCCACAGGAAGGCCCATGAAGGCTGCACATGAAGTATAGGTTATACATGAGATACATGAGAAATACGACCGAACATGATAGCACATTAGAGTACATGAGCGAGCACGAACGAGAATGAAGCACATGAAAACATGAATAACATGAGAGCGAGGAATACACGATGTACATGAAACACACGACATGATGTATCCGATGCTTCCGAGGGGGATAACATCGCATGAAAGGATCCATATAGTACCAATCCGTGATAATATCGTGACAGCATCAAATAAGGTAAACTAGAGCAGGAATATAATTCTAAGCAAGTTATAAAATGATCAGAGAATATACTCGCCTGGTATCTGAATGTCTGAAGTAAATGTACTGTCCGAGATGAGGTACCTGACTCCTAGTTAGAGCAACACAAGTCAAGATGTATACAGGGGATGATAATTGAAATCTACAATGCATCTACATGCTGTCTAGGTCAAACTAGACTAAAGTCAACCCTTGGTCAACTCCAGTCAACTATGCTAGTCAAGGCTAGGTCAACTAAGTCAAACATAACCCAAACAAGTCTGATAAGTCTCACTAGGCCTAACCAAGCTTAGTCTAGCAATCACACACCAATCACAAGGCTATACAAGCCAACACAAGCACACATCAATGGCACATCATATTCATGTATATTCAACATTATATATATATATATATATATATATATATATATATATATATATATATATATATATATATATATATATATATATAAAGGAAGGAACTAACATGTAAGCTATGTGTGTGTGTGAACATGGAGGTGTACATGAAAAGAGAATTCAACACTAGGCTATATATCTTTGTACCCACATATACATATCTATATACACATATATGTATATAACTATAGGAAATCTCTATTTATCACATTAACACACACACACACACACACACACACACATATATATATATAAATATATATATATATATACATATATATATATATATATATATATATATATATATATATATATATATATATATATATATATATAGAGAGAGAGAGAGAGAGAAAGGGATAGAGAAGAGCATATAAATGTATGACTGTGTAGCTAGGATACATGTGACAGGGACTCACCCATGTGTGTGTAATGGTGTACAACATGCATTTGGGATTAGAGGATCTTGTATATAGGGTGAGTGGTGTGAGTATGTATCAGATACCTGTGTGTGGAAACAGGGTAGTGTGCATCCTGAAATAGTGAGTGACAGTGTATGGGATAAGGCATGACAGTGATACAAGGGTGTGTGAGAATCCTGAAAAATCAGTGAGCTATACATTGCTAACATGTGAGCATGTGTGTGTTCCTGTGACAGTGAACTACTTAAGAGAATTCAGTTCAAAAAGAGAAGGAAATAAATATCTGTTTAAGGAAAGGAATGGGATCATTTCTCAGGAATTAAGAATTCCTGGGAAGTCTAATTCTCAGGTATCAGTACTCATGTGGCAGTTTCTATATATGAATCAAATTGATATTACAACTTCCAAAACCAATTTCAAAATCTAAAACCCACCAATCAGTAAACAATATTACAATGATGAAATTTCATATGTATAGATGATGAATGGCAACCAACTTCAGTTTTAAAACAGTGAAGGGGAGTAATAATTTCAGGAATGGGGATCCTCGGGTTCAGTTATTGCAATGTCTCGTGTGATAGATGACAGTGGTGTGGGTGATCATTGACAGTGTAATTTGGGTAAATAGAAAATAGGAAGAACAGTGAAGTGAGGGTGTCTCAGATTTATTGCCCTGTGCAACTCAGAAAACAGTGAGCAATTATGGTTCCCAGTTTTATAGTGTGCATACAGTGTAATCTCAGGTTTTATTTAAAAATCAATGTGTGTATCAATAGGGACAGTAGATAGGGTGTTCAGACATCAACCTTAAGCCTAACATCAAATCTCTGTTTGAACAAACAATCTCAGATATATTATGAAGGGGGTGCAATGTGTCCCTGTATTCTCAAAACATATCAAACAGACAGTATATAAGTCACACGAAAACCAAACCCAATGCAAATTTCAAATTCGATCACCACTACAATAATAATCCTAGTGCAACCCAAATCTCTGCTGAGCATAGGAAAATATGTGTACACCAATTTTGTGTTGCAATTTCTTAGAGTTTACAAACAGTGCACATTAATACTGCAATTCGAACTAACATTTGAAATCAAAGTTAAAGGTTAACATGTGTTCAGAAATTGAAATGTGGGTGAGTGATACTCAGATTTTTAGAAAAACATATATACATAGGTGAAACATCCTTGCAATTAAACCAATCTACAAAATCAGTAATCACATGGCAGTTCAGGATTTCAGTCCAATTGGCCAATTCGAAAACCAATAATCCCCAATCAACAAGAACCCTACTATGCACATTAGTCCTAGATATATATAGATGAACTATTTATGATAACTAATCATCAACCAAATAGTTAACCCATATGATAATCGAATTTCTCAGGAAAGACAGTGCACCTATATTAGCAAATTGAAATTCTCAGGAAATAGTCCCAAAGTGAGTTCGAAATCCGATTTTTCCATATTAACTTGAAAACCTCATGTAGTTAATCTCAGATACATCTAGGTGCACAAACATTAAATTTATCATTCAAAGGACCAGTAACACATGTAAAAATTTCAGGAAATTCGACTTATCAGCCTAAGTATCAGTACATTAGAAATTTCCCTGGATTCGAATGTAAAAATAATTTAATAATTAAATATAAAGGTTGGTAATTATTCTAGCACATGTGTACGTATCATAGGGTTACCTCGTGTCCAACCAAGTCGACACATTCGTGTCCATGACACTAAAACACACACAGGCACGAACTGTGCACTGACAGTGTCGTGCATGCGTGCACACCACTCGTGGACACGACACAGTGCACCACGTGTCACGTGCACATGCTTGCGTGTTCGCCTAGGTTAGGGGAACGTGTTACACAGCCTGCAAGAGGTCCACGTTGTGTCGTGTCCAAGTTATGAGCCCGTGTCAGTCGAGTGTCTGTGCGCGTGTGCTGCTAATGTACGAATAGTGCGGGTCATAATACTCCCAAACCACACCATAAGATCCTACAAAAATTTAGGGGCTTGGTGTCAGTCCCCTAGGGAAGGTTCACACCAATTTTGGTGTCGAGACGTGTCGTATCCGACGAGAACTCGGACACGGGCAGCAGGGCACCCGACCGAGCCCCCGTACTGCGTGTCCAGCACCAAAACCGACACAAAAACTGACACAAACACAAATCAGTCTTCATAAATATTGTTACACATACCTAGATCTAGAGATCCATGTAATTAGTTTTTCAAAATTCGAAAATAAAATCCTTTGTGATATTTCATCAAACACATGCACACATATCATGATACGTGTCCGATACGGACACCAAACGGACACGAATCGACACAAAACCAATACCTACGGCTAGGGGACACCTAGGGCTTCCTATCCATGCAAAGAAAACAAAATTTGGTAGAGGGAATAGGAATTTACTATATGTTCAATTTGCATAAAAAAGTTTCAAAAAGGAGGGTTTCTTCTTGATGGCCAAGTGCTCCAAATTGGTCCAAACCTATGATTTCTCTCCATGGACATAAAATAGAGCTGGATTAGGAACTAATGCAAAAGACTAGAGTGGAAAAGGAATTAAAATGAAGGATCTAGGGATTAGGGAAGAAATGACATTACCTCCTTCTCCAAAATATTGAAATCTCAATAAAGATGCAAGAACAATAAATGAAGAGATTATTTATAGAGGAAATAGCCCTAGATGGCTGGTCATAAAGTGATAGTTAGGTTGAATTATGTTAGATTAGGGTCTCACCATGCTAATCAAGTCACCTTAACTAGAGTCAACATCTAGGTTAGTCTCTTAAGTCACAACTAGTGAAAGTCAAATCAACAATCGTCAATCCATTCAATAAATCAATAATTCTAAAAAGTCAAAAAGACCAAATTACCCCTAGACTAAAAATGATAAATGAAACACCCTAATCTCATGGCTAGGCTCTAGGTCAAGCTGTCTCTAGGGTTACACTAGCAAGACACCAAATCATAAGTCATGATTTTAAATAGTTTAAAAAAATGATTAAAAATCACCAAAAATTATAATATGAAATAAATATCAATAAATTATAATTATAATTATAAAATTTCAAAATTACCCTTATCTGAAAAACTGGGTGTTACACTTGTGAGTCAAATAGGTGCGGATACCGTGATCGGATATCATCCTCACATTCCCACGTTGACTCTCCTAAGGAGTGATGACCCCAAGCAACTCGGACAAGGCTAATTGTTCGGTTCTTGAGTATCTTCTCCTTCGGTCCAAAGTGGACACAGGCTGTTCTTCGTAAGACAGGTTGGTATCCACAACCAACTCAGAATAATCGAGGATATGGCTTGGGTCCGATACATACCTTCGCAACTGAGATACATGAAACACATCATGCACCTCTTGTAACGAAGGTGGAAGGAACAAATGATAAGCAACATCGCCTACCCTATCGAGGATAATAAATGGGCCCACGTATCGTGGAATCAACTTCCCGCGAACGCCAAATCTAATGATCCCACGGGTAGGTGAGATCCGCAAGAACACGTGGTCCCCAACAGAAAATTCTAGTGGCCTACGATGTTGGTCTGTCCAATGACGATGCCGATCTTGCACATCTTGAAGTTGCTCTTTAATCTCCTTAACCACTTCAACCGTCTGAACAATCATTTCTGGGCCTAACATCTTTCTCTCCCCAATATTATCCCATGCTAGTGGCGACCTGCACTTCTTACCATATAGTACTTCGAATGACGCTATCTGGATACTGGCTTGATAACTGTTGTTATACGAGAATTCGACTAAGTGTAGGTGACTCTCCCAAGATCCTCCAAAATCTAGGGTACAAGCTCGTAACATATCTTCTAAAGTCTGAATTGTTCTTTCTGATTGCCTGTCTGTCTACGGATGGTAGGCCGTACTAAACCTTAACTTGGTACCCAGGCTATGATGTAAACTCTTCCAGAAATGTGACGTAAAACATATATCTCTATCTGATACAATACTGACAGGGACCCCATGCTGCCTGACTATCTGCTGCATATACAACTCTGCCAACTTCTCTGTAGATTGCCCTACTGTAAAAGAAAGAAAATGTGCCACCTTCGTAAGCCGATCTACTATCACCCAAATAGCATCCTTACCACTTGGTGATCTCGGTAAACCGGTCACAAAGTCCATTGTGATATGTTTCCACTTCCATTCCGGGATAGAAAGTGGTTGTAATAGTCCAGCTGGCCTTTGTTGTTCTGCCTTCACTTGCTGACATATTAAGCAATGGAAAACGAATCTAGCTATCTCTCTCTTTATTCCGTTCCACCAGAAGTGCTGCTTGATATCTTGGTACATTTTGGTCCCTCCAGGGTGTATAGAATACTAAGAACTGTGGGCTTCTGCCATAACCTCCTGTCTGATATCACCACTAGGCACACATAGACGTGATCCAAATCTAAGTGTACCATCTTCGTGAATTTTTATCTTCTTCCTGAGTCCTGACTCATATTCTGTCCTAAGCTTCTGAATCCTTGGGTCCTGTGCCTGAGCTACCTTGATCCTATCTACCAAGTCGGATTGAACTCATAGACTTGCCAGAATTCCGATATCACTAGGAAGTATAACCTCGATGCCCATCTCTTGAAGATATTCTAAGATATGTTTTTGTGATGTCAACATAAATGTACCGCCTCTCCTGCTAAGAGCGTATGCTACACATTAGCCTTGCCTGGGTGATACTGAAGCTCTACATCGTAATCCTTGATCAATTCTAACCATCTTCTCTGTCTCATGTTCCGTTCTTTCTGAGTAAAGATGTACTTTAAACTTTTGTGGTCTGTGTACATGTCCACTCGATTACCGTACAAGTAATGCCTCCATAGCTTCAAAGCAAATACTACTGCTGCCAACTCCAAGTCATGAGTTTGATAATTCTTCTCGTGGTCTCTAAGTTGCCTAGATACATATTCTATCACCTTTCCATGTTGCATTAGGACACACCCAAGTCCCTTTCCTGATGCGTCACAATACATAGTGAAACCTCAGGGTCCAACGGGCAATGTAAGAATAGGTGCTGTGATTAACTTTTGCTTTAAATTCTCAAATGATGCCTGGCATTCTGTCGACCATACGAATGGCACATCCTTCCTTGTCAAGCGGGTCATGGGTGCTGAGAGTCTTGCAAAATCTGATACGAACCTTCTGTAATATCCTGCCAATTCTAAGAAACTTCGCACATCTACTACGGTCTTAGGTATTGGCCAACTCTCTACTGCTTCTACTTTCTTGGGATCCACTGCTACTCCAGCCCCTGATATGATGTGCCCCAAGAATGAGATGCGATCCGTCCAAAACTCACACTTGCTGAGCTTGGCGTACAGCTGGTTCTCTCTCAGAACCTGTAATACTTTCTTGAGGTGATCTTCATACACTTCTTCACTAGCTGAGTATACGAGAATGTCGTCGAGGAACACAATGACAAATTGATCTAAGTATGGCATAAAGGTGCGGTTCATCAAATCCATAAATATTGCTGGAGCATTGGTCAAGCCAAACGACATAACTAGGAATTCGTAATGCCCGTACTTCGACCTGAATGCTGTCTTGGAAATATCCTCTTCTCGAACTCTAACTTGATGATACCCTGACCGAAGATTTATCTTAGAGAAAACTCTTGCTCTACTAAATTGATCAAACAAATCGTCGATCCTTGGTAGTGGGTACTTGTTATTTACTGTTGCCGCGTTGAGCTTTCTGTAGTCAATGCACAATCTTGATGAACCATCCTTCTTCCCTACAAGTACCACTGGTGCTGCCCATGGTGTAGCTCCCCTTTCCGAAAATTTTTGAAATATTTTTTTATTATTGATTTGATTTAAATGGTGATTTTAGATTTTTATAAATAATTATTTAGTTAATTATTTCGGTAGATGATTTTAGTCATGGTTAGGAATTCGAGTACAAGGTGACTAGAAATCATAGCACGGATAGTGCAGTGGCGTGCTTTGACTAGTGTATTAGCCCTGGTAGGGAAGGCCGAGTCTTAGTGATGTCCTAACTAGGAAAACCAGACCAAGTTGTGACTTAACCCATACCGAAGATTTTATTTATTATTTAATTATATTATTGAGTTTTAGTGAACTCGGTTGTACCGAACCTGTCCAGATTGGGCCCAAGTCAAATCCAAGCCCATGTAGGGATGTAGTGGCACCAAATACGGTCTTGTAGACATGTTTGGTAAATGCAAATATCTTTGTATCTATTTTTAGTAATTGGCAATTATTTCCAAATATTTGTTATAGGTAGATTATAGGTAATATTATTATTAAATAGTGTTTTCTAAGATTTGTATGATCTTCTGGAGCCAGATAAGTAGTGTGTATGTTATATCCATCAAAAGTGGCTATCAGTCTATTATTAATTGTTATTAGGATTATTATTTATTATTATCGGTTATTGTATTATTTTATTGTTAAATAAATTTATCTCTCGCTCTCTCTCTCTCTCTATATATTTTTTTTCTCTCTCTCTCTCTCTATATATATATATATATATATATATATATATATATATATATATATATATATATACATATATATAGATATATAAATACATACTCCTAGGAATGGGCCACACCCTAAGAATAGATAATATTGAGATTGTATTTCTATTTAAAATATTTATTTAGATTTTTTGAGATTTGCTACATAAGTAAATATACATTATGTGTGTATGTATATAGGAATATATATTATATATGTGACTATATATATAAATATATATAGGTGTATATGTGCGTGTATATACATACATATATATATATATATATATATATATATATATATATATATATATATATATATATATATATATATATATATAGACGTATATGAGTATGTATAAATATAAAATACATATATATGTGTGTGTGTGTGTGTGTGTATATATTTATACATACTCATATACGTCTATATATATATATATATATATATATATATATATATATATATATATATATATATATATATATATATATATTATATATAATATATATAGTAAAATAAGGAGGAAATCCCAGCCGAGACCCCAACACATATATATATATAGTAATATATATATATATATATATATATATATATATATATATATATATATATATATATATATATAAGGAGGAAAAAAAAAATATATAAGGAGGAAATCCCAGCCGAGACCCCAACACATCACAGCCCAAATAAAGCAACAGCAAACCCCAGCCAAGCCGGCCCAGACAGGCTAGCCCAGGCCGAGCCCACTAAAACTATCCCCCAAAGCAGTTGAAGCCCCAGCCGAACAGAATAAATCCCCCGACCCCTGTTCCTATAACAGAACATGTTATATGCGTTATACGCGAGAGAACAGAAAACCCTAGCCGCGCCCCTGTGACACGATCGTCGCGCCACCTCGCCGATGCCTGGGCGGCCACCCGCGACCGTGCATGCCACCTAACGGTGGTCGGACGGCCAGCAACAGCAGGCGCGCGCGCGCGACAGGCCGAGAGCAGGACAATGACAGTTGCGAACATCCAACTTTCGGGTATGATATCTCCGCCCACCCTTCACCGTTTTTCATTACGACGAATTCATCGGGTAGCCAATATAACTGAGATCACACCCCAGTAATTAGGTTTTGATGTAGTCACCCGATCTGTCCAAAAAATCGAACCAAAGTTCGGTAAAAACATGTTCGAAAAATAGGGTATAATACAGTCCAATCACCCACGTTTGAAGATCGATTTTGATCGATCTAACGCCAGATTAGAAATTCTGTTTGAACACAATTATAGAAGACATATAGGACTTCATGACCCTTTTTGTGGATTTGGAAATCATCGACTACGTGTCAAAAAATCGAATCCCGAAGTTGATCGAAAACCTGTTTTAAAAACTAGAATTTTTTTCGATACGACGTGTGTCCCGCCAATCCGGGCGACGAGGTAGCGAACCGAAGGCATCGAAAGGTGCGTAACGGCTTCGTGGTCGTGTGGGCTTTTACGGAATTCAAATTGGTTGCGTGTGCACGACGAATTTGATCCGTATCCGTCGAAATTTACCGTATCGACCACTTTGCACAAACTCTAATTACTTTGTGCACGCTCGTCAGATCGAGACGAAACTTATGCCAACAGGACCATATCATTTTTTGGGTCCTGTATGCCAAGTTTGGTCCGATTCTTAGACAGTTGATCGGATCGCCGTTTTGCGGGCCCCATGGTCCGACTCAACGGGTAATTTTGTGCACGGTCCGCCGGAATACGGTTGGGTTCGTATCGAAAAACCGGACTTGTTGACATATAGTTTGAAGATTTTAGAGACCATTGACTCTGGCACAATTTTCGGTGCAAAGCGGGTCCAACGATGGATATCATTTTTGTCCAAAATTACCGTTTTGCCCCTGTATTCAGAATTGGGCTTAAGGACAGGCAATCCTAGCTAATTTGACTATTCTAAAAATGTTGGCAAAGCCTGTTTCAGCTTTCGGAGACAGTTGTGAGACTTGGACCTTCTGACTTGTGGATTGGCGATATATTGTTGGTTCTCCGTGCAACCACCAGGCAAGTATACATTGCCTCCCTCTACAGTTTATTTACATGCATATTTCTATTATTATATAGTTTTACTAGTTGGTTATTTACATGTGATTTATATATCGTGCATGCTAGTATAGCTATAGTCCTTGTACATGGTTAGCCTTGTAGTTCATATTGGATTGGTTCTCTCGTGTATCGTGATTGGGTCGTATCGTGTCTTCACCTGTATCTTGACTGAGTCGTGTCTGCAAGTATGTGTGAGTGAACTGCTATTCCTTTGTCTTTCCTATAACCTGTGAGTCCACACACGGGGCGAGTTTTGTCCTTTGCACCTGCGAGTCCACATATGGGGCGAGGGTGACTTGTCTTGAAACTGACCTGCGAGTCCACATTCGGAACGAGGGTTGGTATTCCATTGATCTTCCAGCAGTTCATTTATGCATAGTTGTTCTCGTATCCGTGTTTATAGTTACCTGTCATAGCCACATGTCAGTCTCATGTCTAGTTTCTGTTTATACCCTGGTTATATTATTGCATGATTAAACTGTTAGATAGGCATGTTTTGTAACGCCCCAGTCCCAAAATACGTAGGACCGAGTACGTGAACATGCCAGCTGCACATATACGAAGAATACTCCAATATATAGAATCCTCGTATATGCACATAAGCTGTAAATAAAATAATCACATGCCAGAATAACATATCTAATCTCATCACAGCTCAACACAGAAGATAATAAAGTCCAAATGAATAAAGCAGAGTATCAAAAGATAGCCGGGTGAACATACTCACTCCAAACAGCTATGAAAAATAGTCTCATAAGATCAGAGTCCAACCTCCGCAAATAGAAAGAAAAAAGATGTAAAATAATGTCTACAACTGTCTCAGATAAGAAATAGACTAGGAATCAGGAAAGACTGCCTCATCATCGATGTAGGATAGCTCCAACGCCGCTCCGTACTCCTGTGGAAGATCGTCTAAACCTGGAGAGATAACCAGGTTCTCAGGGGATATAGCAAGATACAAGAAAACACTATGTCATATAAACTGTGATAATATAATAAGAGAAAAAATGTATGCATGCAATCGGGTTCCTGACCATTCTACTATGAATATGCAGTTGAGATATACAATCCTTCGACGCATGAGCCCTGGCTGTAAATGGGATCGACATAGTTCCCATAAAGGGCACCAGGGGCCTACGTCCATAATGCTCTGGAAGCGTCAGAGGGCACCATGTGCAAGGGTCTATGTCCATAACGCTCTGGAAAACGTCAGAGGGCGCCTGGAGCCTGCGTCTCCGGAGGAGCGCACAGGTAATCAGCGAAGTACAAAGAAGCCCATACGTCAGGTATTGTTCTCCCCACCCAATGCCTAGTATCATCATCTCCATGACTGATATGAACCTCTAGTAACCGCCAAGTCTTCTAACATGCAATACTATTGGCAGTTACTCCTATCCGTCGCACGCTCCATACGTATCGGTAGCCAGCCGACTACGCGGGTACGTGTCCTACATGTGAGTCACATCATGTGATACAATAAGTGTCAAGGCCGTATAAGATATACCAATACCTCAACATAAATGGGTGGTCACTAGACTAAGTCAATGTAAGAGAAATAAATAAGGCGAGGTAAACGACCGATAGAGTCGCTCGCACCCAAGTGTGACTTGGACGCACAGTTTAAATATCAAGAAACAAAATGCTGATAATAACAACCGAAAATAAGAAGTATAATAATCACAGAGTGAGGTGGCAATGTATCTTGCCTGATGGTACAAAGTGGCAAGTCCAGGTAATCACAATGTCAGCTAAGAAACGTCACAATCTCCAAACAACTCCGGGCGCTAAAACAAACATAAAAAATGCACTCAGTGTAAAAGATATACCTAGGAAACGCCTATCCAAAAGTCTAATTCTGGAACAGGGGCAAAATCGTAATTTTGGATCAAAATGATGTCCGCCGTTGGACCCAATTTGCACCGAAATGCGTGCCAAAGTCTATGGTCTCTAAAGTCGTCAAACTACATGTCTACGGATTAAGTTTGTGGAGAGGAACTCAACGGTATGTCCAGTTTTGGATTCCGATGAGCCATGTACAAAATTGTCCGTTTGAGTGGGTCGCGGGCCCGCAAAAAATGGGTTCCGATTCGACCTTCTCAGAATCGAACCAAACTTGGCACACAGCCAGAATTTCGATTCGGACCTATTGGTACAAGTTTCATCTCGATTCGACGACTGTACATGAAGTTATGGGCAAGTTTGTAAAACACCGATACGGGGGTATCTCGACGGATACGCGTTGATTTCGTCGCGCACACGCGACGAAACCGAGTTCCGTCAGTTCCCATACGTTCGCAACGTCCATACGCGTCCTTCGATGCATATAGCGCGTGATCAGGTCGCCCGGTTCGTCGGGGCACACACCATATCGGACAAATTTTAGAAAATTAACATAATTAAACACAGGTTTTTCCTCAACTACAGCATCAATCTACTCTTTACACACAAATCGAAACGACGATCCAGAAGATGAGTTACGACCTCGGTTATATTGTCTTTTACTATTTTTAATTTGTTCCTACCAAACTTTACTGCATAGCAAGAAAATTGGTCGACAAGTTGTTGTTTTAAAAACAGTTTTTAGCGTTGCAGAAAACAGATTTTTGTTCAACTTCGTCTCGATTTTTTGAGCAAGTCGATGGGTTGTTTTTGAAATCCACCTAGAGGATATCGAAGAGGGTCAAGTCTACTTTCTATAATATCTTACGGATCAAAAATTGGTGCTACGAGTAAAAAGTTACGTCGTTGGGAAGTAGAGTACCTTGAGTGGGAAAACTGCTCCGTGGGTGACGCGGGGCTAACTTCCGATGCTCCGTTCGTCACGCACAAAGCTCCATCGCTGGTGAAACGAATTTGCAGGCGAAGAGGGTATGATCAGCCTCAACTTTCGTTTTGGAAGATTAGGGTTTTGAGGCTTGTGGAAAAAGTTATATATATAACAACTTCTCACAAAACCTAATGCTAATAGGTTTAGTTCTAGTAAATCCCACGGGTTGTGGGTTGCTTCGAAAGCTTGCTGCGTTCAGCAGCAAGTATATATGGGGGTGGGGCCCGCCTACTTTAGGTGGGTGGGTTGGGTTGTTTCATTTTTTTTTCTTTTTTACGCAATAAGGCTCTAAGCTGTTACAGCTTGGCCGCCCCCTCCATTGCTGGGGTGTCGGCCGAGCTCTTTTTTTTTAACTAATACCATATATATATATATATATATATATATATATATAAATACACATGCATATACATATGAATAAAATCACAAAAAATCCAATAAGTTGTAAATAAGTAACAAATTGTTTATAATAATTGTAGACCATAACTAGTAATACTTAAAATACGTCAAGCACACAATCATCCATATTATATATATAT
This sequence comes from Iris pallida, assembly GCA_029216955.1. NCBI lineage: Eukaryota > Viridiplantae > Streptophyta > Magnoliopsida > Asparagales > Iridaceae > Iris > Iris pallida. The sequence continues at coordinate 363,524 of JANAVB010027600.1, forward strand.
TTATAAATACACACATATATACTAATTACCTCTTTAATTCTAATTAATATAGCAAAATATTTTTTTTAAAATCACTAAATTAGTTAGAAAATATTGGGGGTTTACATCCTACCCAACTTAAAAAATTTCGTCCTCAAAATTAAACTAAAGTCGGGGGATCAAATGCAATACGAGGAAATATAATAGCACTTAAAATGCAAGACATACCTTCGTCTTCGAACAAATGCGGGGTAGCGGTTTCGGATGTCGTCCTCGCGCTCCCAAGTAGACTCCCCTTGCGAGTGATGCTTCTATGCCACGCGAACCAATGGAATAGATTGATTCTGTAACACCTTCACTCGGCGATCGAGGATACCTACTGGTTGCTCTTCGTACGACAAACTCGGTCCAACTGTGATCTCGGAGTGATCAAGCACATGATTGCTGTCCGCCACGTACCTCCTCAACTAAGATACATGGAATACGTCATGCACTCCCTCTAGCGACGGTGGCAAGGCCAACCTATAGGCAACTTCTCCAACACGTTCCAAGACATCGAAAGGCCCGATGTACCTTGGACTCAACTTGCCACGTCCTCCGAATCGAATCGTGCCCCTAGTGGGGGATATCTTCAAGAACACATGGTCGCCCGCCTTGAACTCCAAGGGTCGACGACGATTATCTGCCCACTGCTTCTGATGATCCTGCGCTGCTCGCAGGTGGCCCTGAATTTTCTTCACTGTCTCCATTGTGCTCAAGACCAACTCGGGACCCAATAGTTGTCGCTCTCCTATGTCATTCCAACAAATAGGAGACCGACATTTTCTACCATACAATGCCTCAAACAGAGCCATCTGAATGCTCGCTTGATAGCTATTATTGTAGAAAAATTCTACAAGATGAAGATGGTCCTCCCATGAACCGCCAAAGTCAAGCATGCATGCTCTTAACATATCCTCTAGCGTCTGAATGGTACGCTCCGACTGGCTGTCTGTCTGCGGATGGTATGATGTGCTAAACTTCAATCGAGTGCCCAAACTCTCTTGCATGCTCCTCCAAAAGTGCGAGGTAAATCTCGAGTCACGGTCCGACACAATACTAACAGACACACCATGTAATCTCACAATCTGCTCCATATACATCTCTGCCAATACCTCTGTCGACTGGCCCACTCTAAAAGATAAGAAATGGGCTGACTTGGTAAGTCTATTAACAATCACCCATACTGCGTCACGTCCCCTAGGACTCCGAGGAAACCCCGTGACGAAATCCATAGTAATGTGCTCCCACTTCCACTCGGGAATAGGTAGCGGCTGTAATAATTCGGCCGTCCTCTAGTGCTCCGCCTTCACTTGTTGACATACTAAGCACTTGGCAATGAAACGAGCTATCTCCCGCTTCATTCCATGCCACCAATAATACTGTCGTAAATCACGATACATCTTGGTTCCTCCGGGATGAATAGAATATACCGAACTGTGAGCCTCTGCCATCAGCTCCTGCCGTAGCTCTCCATTGGGAACATAAATACGATCACCACATCGCAATGTCCCATCGGGGTGGATCCTCAATCCCGTCTGCTCTCCGGCTTCGGTCCTCTCTCTGAGCCGTCAAAATCTAGCATCATTGGGCAATGCTGCCTTGATGCGCTATACCAATGATGATTACACTTAGAGGTTGGCTAATATGCCGTCTGCTCCAAGGAATACTACCTCAATACCAAGCTGCTCCAAGTCTCTAATCAATTCCTTCTGTGTAGTCAAAAAGTGTGCCATGGGCATACGGCTTAATGCGTCTGCCACGATATTAGCCTTGTCCGGATGATAATGTAGCTCAATCTCATAATCCTTCATCAACTCCAACCAACGTCGCTGTCGCATATTCAACTCCTTTTGTGTGAACACGTACTTGAGGCTCTTATGATCAGTGTAGATATCAACCTTCTCGCCGTACAAGTAGTGTCTCCATAGCTTCAAAGCAAAGATAACCGCTGCGAGCTCTAGATCGTGGGTCGGATAATTTCTCTCGTGCACTCTCAACTGTCGCGATGCATAAGCTACTGCACGACCGTGCTGCATCAATACACATCCTAATCCCTTCCCGAATACGTCGCTGTAGATCACAAATCCTTCTGGGCCCGATGGTAGTGTCAAGATCGGTGCTGTGGTCAATCGCTTCTTCAACTCGTCAAAAGCGGTTTGACACTCGTCTGTCCATACAAACTCCTGATCCTTGCAAGTTAATCGAGTCATAGGCCCCGCTATTCGAGAGAAATCTTCTACGAACCGTCGGTAGTAACCCGCAAGTCCGAGGAAACTTCTCACCTGAGAAGCTGATGTTGGAGCGGGCCATAATTCGACTGCTGTGATTTTCTCTGGATCTACTGATATACCATCACCCGTAACAACATGACCAAGAAATGATACCTCCTTGAGAAAGAAATCACACTTGCTAAGCTTCGCAAAGAGTCGCTCCTTCCTTAATGTTCCCAAAACTATCCGTAGATGCTGCTTGTGCTCCTCTTGACTCTTGGAGTAAATCAAGATATCATCTATAAAGACTACTACAAATTTGTCCAAGTACTGGTGAAAGATCTTATTCATTAAATTTATAAAAACTACGGGAGCATTGGTCAAACCGAAAGGCATGACCAAGAACTCGTAGTGTCCATACCTCGATCGAAAGGCCATCTTTGCAATGTCTTCCTTCCGAACCTTCAATTGGTGATAGCCTGATCGTAAGTCAATCTTGGAGAATACTTTTGCTCCACTCAGTTGATCAAATAAATCGTCTATATGCGGCAAGGGATACTTGTTCTTCACCGTCACTGCATTCAATGCTCTGTAGTCGATGCACATGCGCACTATCCCGTCTTTCTTAGGCACAAAAAGAACGGGTGCTCCCTATGGTGACGTACTGACACGAATAAATCCCTTCTCTAATAAATCATCAATCTGCGTCTTCATCTCTACCAACTCCTTGGGTGCCAGAGGATATACTCGAGATGAAATAGGCTCAGCTTAGGGAATAAGCTCAATAGAAAACTCAATATCTCGGTCAGGTGGTAGTCCTAGCAATTCCTCGGGGAATACATCCTCGAACTCGGTGATAATAGGGTGCTGAGGGGTGTCATGCATCATCATATGAGTCCCCGATGTGGGTGTATCACAACTCTCTCCGTCTTCTTTGGTGAACTCAAACTCTGCCACATTCGGTGGTCTAAAGATAATACTGCTCCTATGGCAGTCTATGAGAGCGAAATGCTGGCTCAACCAGTCCATTCCAAGTACCACATCAAATATCGGCATAGGGAATACAAGAAGTCGTGCCATCATCTCTCTGCCACTTATCACTACAGGACAAAGTCTATAAACACCACTAATAGGTACAACTCCTCCTCCAGTGAGGATTTTAATATTTTTAGCTAAGGGGGTGATGGGAATGCTGTGTCTAGTGGCAAAACTAGTGGCTATAAATGAATGTGTGGCTCCAGTATCAAATAAGGTAAAAGCAGGAAAAGATGCAACTAAAACCATACCTGCTATAACTTCTGCCTCTGTCTCTATATCCTCAACAACAAGTGAGAATACCTGCCCATAATTTTGTCCCGGGCCCTGAGCTCTGGCCTTGTTGTACTGTACGCCTTGGGGAGGCAATGGTGGACGAGGTGCCCCTGCTACGGGCCATGGTGCTGGAAGAGCTGGGGCTGTGGGCCTCGGGTTCTGCCGAGCTTATACCATCGCCTGTTGCTCCGGACAGTCCTTGAGCATGTGCTGATTGGATCCACATCTCAAGCATAATCCAAGGCGAGTCCTGCAGTCGTTCTGGAGATGTCCTTGTTTTCTGCAGTAATGGCAAACGGGCTTCTGATAAGGTGAGGGTCTCTGCTGGAACTGTCCTGTGGCCCTCCTAATAGGTCCACTCTGAGTAGCTCGGGCTGGTGTAGCTGCTGGTGTATGACGCCTCGATGTTTGCTGCTAATCCTTGCGAAGAATCTTTTGAGCACGAGCTTCTTCCAAGACAGTTGAATGGGAGACTCGATACTGCGTAGTCGTATAAGACTTGAGGTCTGGTACAAGCCCCTGGTGAAATGTCCTCGCCTTCTCTAACTCCGTCGGAATCAATCCCGCACCAAATTGACTCAGGCGATTGAACTCTGAGTCACACTTATCAACTGTCATATTCCCTTGCTTCAGATGAAGGAACTGGTCGTAAAGACCATCTCGAACATGAATAGGGAAGAATCTCTCATAAAATGCATCATAGAACTGCTTCCAGGTGATTCCAGTGCCTAATCGTCTCTCTTTCACCTTCCACCAGTGGTGTGCATTATCTTCTAACAGTAGGTCCACTGCTGTCATCCAATTTCGAGCTGGCAACTGGGATGCCTTCAGTAGCTTCTCTGTACTAATAAGCCACTGTGACACCTCTAATGGCTTCTCCGTCCCTCTAAAGGCCTTGGGGTTCACATCTGTAAAATTCTTGATAGAGCCTTCATAAGGATGCAGAGCCGGTGCTGGTGCTGGTACTGGAGGTGGTGGTGGAGGTCTAGCTAATGCTGCCATCATCATCTGTCTCATCAGCTCAGTCTGCTGCCACTGAACCTGCATCATGACGTACATAAACTGAGAAGTAGGGCTCCCATCAGTCGGTGGTGGAGGCATCTGAGGTCCCGACTATGGTGGAAACTGCTGAGGGAATCGGGGTGGTGGTGGTGGAGGTACATTCCCTTCTGGTGGCATGGAAGTACTCTGTCCAGCCTGGCTGCCTGAGGGTGCTGCGATCTCTGGGTATTCCGTCGTCGGTGTCGTAGTAGGCTGCGACTGTCCTGGCTGGTATGGTGTCGCTGGAGTCATGGAAGGATTCTGTCCTTCTGGGGTAGCCTCTTCACCAGATGTGAGGGCCAAGGCAGAAGTGCGTCCACTTCTTAAATGCATACTATTGGCACGAAGAAGATAAGTTGATATTAGGAAAGATTAGATATAAAGTAAATCGAATAATTAAGGAAGTTTCGAAAAGATTGGAAGTCAAGAGATAGTAGTAGTTCTGGATGAGATATTCCTATTCCTATATGCAGGCTTGTTGGGCACAGTCATGTAACCCAACAATATTAACGTAGACCTGCATGGGCCACCACAAAAACATGTAATGCTCCAGTCCCAAAATACGTAAGATCGAGTACGTGAACATGCCAGCTGCACATATACGAAGAATACTCCAATATATAGAATCCTCGTATATGCACATAAGCTGTAAATAAAATAATCACATGCCAGAATAACATATCTAATCTCATCACAGCTCAACAGAGAAGATAATAAAGTTCAAATGAATAAAGCAGAGTATCAAAAGATAGCCGGGTGAACATACTCACTCCAAACAGCTATGAAAAATAGTCTCACAAGATCAGAGTCCAACCTCTGTAAATAGAAAGAAAAGAGATATAAAATAATGTCTACAACTGTCTCAGATAAGAAATAGACTAGGAATCAGTAAAGACTGCCTCATCATCGATGTAGGATAGCTCCAACGCCGCTCCGTACTCCTGTAGAAAATCGTTTAAACCTGAAGAGATAACCAGGTCCTCAGGTTTCATAGCATGATACAAGAAAACACCATGCCATATAAACTGTGATAATATAATAAGAGAAAAAAGGTATGCATGCAATCGGGTTCCTGACCATTCTACTGTGAATATGCAGTTGAGATACAATCCTTCGACGCATGAGCCCTGGCTGTAAATGGGATCGGCATAGTTCCCATAAAGGGCACCAGGGGCCTACGTCTATAATGCTCTGGAAGCGTCAGAGGGCACCATGTGCAAGGGGCTACGTCCATAACGCTCTGGAAAACGTCAGAGGGCGCCTGGAGCCTGCGTCTTCGGAGGAGCGCACAAGTAATCAGGGAAGTGCAAAGAAGCCCATACGTCAGGTATTGTTCTCCCCACCCAATGCCTAGTATCATCATCTCCATGACTGATATGAACCTCTAGTAACCGCCAAGTCTTCTAACATACAATATTATTGGCAGTTACTCCTATCCGTCGCACGCTCCATACGTATCGATGGCTAGCCGACTACGCGGGTACGTGTCCTACATGTGACTCACATCATGTGATACAACAAGTATCAAGGCCGTATGAGATATACCAATACCTCAACATCAATGGGTGGTCACTAGACTAAGTCAATACAAGAGAAATAAATAAGGCGAGGTAAACGACCGATAAGTCGCTCTCACCCAAGTGTGACTTGGACACACAGTTTAAATATCAAGAAAAAAAATGCTGATAATAACAACTGAAAATAAGAAGTATAATAATCACAGAGTGAGGGTGGCAAGGTATCTTGCCTGATGGTGCAAAGTGGCAAGTCCAGGTAATCACAATGTAGCTAAGAAACGTCTCAATCTCCAAACAACTTCGGACGCTGAAACAAACATCAAAAATGCACTCGGTGTAAAAGATATACCTAGGAAGCGCCTGTCCAAAAGTCTAAT